>CM022301.1:450082537-450403173 GCA_011799875.1 Thinopyrum elongatum | reverse complement strand
TGATCGGCAGAATGACTCAGACACCGAGTTACACCTTTTTCACGGATTAGGCGTGACGATTGAGATGGCAGTACATGATGCCGCCTACTCTGCTGTCGCACGTCTTCGAGGACAGTTCAGTGATATCTTGGATGACTCTGAGTTCCGATACATTCCGTATGCCCCTGCTGGAGATGCTACCGGATACTACACAGCTATCTGTGCCCCGTACGAGCCTCGCCGATATGACCACCGCGTTCTGATTCAGTGCACTCAGGCTCTGGATCGCACTGTTCAGGCTCTTGCCGTCGAGTTGGTTGCCACTCGAGCACGTCTCTACGATGCTATGACGCAGTTGATGCCCGCTGTTCGTGCAGGGATACATCCGGAGCACATCCTTTACCCGCGCAGGACTCAGATGTATGCTGGTATTGACTGGCCTGCTGTTGGAGGTCACACACCTGCACATGGAGCACAGGATCCTTCCGCGACGAATATTCGTCGTCCGCACTCGCAGTTACCCCGTTACAGTGGTTTTCTCCGACGTTGATGTAGCCTTTGCTATGTCTCGTTGTGTACTTCCTTACCGCGTGCCTGCGCGCCGCCTAGTATGTCTAGCTTTTAATTTGCGCCGTTATGCTGTCCGCATGTACCCAACTTTGTGTATGGATCTGTATGTCTTAATCGACTACTGTTATGTATCTATTACACTGCTTAAGGTATTGTCGTGCTACATCATACTTGTCGCTAAACACTCGCAATTGCTTTTACTAAACTACCCCCTGTTGATACGTAGCAGGATGGTTAGACCAGGTGGTCGTGGTCGTGGTCGTACCCCTGAACGTCCACCACCGCCAGACTATATGGCCGCTATGATGCAACAGTTCGAGCTCAACCGCCAGTTCATGGTTGGAATCATGGCTCAGTTTCCGCATCAGAACAACCAGAACCAGAACCCAGCTTCAGTAACTTTGACAGAGTTTACGCGACTCAACCCAACGCAGTTTCGCAACTCTGACAAGCCCCTGGATGCCGATGACTGGCTCCGCGACATCACTCACGAGATGGAGTCTGCTAATGTCGCCCCCGCCAACTTTGTCACCTTTGCGGCCTTTTTCTTAAAGGGCCCCGCTGCTCAATGGTGGGACACACACAAGCGTACTCTGCCTGTTGGAACAGTCATCACTTGGTATGAGTTCCAGGCTGCTTTCCGTACACGTTACATCCCTCAAGCAATTATGGAACGCATGAAGACCCAGTTCCGCAACCTCACTCAGGGCAATAAAACCGTCGAAGCTTATCAGCGGGAATTTCTTGATCTCTCCCGCTATGCTGAAGAAGACATCGCCACAGATGCTCGCAGACAGGAGAAGTTCCGTAATGGACTACACCCTGACCTCAAGCTTGCACTAGCTGCTCAAGACATCAATGACTTCTCAACTCTAGTGAACAAGGCTATTCTCGTTGAGACCGCTCAGATGGAACACAAGGACTCGCAGAAGCGCTATCGTGATGCTGGCTCATCTTCGGGCTCAGCACCGAAGCGTAGAGTTTGGATTCCCAACAACGCGTTCCGTCCCAATGCCTCTGCGCCAAAGAACAATGCTGCACTACGTCTGCCTCCTCCACCACCGAGGCCGTCAAAGGCTCAAGCTATCCAGAACCATGCCCCTCTTCGTCCTGAAGATGGTTTGTGTTTCAAGTGCCGCAAACCAGGCCACCAGGCTAAAGACTGCCGCCAGACTCAGAATCAGTTAGATTTTCCTCGTGCTGGCCGTGGATATGGCCGTGGCAACAATCAGACCCGCAGCTATAATACTGGGTCTGCTTCACGTGGTCGTGGTCAGGCTTACAACATTGACATTGAAGAAGTCCAGGATCAACCTGCTACTGTGATGGGTACCCTTCTTGTTAACTCAGTACCTGCTTCTGTATTATTTGATTCAGGAGCATCGCATTCATTCATGTCTGAAGCATTTGCATTATCTCATGACATTGCATTTGAAAAGATGAACCTGCCAATAGTTGTCCGTACCCCTGGAGGCCAATGTCAAACCACTATGATGGCACATAATGTCCCTGTTGAAATCGAGGAATTTGAATTCCTAGCTTCCCCTATTATCCTGAAGTCTTCCACCATAGACCTCATACTCGGAATGGATTGGTTGAAAGCTCACATTGCTTCGATCAATTGTGCCACTAAAGTCGTCCAACTTCTTCACCCCACCGATGAGATAGTGAACTATACCGCCCGCATTACTCGAGACGCTGAAGCTCAGATATATGCTCTGAATGCTTTGAACGCCTCACCTCTGGAAGGGATCGAGAACGTACCTGTCGTTCGAGATTTTCCAGACGTCTTTCCAGAAGAACTTCCAGGAATACCCCCGGCTAGAGCTGTCGAGTTTGTCATTGACTTGAAGCCTGGCACCGTTCCTATTGCCAAGCGACCTTATAAGATGCCTCCGCATCACCTTCTTGAGCTTAAGGAAGAAATCGACAAGTCACTTAAGAGTGGTTTCATCCGCCCCAGTTCCTCTGCTTGGGGAGCACCTTCACTCTTCGTTAAGAAGAAGGATGGAACTAACCGATTGGTTCAGGATTACCGGCCCATTAACCAAGCCACAATCCAGAATAAATACCCACTGCCCCGTATCAATGATCTTTATGATCAATTTGCCGGATCATCGGTGTTCTCTAAACTCGACTTGAGGTTGGGTTATCACCAGATCCGTGTCCGTGAAGAGGACATTCCCAAGACTGCATTCGTCACTCGTTATGGCTCCTATGAATACACCGTCATGTCATTTGGCCTAACGAATGCCCCAGCTACATTCTCCCGTCTGATGAATTATATATTCATGGATTACCTCGACAAATTCGTCGTGGTATATCTAGATGATATTCTGGTCTATTCTAAGAATAAAGAGGAACATGCTGAACATCTCTGCCTTGTTCTAGAAAGGCTCCGAGAACACCAGTTGTATGCCAAGTATTCCAAATGCGAATTTTGGCTTCCTGAAGTAACTTACCTTGGACATGTGATTTCCAAGGATGGGATTGCTGTTAACCCCGAACGAGTTCAGGCTATTCTCGACTGGACTCCCCCAAAGAATGTTAAGCAAGTCAGAAGTTTTCTCGGACTCGCTAGTTATTGCCGTCGATTCGTTGAGAACTTTTCCAAGATTGCAAGACCATTGACAAATCTGCTTCACAAAGGTGTTAAATTTGAGTGGACAGAAAAATGTCAAGAAAGCTTTCAGACACTAAAAGATAAATTGACATCTGCCCCAGTACTAGCACCCCCGGATTCCCAAAAGGATTTCGTGATATACTGTGATGCATCTCGTCAAGGATTAGGCTGTGTCCTAATGCAAGAGCGCAAAGTGATTGCTTATGCCTCCCGACAATTGCGTCCTCATGAAGAAAATTATCCCGTGCATGATCTTGAACTTTCTGCGGTTATCTATGCCTTGAAGCTATGGCGACATTACCTTCTCGGTAACCGTTGCGAGATATACACGGATCACCAAAGCTTGAAGTATTTATATACTCAACCAGATCTGAACCTTCGTCAACAAAGATGGCTCGAAACAATTGCCGATTATGATATGAATATTTCATACACCCCCGGCAAGGCTAATGTAATGGCCGATGCTTTAAGTCGCAAGTCCTATAGCAACAATCTTATGGTTCAAGAGACACAACCTCTTCTCCATGAAGAGCTTTGCAAATTGAACCTCCATATTGTTCCACAGGGTTATCTCAATACCCTGGTTGTCGAACCAGATTTAGAACACGGCATTAAGATTATGCAAAGGTATGACCCTGAAGTTGAAAAGATCAAGCGATACCTCGAGAAAGGAAAGCCGTCGGAATTCCATCTTGATGCAGATGGGATCCTATTTTTCCAACACCGTCTCTTCGTACCCAAGTTCAAGAATGAGAGGGAAAACGTTATGAAGGAAGCTCATGACACTCCCTTGTCCATTCACCCTGGTAGCACAAAGATGTACCGTGACATTTGTCAAAGATTCTGGTGGCCTAATATGAAGCGAGACATTGCTCGTTATGTTTCTGAGTGTGACGTTTGCCGCCGCGTTAAAGCCCAACATCAAAGGCCCGCAGGAACTCTGCAACCCCTGGAAATTCCTGAATGGAAATGGGACAAGGTCCAAATGGATTTCATTACTGGTTTTCCCAAATCCCAGAAGGGTAATGATGCTATATTCGTTGTCATTGACCGATTCTCTAAGGTTGCCCACTTTCTGCCTGTTAAAGAGACAATCACTGCTAGCCAGTTAGCAGACTTGTATGTTTCCCGAATTGTGTCACTCCACGGTGTTCCGTTGGAGATCAGTTCTGATCGTGGCAGCCTCTTCACCTCCAGATTCTGGAATAGTTTCCAAGAAGCTATGGGAACACATCTGTCTTTCAGCACCGCTTTTCACCCTCAGTCACAGGGTCAAGTTGAACGAGTGAATCAAGTGCTCGAAGATATGCTTCGAGCTTGCGTCATCTCCTTCGGTAAGAAATGGGAGGAATCTCTCCCGTATGCCGAATTCTCTTACAACAATAGCTATCAAGCTAGTCTGAAGATGGCACCGTTTGAAGTTCTATACGGTCGTAAGTGTCGAACCCCTCTGAATTGGTCAGAAACTGGGGAACGCTCACTCGTCGGACCGGACATTATTCGGCAAGTTGAAGAACAAGTCCGTATTGTTCGTGAACATTTGAAGTCTGCTCAGTCTCGTCAGAAGAGCAACTATGACCGTAAGCACCAGGAAATAGTCTATCAACCTGGCGAGCAAGCTTACCTCCGCGTCACTCCGTTGAAAGGCACTCATCGGTTCGGAATCAAAGGCAAGTTAGCCCCTCGCTACATTGGCCCGTTCCGTATTCTTGCCCGTCGAGGAGAAGTGGCATATCAGTTGCAATTGCCGCCAAACCTTTCTCAAGTACATGACGTCTTTCATGTATCCCAACTCCGCCGCTGCTTCAAGGATCCTATTCGAGCTGTGGATCATGAAGTGCTTGAATTACGGGAAGATCTGTCTTATCCAGAACATCCCATCCGTATTCTTGATCAAGCTGAGCGTCGAACACGTCAAAAGTCAATCAAGTTCCTCAAGGTTCAGTGGTCAAATCATTCTGAAGATGAAGCCACTTGGGAACGCGAGGATCGTCTTCGCGAAGAATACCCCTCTTTCTTTCAGCCTTCCTCTTAATTCTCGGGACGAGAATTCTTAATAGATGAGGAGAGTTGTAACACCCCCGGTGATTAGCAACAGTAATCACTTTTGATAATGACATGTTAGCATGATCAACAGTGCATAATCATCATTAGCATCACATTGCATTTCAACTCCTAAGTCAAATTCAAAATTTAAATGAAAGTGGAATATGAAAGTTGTCCAACATAGGAGCTAAAATGTCAGATAAATAACAAATATTCCAGAGGCTATTCTAAAATTGAAACCAACATCATTGGAATTGGATAAGTGACTCGAACAACCTCAAACAGTGGATAAAGATAATATTTAATAACCATTTATTAAATCTGAAATAAATATGGAATTATGTTTTGTCCAAACTAGTTTTAGGTGTTAGGGAATGATGCACTGGTATTTGTGAAATAGGTCACACTTTTTACAAAAGCCCTTTGGGGCCTAAACATTTAACAGTAGAGAAAGGAGAATAAAGAAAAAGATAAAAGGAAAAAGAAATAAAAAATAAAAATAGAAATAAATAAAATAATTAATTAAATAATTAATTAGTTAATTAATTAGTTAATTAATCCTGATTAGGTTAATCTAATTAATTAATTAGTGTTAATTAATCAGTAATTAAATTAATTAAACCTAATTAACCTGACAGCCTATGACAGGTGGGACCCACCCTGTCAGGTGGCTGCTGACGTCAGCATGATGTCATGCTGACGTCATCAATCACTGTTTCGGATAATGTTGAATTAAATAATTAATTAAATTTCAGAAATTAATAAAAACTTTAGAAAATCATATCTTTTAAACCGTATCTCCGATGAAAATATTTTATACATGAAACTTGCTCAGAACGACGATACGAGCCCGGATACGCCCTCCGTATTCCCGTCAGACGCCCGCAGCTATAAGAACATTGAACTTTTAGACCGATTTCAGTAAATGAATAGTGCCCAACTTTAATTAAATAAATCCAAATAAATTCCTAAATTAACTAAATCGTTTAGTTAGGCAGTAGAACACCCCGGCATATCATTTAGGCATGTCATACACATTGTTTGCATTATTGCCGTGAAATTTATTGTTTCTCTCCCCCTCCTTCTCTCTCGATAGACGCCGAGACCGACGACGCTGCACCAGGTTACGACTACTCTACCGACGAGCAGCCCGTTGACGACCTCCCTCTCTTGCCAGAGCAACCAGGCAAGCCCCCCCCCCTTGAGCATTCCAGATATCGCCCATTCTATTCTCCTGCTTGCATTAGATTTCGCTACTGTTAATGTATGCTCCTATTCTGATGCATAGCCTGCTGTTGTAACCTGTTCATTGCTATCTTACCTGCCTATGATAAACTGTTTAGTATAGGTTGGTATGACCCATCTGTGACCCCACCACCTTACTTTGTCGCCCCTGCTTGTTCATCAACGACTCGATCAACGTGATCGTCGATCAGAGACAGACGCCTCACTTCGCACCCCCCTTAGTTGTACGACTCTGCGTAGTAACTATCGAGTGCCGAGGGTGATACCTCGTAACGCACTCCTGATGAATACTCTGCAGCATAGCTGTACGGTCGTGGTCATCGAGGGTGATTCCTCCTTCTCCATGTCCGATACGACTCTGTCGTGCAACCCCTCAGTGTGAACCTCGAGGGTGATACCTCTTACGTTCACCCTGATGATTATGACCACACGGTTACTTGACCTTTTTCACAGGCGGGTCCACCCTGGTGGGTACCCGCTGGGGATCTATGATTTCGGGTGTGCCGGAAGGGCACTCGAGTGTGACATTGTGGCGGAGCATCAGAGACTCTGATTGTCTCCGCTTGATACTAATTGAGCCTATTGGATTTTGGTGTGTGATCTGAGTGGGTCGACGTGCCCTATACGCACTGCCACCACGCGGGATAATGGTTATGGGGCCCTCTGCGATGTACGTTTCGCCGAAAGCTTATCAGACGTCACGATTCACCGTGCGGGCTGATCGTCGGGATTGGGCTGGATACTTCACTGGCGAGTTCAGTGTCGCGCCTGCACCCCGGCCAGCCACGCAACGCGCAGGGTGCCCAGGGCGATGGCCCGAGACCCCTGGGTGCATAGGTTAGTCCGGCGTGCTGACCTCTCTGCTGAGCCTAGGTAGAGCGCTGCTTCGTGTTGATCTTCCGAGGACGGGCATTACCCAGCAAGTATGTCCGGCCAGAGTTGATCGAGCGAGTTGGGTAACAGTAGTGCACCCCTGCAGGGATGAATCTTCTATCGATAGCCGGTCCTACGGTAAAGGACGCTCAGTTTGTGTATCCCGATCTACCTACTTAAACTGGATACTTGTTACTTAATTGAAGCTTCGGGATTACTTTCTCGCTGGGAGTCGAGGAAGGATCTTTGAGCTGTACTTCAACATGTTTGCTAAATAAAATGCTATTCTACTCTCTTCTACTGCTGCAAGATGATGGCTTTGAGAAGATGTTTGAAGATGCTAGTCTTCGATTGGACTAGGCCTTTCTCTCTATTCTGGCATTTCTGCAGCCCAGTCCACATATACAGCCTTTTCTCCATTGATAATGTTGCATATGTAGTATAGATCCTTGCTTGCTGAGTACTTCGGATGAGTACTCACGGTTGCTTTATTTTCTCTTTTCCCCCATATACCCCACCTTGATGATACACCAGACGATGGAGTCCAGGAGCCAGACGCCACCACCGGAGCCTACTACCAGGCGGGTCCAGAGGGCACGTACTACTGGATCGAGCCAGCTGACCAGGAGTAGGATCGGAGGCTCCCAGGCAGGAGGCCAACGCCTTTCGATCTAGTGTCGCTGTTTGTGCTAGCCTTCTTAAGGCAAAACTTGGCTAACTATGTCTGTACCCAGATATTATTTGTATGACTGACTTATGTATTCGGATCTTCGGATCCCTGGTCTGTAATATTGTGGACCTCCGTTTATTTGTGTTTAGGGTTGTGTTGTGATATCTTCCCGTGAGTCCCTGGGTTTGATCGTACACGTTTGCGTGTATGATTAGTGTACGATTGAACCGGGGGCGTCACAATCTTATCACGTACCCCATTGATCTAAAAAGCCCTCTCTTCATGTTTACTTCACATACAACATTCCTTTTGAATAAAACCACACAAAGTGTGGCCAAAAAATTATTTTAGAATTTCTACATATATACAACATTACAATGTTATATGGAGTATGAAAGTTAATTTGCATTGCATGGTGCACCCAATGATATTTATTCCACAATGTGAATTTTTATATTTTTATACTATATATAAAGTTAAGTCATAATAAAGAGAAACGAAGAGCATCTCTCTCTCCATCGCACACCCCCCCTCTACGCCCCTTTCATGTATGCACACAAACTATCTCTAGGTCCTCTAAAAGTACGCCCCCAGCACATTCATGCAGGTTTCATTTTTCTCTCGCGATATATACAGCGACGATCACTGTATTTGAAGCGAAAGCACGATACGTACATTGGACTTCAGAATCCACTCATTACGGTCACCATTTATGTTTTGTGGTTATTATACAGTCACGGGCTCACCGTACAGCTCTGTATTTGTTCAAGACACGACTAGTTGACCAGTTAAACGCTCCACGTGGCACCCCTAGTGTTGCATCACATTATCTCACTACCATTGGGCCCACCTGTCGGCGTGTATAAGAATGAAAACAAATGATAAAAAAATATTGGACGGTGGGTATTCGAAGTCATGACCGCGGGCACAGCGGACAAGGTGGCCTTGTATTGGTATGTTGAGCCGTCTGTTTTAACACACATGAGCTGCAGTGGTGATTATACACACACGCACGCATGCACACAAACTGCATGCATGCAACACTCACACGTACACACGCAACCACGCAACACTCACACGCACACACGCACGCACGCAACACTCACACGCACACACGCACGCATTCATGCACACACCACACGACCAACACACACGCTCACGCTCAAGTGCTCAACCTACACGTGCATGCGCACATATCAGGCCCTGACAGACACATACACAACCAGGAGGTTCCCGCGCATGGGTTGGAGTCTTGTCGCGCCTGCGTAAATTTGTGTTTATCTTACTTTTTTCCTCTATGAACTGACAGGTGGGACCCACAAGGAACATGGTCAGTTTAACCAGTCAACATAGTGCCACGCAGACTATTTGGCCAGTCAACAAAGTGCAATCCGATGCTGAACGCTGAGCAAGTGACCGTATAATCACCGCAAAACGTATATAGTGACTGTAATGAGCCTATTCTGAAGTCCGGTGACCGTATTACACTTTTCGCTTGAAATACACTGACCGCCAGTGTATTTATCTCTTCTCTCGCTCTCTCTGTGGAGCCGAGTAGGCCAACGTGCCAGTGCCTAAATTGGAGCACGCCACCTCATTATTGATGTACTGGTTTCGTAAGAGCGAACAAGCATTCACGTCTACCGTACAAACTGTAGATATGAGTTACAAATGCTATGAAGATGAATACAAATATTTGAATCCACTTTATGCCCAATTTCTCTCTATAGGCCATCCAAAAGTACATCTCTACACGTTCTCGCATGTTACATCTAACAACTATGCAATAGAACACTACTACACTCTAACACAATAAATCATAGGTGTTTTTAGTTTTACTAGATCTCATATTATTACTTAATTATTCAGTTTGCATACATTAAAATTGCCTTTGAAATGTATGGCTAGTATCATCTAGTGATATGAAAGGTCAGACTACACACAGACACACAGACACACACACACACAAAAGGGCCCATTACACATTCAGGCATTTCACATCTTTCTCTCGCTCTCTGTGTAAAACCGACTATGCCAAACTACCCTGTCTAGCGCGCGGGAAAAATCTCGCCCTCGCCTGTTTAATCGGGTTTATATCAATGGATCGTGCGAAACAACAAAACTATAGTAGTACTACAGTACAAGTAACAGTTCACTGGGCCGCCGTGTCGTGTACTCCTCCATCGTAAGAGTGGAGTGCTCGCTTTCATAAATGTTCTAGTCCCTTTCGCCGACATGTGGGACATCAAGCAACCGGGTCCACATGCCATACCGAAATAACAGTACAGAGCAGCAGGGGTGAAGCACCCCGGTCATGGCACCGGTGAAGTAATGAGCAATGAGGCGTTAAATCACAAAGCTACACCTTTCCCGCAGTTAAGTTGGAGGGACGAAGTGATGCTCAAAAAAAAGTTGGAGGGACGAAGCAACCATCATTTCACTCTTTGCTGAATTCGCTTCTCCCTTATCTTCTTCAAGTTAACCACGTGTTGCTTCTGCCGTTGTTCTGCCTCATGTGGGACGCGGATCGGCTTGGTAAATCACTGACACGTGGGACGCATGTTAGCAAACTGCCAGGCCAACGTCCTCTAAAAATAAGAAACCTCCCCCACCTTCCGCGCGGCAAAATCACCTCCTTTTTACTAATCTTGATATAATTTTTTAGATTAATATAATCAAGATTTGTATAGATAGCACCAAGGAGCAAAACCAAGTGGTACGCTTAAGGGCATCCACAATGTGTAGCCAAATGTGAAAATAGCTTTTGGCATCGATGGGAACCATTGTGGAGGGTGCTGCTGCCAAAGCCAAAAAGAGGGAACCGAAGCTCCCTAATTGATTGATTGAAGGAATAGAAAAATGCAACCTCTCTCCTCTTTCTCCCATGCTTGGACGCATGTACAGTATAGAGCACAGAGTCTACTCCCCTGTACCTTCTATCACAAATCACAAAGCAGTGAGGCGTCAAATCACAAAGCACGGACGAAGCAACCATCATTTCACTCTTAGCTGACTCCGCTTCTCCATCGTCTTCTTCGAGAAACCACCTTTACCGCACTAAGCTGGACGGACGACGCTATTGTGCTACTAGTAGTACATTTAGGCCTCCTTTGGTTCAACGGACTTCCTGGATGCAAAGAAGGCGGTTGTCTCTGCTTGCAGGCGGCACTTGCGAACAACTTACCGTGGTCTGCCTAAATGGTGTGCTCCGTCGAACGCACTTCGCCAAAGCCACAGCATTCAAGATATCGTCGACGTCACCGCAATGGGGAAGAAAGTCAAATAGTTACTACCTCCATTTTTTGTATACAAGGCCAGTATCAAAATTACAATTTGCAGACGGCCACTAACACTAATCGAGGCAAAATTGATGGGTTTTGCCTCATACTAGCAACCAAGGACATTAATATACCCTTGCATGCATGCGGAAGTGAGAAGGTTGGTTTGCATGGCGCTGCATTAATCAAGCAATGAGGACTGAGATGGTTAGCTCTTTGGGCGTTGGAGAAAAAAATACGCATTAATTGACACGTCAAATGAGGATTTGTACCGATCAATCCCGCGAAGGAAAACCCCGCCTTTCTTTTTTAACACAAGTACGTACTTGTATCCTGTTTGGGTCTCGGCCTTGCATTGCCATACTTTGCCACACATTTTTGCCAAGCTTTCCTAAAGTTTTTCAAAATGAAAAGGAGGTGCACTTGCGCACGCCTGTCGCGGTCGCACCGCACCCTCACACAGTCGCTCCTGCACGCTGCAAACCCAACCAAGGGAACGCACACTCACTGACATGTGCTACCGCATGTGATCAAACCAAACTCAGCTATCCTACCGCTGACACATAATTTTCGTTCATATAGTATGTTTATCCAACCGCATGTTGGGGAAGATCCGTGCGGCCCGTGCGGTGGTTTGTTGGGGAAGAAGAGGTGAGGAAGAAGAAGGGTTAGGAGACGTAGGATATTCATCCAACCGCCTGAAATGGTCCACTGACCCAAATGATGAAAGTCAGGCGACTTGCATAAATATATGTTTTTACACAGCAAAAGATCCCTAAAAACAACAACATAAAGAAAAACTATCACTGCTCGTGGAACGAGCCAGTCTCGTCGTCTTTGGCTGCCGGCACGAACCAGCCGTAGCTGCCGACATGTGTCTCCGCATCGTGGTTGTCCTCGGCCTCCAGCTACTCGTCCACGCGGAGCATGCGGGCGCTTTGCACGGACGCGAGCACTCCCCGGTTCACGTCCATGACGTTCGGTTCCGCCTGCAGGAGGGCCTCGATGGCAGCGGCATCTACGCGCTCCACGTCGAGTTGAGCCTCCGCTGCCCGCTTCAAGTCCAGGACATCCGGTTCTGCCTGCAGGAGGGCCTCGATGGCAGCGCATCCGCGCGCTCCGCGTAAAGTTGAGCCTCCGCCGCCCGGTTCATGTCCACGACATCCGGTTCCGCCTGCAGGAGGGCCTCGATGGCACCGGCATCCGCGCGCTCCGCGTCGAGTTGAGCCTCTGCCTCCCGGTGCTCCTTTAGGATCGCCAGGTTGAACCGCTGGTCCACCTACACCATGGGGGACCCGGACGCCGGCACGAAGTCGACGTCCATCGTCTCATACGCATGGGGGCCTTCTGCGCCGCGACCTCCGCCATGAACATTGATCGGCTTCCTCCTCCTTGGAGCTTGGCTCCAGAGAACTCAGGGATTGGACCGCCGCAAAGCGAGCTTGGGAACGAAGGTCTGTGGCGCCGACTGCCGCCGCGATTTTTGCGCGGCGCTCCGGCGTCAGCATCTTGTAGTACGTGGTCTTGCGGCGCACCATGGCTTTCCGGCGAACTAGGGGATGGCTGATGTGGACTAGGGGATCGAAAGGTGGGAGAATGGGCTGGAGAGGAGGTGTGGTTTTGGGGGCAGTGGTGACCGGCAGGCAAGTAGCTGGCGTAGGCCGAGCAGCAAAGGTTTTGAGGGGAATAGTGGTTCCGGTGACGACCGGTCAATCGGTTTTGACTGTGCGGAGTTTGCAAAGCTGGACGGCTGGAGCCTGGAGAGTTGTGGGGTGGGATGTGACCAAAGTTTCGGAGTTTCACGTGGCAGACGTCCGGACCTCCCCACCGTTCCTGTCAACGACAAGGCGGTGACTTCGTAAATCTCAAGATGCTATGCTGGCTCAGTCTCTCGAAGGTGCTCATAGGGGTAGAGTGTGCGTGTGTGTGTTCATAGGGCTGAGTGTATGCGTGCATGTATGAGCGCTTGTGTCTGTACTGTGTTCAAAAAAGGAGTACTCACTCTCGGAAGTATGCAAGTTCATAAGGAACGGACAGTGTACATCACTCTTGTCGCGTCCGCGTTGCACCCCGGCACGGTGGACCCTGCACGTCGCTCATCAAATGGAACGCGCTTCGTCTTGCGTTTTCGCTCGCTTGTGGGACCGCAGTTGAGAGCAAACCGATGGTAGGCAAACTTACCCCCCCCCCCCCCACCCAGCGGGGGTCCAGAAGCTCCCTCCCCCTCCCCCGCCCGCGCCGGCTTAATTTACTACTCCACTCCACTAGTACTACTACTCCTCCTACTACTATTGGACAAGGAGCTTCAAAAAAAAGTTGTACTATTGGACTGGCTATACGTGGCGAAATCCTAGTAGGAAGAGCATGCGCGAGAACAAGCATTCACATGTTTGAATACAAATTGGAAACCATTTCTGTTTGAATACAAATCTAGGAGTACGTACAAATCTAACAATATTGATTGGGCGTTGTTGAATGTTGATACTTTTTTCTGTAAGTTTGATCAAAGTAGAGATACTTTGACTACACACAAAACTTATATGTAAACTAAAAAGGATCGGAGGGAGTATATTGTACGTTCAAAAGCGAAACGAACGTTGAATACCCTAAATGTGGGCACGGACAGGGCACACCTCAACTATTCCTTCAAACAGTCGAACACCTAAATTAGCACACCATCCGGCTACTTAATCAAGTGTTATGCTTCACGAGTTGAAAAGGAAAAGGGTGGTACTGTACCCAAAACCACCACACTTGGGGCTAGGGTAACAACTTGGTACTGTACCACATTTGAACCAGGGCAATAAAACCACCTGTTCTGCACCTAATGCGTAACGCGGAGCACTGACGCTCGAATTTGGCTGGGAAAATAGGGAAACCGACATGTGGGGCACACCTGTCGGGATGACGTGGCGCAGACTAGTCCAATGGAGGAGCTGGCCCACGACCTCCTCGCCACCGGCAACCGTTCATGTGGGTCGTGGGGGCCAGCGACGTGACGCAGCTCCTGCACCACCTCTGAACACGGCGACCGCGGTGAGCGACATGCTCCTCGTCGCTGGACACGCTCGGCTTCAGGGTGCCGAGGGTGGCGCTATCGCTGTGCCATGACCAGCAGATCAACACCCGGCTCGTCGAGGATGCACGGGGCGCCGAAGTGCGCGTGCGCCGTGAAGCGTGCATGGAGTGTTCTAGCGCGGCCAACTGCATCCCCAGGACCTGAGACCATGCCGAGTCGTCTTGCTTTTTCAATGACATGTGGGGATCGCATGTGAGCAAAGGGCATCCCCAACGTTGCCACGACCGCAGCTGACTACCCTGGCACACCAAAAACCCTCATCCCTCGCGCCGTCGCGCGCGTGCATTCCCACCCGGCGCCAGCTGCCCGCATTCATGTCGTCCATCCGTATGCCGTCATTAAGCAGGCTCGCTGCCTGAGGAAACAACTCTGCTGACTTATTGATGCACCCGGACGCTTGGCCTCACCGGAATGCGCTACTTAAAGTGGCAACGCCTAGCTAAACTCCACACCATAGCGCATCCTCCTACCTAGCACCACATCCACCATGACCGCGAGTGGGAACGTTCTACGGGAGAGCTTTTCTTTGGGGATAAAGCTCGAGGTCGCCGCCCTCGCTCAACTCGCTGCTCGCAACGCAATACCGGTGTAGCGGGAAGCGGACGCGACCGAACAAGCGGTGGCCACGCTGGCGGCCGATGACGGGAGCACCGCCAGCCACGCGTCCTACTTGCCGCCGTCCAACGTTCGGTGGCGCATGTGGCAGGTGGAGCACGGACCGTCCACGTCCATCATCATCGACCTCACATCCACCGGCACCGCCGAGGTCGGGGACTCCTCCGAGGATGAGGAGGGCATGGGAGGCGGCCGGGCATGGTGTGCCAACTGGCCGGTCCGTCTCCCGTGTTCTACTCTTCCTCGCCGGAGACCGCACCTTCACTTCATGGGTCTTGAACCCTGCCCCCATTCATGGAGACGGCGGATGGAGGACATCGTCGCTGATGCGGAAGTACAAAGGAAAATGGACGTCGATCGCTGCCGTAGAATAGGTTTAGGGTCGGGTTTCTTTTCTTTTTCTGTCCTATAAAAGTTCGAAATGTAATGAAAATCTGCCGTGTTTGCATTAATCCCGTCCGGTGTATATGAACTTTCACAATAATAGTAAGATATATTGTATGAAAATATATGGAAGGATGATTCTTTTTGTGTGTATAAACTTGGTCTAAGTTTAGAAGGTTTGACCCGAGACAAAGCTAACATGCGAAATAAATAAACGCATAGGGTCTACATACACAATTTATCTTAGGCACTCCAATAGTACGTCCACTACACATTCACGCATTTCACATCTTTCTACATCTACGGGAACCTACGAAAGGGTTAACGTAAATTGCCTAACTAACTCTCTCTCCCCCCTGATTTTCATGGTGGTGGGCCCCTTCCTCCCCAAATCTCCAATCAACAGCCCACATGTTTCACATTACGTTAATTACGTAACTGGGACTGCGTAGGTGTAGCATTACTCATCCTAAAAAAACAACTAAGCCAATCTCCCAGCATATCGCGCGGGAAAGGACCCGGCCGCGCCGTTTTAGTCGGGATTACCGGATTACTAGTAGTATCGATGGATCACGCGAAGCACCAAGTTTAAAAGGAAAAAGGTGGTACACTCACAGCACTCCTGTCACGGTCGCATTGCACCCCTCACACGGTCGGTCCTACAGACGGCTCACCCAAACGAAATGCACTTCGACTTGCCTCTTCACTGACACGTGGGACCGCATTTGGAGAAACCGACCATGCGCCAAACTCCCCCGCCCACCGCGCGAAAATTCCCCCCAAATCCCAAATTCAACCGCCCTTCGGCCAACTAGCCAATAATATTCCCCAAACCCCCCTCCCCCCTCCACTCCATTCGCTCCGCCAAAGCCGCCCTCCCCGCCGCGCCGATATGTCGGTGCCGCGGTTTCGTCGAGGGGACGCACAGCGATCCTCTCGCTCCCACAGTATGCTCTCGTAGACTGCCGTCCTCCCCACCGTGCCGATACATCGGTGCCACGGTTCGTCGAGGGGACGCACGGCGATCCTGTCGCTCCCACAGTACGCTCTCGTAGACTGCCGTTCTCCAGCCGCGCCGCCACCGCTGGCGACGTTCTTGTGTAGACGCACGGCGGTCAGCTTCTCCCATGGTACGCGCATTCTAGACTGAGGCCTCGTGCATGTCGGAGTAGCGCTGAATGTTAGCTGATAGAGGCTGTTAATCTCACTGCTTGCCAAAATAGTTTACAGTCAATATGCTCTGCTTAAGAAGCTTCCTTGCCATGTTCTGCACTCAATCTGCTTTGCTGAGATGCCATGCCACACCCGATTAGTTGCTAAAATATCCTGCCATATATTAGGACCATGTATGTATTGTGAAGTAGATTGCCATGGTCTGGTAGCCAATCTGTTAGGTGAAATATGTCGACACCATTTTATACTCAATATTTGTTGTTGAGATGGCCTTCGATGGCTGTGTGCTCGGCCTCATTGATTGCTGAAATAGCCTGCCATAATTTAGCACTCAATTTGTTTGTTGAATTATCTTTACATATATTTTGTTACCTAGATCTGCTTGTCCAAATATCTTGCCATAGCTTTAGACATCGACCTAGGTATTTTTTTTGGACTTTATAAAAAACATATATGCTTTTACTGTAATATCTAGTAGAAAAACTAATTTGTATGTTTAACAGATGGTTGGGACTTGCATAACTTCTGCTCGAAGATTCTCCCATGCATATGTCGAGGGGTTGAAAACTTCATGAACATTATCAGAGCTGAGTATGGTGATCCGAAATGAGATGTGCTCTGCTCGTGTAGCAGTTGTATGAATTCAGTTTCAAGACCCCAAACAACTGTGCAAAATCATCTACACTTGTATGGGATGTCGGTCACATATACTAGGTGGGTTCATCATGGTGAAGCTGTGAACGTCAATGTTACTGACTATGTGGAAGCAGCACATCACCATCTGATCTGCCTGATGCTCAGGTGGAAGAGGAGGAGGAGGTGGTGGCGGCGGAGCCAGTGAGTTTGACCAACATTGAAACAATGCTACAAAATGCTCGCGCATTTCGTGAACTTTCACCTGCACAAGAAAAAGGTGGGCCCGCATGTTGGAACAATGCAACGTGGCAGTCACCCCAGGAAATAAGCTGTCAGTATTCTCAGCTATGGTCACCTTTCTTCAGGTGAAGACATCTAAGCGGATGACCAACAAATCATTTAATGCGATGTTGGCTGCTTTCCGCAAATCTTACCCAGATGCATCTGAGCTGCCACACACCTACAGTAAAATGAAGAATCTCCTTCGTGCAATTGGAATTGGATATGATATGATCCATGTTTGTAAGAATAATTGTGTTCTATTCCATAAGGATTATGCCAACTTAAGTGAATGCCCAAATTGCAAATCATCAAGATGGAAAGATGGCGATGTTGTGAAGAGGATTCCTCATAATGTTCTGAGACATTTTCCAATTATACCAAGATTGCAGAGGTTGTTTCATGATGCTGAAACAAGAGTGGATGTACTGTGGCATTCTAGGAACCAGGAGTACAGAGATCAGAATGTAATGAGCCATCCATCTCATGGTAGTGACTGGATAAGCTTCAATCAGAAACACAAAAAGTTTGCTGCTGAGCCGAGAAACATTAGAATTGGCTTAGCTATAGATGGATTCAACCCATTTGGCCACCAGAGCGCCACATATAGCATGTGGCCAGTGCTTGTTATCCCTTACAACATGCAACCAAATGTCTGCACCAAAGAATCAAACTACATGATGGCCTTGCTCATCCCAGGTCCAAAATGTCCTGGAAAGGATTTTGATTTATTCATGGAGCCTCTTCTGGAGGAACTTCAAAAGCTACGGAGGGGTGTTCTCACTCGAGACCTATATAGAAGCCCACCAGCTGATTTCTTTCTTTGTGCTGTTATAATTTGGTGCATCCATGATTATCCGGCTTTGGGCACTATGTCAGGGCGAATGACACATGGTTACAATGCATGTGTTCGCTGTGACAAGAATCCACTGTCATACGCAATACTTAGCAAGATCTGTTACATTGGACACTGCCGTTTCCTTGCCAAGGACAAGTCATGTCCTAAAAAATACCGAAGACATGTGTTCAATGCAAAGCATGAAAACCGTGATACGCCAAAGAGGCTCAGCGGCGATGAGTTGCAAGAGGAATTAGAGAAGGCCATGCATATTACACCAGGAAACCATCCTGATAATGGTAGCGGGAAAAGGAAGCGTGGTAGGGTAGAAGAGAGATTATTGTTTACCCGCAGGTCCACTTTGTGGGACTTGGAGTATTGGAAAGATTTGGATCTGCGGCATATTCTTGATGTGATGCACACCGAGAAAAATATATGTGACAGCATTATCAGCACACTTCTTAATATTGAAGGCAAGACAAAAGATACCTTAAAATCTAGGATTGATTTGACACACCTGGGTATCAGATCTGATTTGCAGGTGAAGGCTAATGGTGCATCACGGGATATGGCACCAGCTGTGTACGTCTTGGACAAGGTAAAAAGAAAAGAATTCTACAAGATACTGTCACGTGTGGGATTCCCACATGGATTTGCTTCCAACCCTGAAAGGAGAGTCAATGTAGATGAAAACAAGGTACAAGGGTTGAAAACTCATGACCACCACGTCCTACTTCAAAGGGTTTTACCTGTTATCCTCAGAGGATTGGGCCGCCCTGACTTATACAGAGGAGTTGCAGAGTTGGGACAATTCTTCAGGGAACTCTGCAGTAGAAATATCAGGATAGATGCTTTGGAGCGTCTTAGAGATAAGATACCAACTATCCTATGCTACCTTGAGAAGATATATCCTCCAGCCTTCTTTGATGTGATGGTGCATTTGGCTGTTCATCTACCTGATGAGGCACTACTTAGAGGTCCAGTACAGTATGGCTGGATGTACCCTATTGAAAGGAGGCTAGGCCCTTTCAAGGGCTATGTTAGGAACAGAGCTAGACCTGAGGGTTCCATTGCAGAGGCCTACATTGCTACAGAAGTGTTGACATTCTGCTCAAAATACATTGAAACAGCTGATCAACTTAGCAAAAAGGTGGGTGAAGACAATCCCGAGCTCAATATTTTCGATTGTTCTGTTCAAGTTACAGGGAAGAGTCGACAAGATGACAAACCTAAAGATTTGGACAAAATGGTTTGGTTTGTGTTGAATAACTGTCCTGAGATTCTACCTTATATCGAGTAAGTGCTAAGTACTGCAGCTTATACATCGTAATCTACTAAACTTGCAGCACATTCTTATATATTTAGATGTTTGACGCGATCAATATGTTGTGCAGCATCTACAAAAAGGAGTTACCGGCACAAAATCCAAGAAACATTGACAAACTGGTTATGGCAGGATTTGCGAAATGGTTGAAGAGCCGTGTAAGCTTTTGAATTGCACTATCCGATTTTTTAATATATTGAGTACATAAGATGATCAGCTTGTCTATTTTCTAACCATAGGTTAAGAAGATGCGGGAGGATGGGCAGGCAGTTAATGATGCCCTTTACGCACTAGCAATGGGTCCTGATACTCGGGTAAGACATTATGAATCGTGCGTTGTTGGAGATGTGCGCTACAAACACCCTTGCACGTGACGAAGGCAGGAAGACACAAAACAATGCCGTCATGAGCACGGATACGTACGGCGATGAGACAACTGAAATGTATGCTAACATAACAGACATTGTTCAGTTGTAGTATATCTCCAGTTTCGAGGTTCATCAATGTGTGGTTCTGTTCTGCTGTCGTTGGTACAACCTATTTTCTAGGATCGCAAAACCCAAAGCTGATGATTATTCCAAATCCATCAATGTCAAGGCGGCGTACCACACCAACAAGCCTTTTATTTTGGCAAATCAAGAAACACAGATATTTTTCTTGGAAGACACATATGCATGTAGCGATGACTAGAGAGTATTGCAAAGGTTTGAGCAGAGGAATTCGTTTCATGAAGTTTCACAACAAGATGATGCTTACACTGCTCCTTATGTAGAAGATTCCACAGAAGTTCGTAGTATCTTTGAGGACCATCATGTCAATAAGGCTGGCGAAAAGATTCCCTGTCGGGATGTGGACATACGAGAGTTGATGGATAAGACACCAACGTTCGAGGACACTGAGGATGAAGAAGATGACACTGGGGGGAATTACGATGCAGACTGATACACATGGCAAAGATGTTGACGCTGCTGCTGCGGATGATGATTAGATTGCTTTTGTCGTATTTTCCTATGAGAAGACAACTTTTTATCTACTATGTGAAATTGTGTTCGCTATGACAACTGAAACCTGATGAAGTTGTTGTTTAGTATTTTGCTGTGAGAACATCACTTATTATGTATGTTGATTTGTGTTTGGTGATTGTATGACGACTAAAACATGATGACATTGTTGTTTAGTTGTACTCATATTTGGCCGTGAAACTTGTATTTGATGACATAGTTTGCTGTTGGACTGCAATTTTCTCTACGTCTTCGAATGGGAACAAAGCTGACCCGACAGGGCCTTTGCTAATTTATTTATTTATTAGCAAAAGGACCTCTGCTATTTATTTATTTATGAGCAAAAGGGGATACCCCCCGATTTCCGTTAATAGAAATCATTAGATGTTCACAACACTATGCCCAGCCTGCTAAACATGTTTCATTCATTACTAGTTTTAGCAAAGTGCTCATGTCATAGCCACTGAATACATCATGAGTGCTACATACACTGCAAATAAAAAGACAATCATCCTACAGAGCACAACGATTTTGCCCATTATCTTCACAAGCTCTTTCATCTCCTCATTGTTGTCAAGGCCGTTCAGCAGTTGTTGCTTGGCCATGATCAGAGGAACTGCATCTTTAACCTTCTGCTCTGCATCTTCCTCTTCTGCCGTTCCTTCAGTTAATTGTCCAACACCCCAACCTGCTGGGATTGGGATTCCTCGGCTAACCAAATAATCAACGTAGTTCCATTCCCCCACATCAGCAACTTCCCAGAAATACAAATCACAGGAATCTTCCCTTTTCTGCATGAAACAAATTGGAAGATCATCAACCAAACTATTAAAAAAACAGCAACTGAAAGCAGGCGAACAACACTTAAACATATTATTACCCCATGATTCGGGCATTTGTAGAAGACTTGGCCAGGGTTGAGATTGTAGTTGAGACACGACGGATGACTCTGCGTGATTTGCAGCAGTGGCACCACACCAACGGCAGCGGGTTGCGATGAGCAACCGGCTGTGGTGAGTGTGCCGGCGGGGGTGTGATGAGACCCACAGGCGATGGTACGGGTGGCGACTTGGCGCATATCTGGTTGTTGCCTGCTGAAGAGCAGGTGGACGAGCCGCCAGCGGACATGGTTGCTGCGGCCAGAGCTTCTGATGCTAGGCAGAGTAACTAGAGAAGAGGAGAAGTGAACATTGGATATGTCAGTTTCATTACTTGCAGATTAGCATAGCACTATATATAGTCATAGTCTAGGTTTGGATGCGAACCAGCTATAGGAGCACGTCTCTTTTTTTTCTAAAACTCAGCAACGTCTATTTACTGGTACACTAGCTTGTTCTGTACGCCTTCTCAAGTCTTTGATTTTCTTTTTTTTACGAGGAAGGAAGGAGGAGAAAATTGAGGGTTCCTGGGACTCGAACCCAAGACCTCTCGGTTGAAAACCAAGGGTGCTAGCCACTTATGTGGCGAATGTTCCCTGGGAGGAGGACAGCAAACGAACGCATTTTCCTGGCAGTTTTAGTTGCGACGCAAGATCAAACGGTGGCGGTTTCGGGAATGTTATCTGGCGAACGAGCCCAGTTTTTCTTTTCTTCCTATAAAAAAGTATGCTACGTGGTGTCAGCTTAGTCAACAAACGATTGTGCCAACCTTGACCAGTGGATTGACATTCAACGTCTGTCGTGTTTCTTCAGTCTCTTCTTCCTCCAGCCGCCAAAGCCAAACCAGTGCCGGCGGGACCGCCTGGTCCCGCCTCCCATGGCTGGTTGTGCTGCCGCGCACGCATCGCGGCCACATTGCACCCTAAAACTCTGCGCATCTTCCCCGGCTCCTGTTTGTTCCTGTCCGAGGCCTCACCATCGTCCTCCGCCTTGGTTCGCTCGCCGCGGCGCCGCCCTCCGGTGTTGTCAACATGGTTAACAACCAAGAGGAATAAGGAGATGACTGTACATGGTGAGGATGACAGTAGTGACCCACCAGGATCATGGCAGTAGGCAAGCAAGTGCCTCCTTTATTACAAGAAAAAAAATGGTTCCTCCTCATGGTTTCCTAACATCTAGGTCGCACGCCACTATCAACGTAGTCAATAAGCGAGATAACTGCACAAGGAGCGGCTGACACCCGGGACCCAGTAGCTCGCGCAGTGATGGCTCGTGTCCGCGTCAGTATTTCCCCGAAGAGGAAGGGATGATGCAGCACAACTACGGTAGTTATTTCCCTCAGTTATGAAACCAAGGTTATCAAACCAGTAGGAGAACCAAGCAACACTATGTAAACGGTACCTGCACACAAAGAACAAATACTTGCAACTTGACGCATAAGAGGGGTTGTCAATCCCTCTCGGGTAAAAGATAGATTGGTTTGTATGATTTTGGATAAATAGATCTCGCGATAAAACAAAATAAAATAAATAAAGAAAAAGTGCAGCAAGGTATTTTTGGGTTTTTAGAATAATAGATCTGAAAACAAAAGCAAATAAAAATAGATCTCAAAGCAAATATGATAAAGAATAGACCCGGGGGCCGTAGATTTCACTAGTGGCTTCTCTCGAGAGAAAAAATAGCATATGGTGGGTAAACAAATTACTATTGGGCAATTGATAGAACTTCAAATAATTATGATGATATCTAGGCAATGGTCATTATATAGGCATCACGTCCAAGATTAGTAGACCGACTCCTGCCTGCATCTACAACTATTACTCCACACATTGACCGCTATCCAGCATGCATCTAGTGTATTAAATTCATGGAGAAATGGAGTAATGCAATAAGAACGATGACATGATGTAGACAAGATCTATTCATGTAGGAATTTACCCCATCTTGTTATCCTTAATAGCAATGATACATGCGTGTCTTGCTGCCCCTTGTGTCACTGGGAAAGAACACCGCACGATCGAATCCATCACAAAGCACCTCTTCCCATGGCAAGAAAAATCGATCTAGTTGGTCTAACTAAACCAAAGATTCGAAGAAGAAATACGAGGCTATAAGTAATCATGCATAAAAGAGATCAAAGAACTCAAATAACTTTCTTGGATATAGATCTGATCATAAACTCAAAGTTCATCGGATCCCAACAAACACACCGCAAAAGAGTTACATCAAATAGATCTCCAAGAGACCATTGTATTGAGAATCAAAAGTGAGAGAGAGAGAGGAAGCCATCTAGCTACTAACTACGGACCTGTAGGTCTACAATGAACTACTCACGCATCATCGGAGAGGCACCAATGAGGATGATGAACCCCTCCGTGATGGTCTAGATTGGATCTGGTGGTTCTGGAACTTGCGTCGGTTGGAATTGTGTTTCGTCGATTCCCCTTGGGTTTTTGGATTTTGGGGGTACTTATAGAGCAAAGAGGCGGTGCGGGAGGCGGCCGAGGTGGGCACAACCCACCAGGGCGCGCCTGGGCCCCCAGGCTTGCCCAGGTGGGTTGTGCTCCCCTCGGAGCCCCCTTTGGTACTTCTTTGGCCCAACAGGTGTCTTCTGGTCCAGAAAAATTCTCCAAAAAGTTTCGCTGCGTTTGGACTCCGTTTGGTACTGATTTTCTGTGAAGTAAAAAACAAGCAAAAAACAGCAACTGGCACTGGGCACTATGCCAATAGGTTAGTCCCAAAAAATGATATAAAGTTGCTATAAAATGATTGTAAAACATGCAAGAATGATAATATAACAACATGGAACAATAAAAAATTATAGATACGTTGGAGATGTATCACACAGTATTTTTTTTTTTCGGGACGGAGCAGGGTATCAACTGGGTTGTGCGGGAGTTGTGGCCCGTCTAGCCCAGGCTTTTATTTCATATGTTTACCACATGACCAGTCCAGTTTTTTTTCTTTCTGAAAATGGCTAGCCCAGCTATTTTATTTTTTGCAGAATAACCAACGGAGGCCTACTTGCTTTTCTACGCCCTGCTGGGCTAGAAATCTTTCAAGACAAGGAGGGATGCATTCAGGGGCAATTAGTTCCAAATTAGTTTTTTCTTTCGGATTTTGATATTTTAAATTTCATTATTTTTGTGCGGGTAAAATTTCATTGGATTTAAATTAAGGTATGTTTAGTTTTTAAATTAATTTGAATCTGGCTAGAAATTTCTGGTTGTATGCTGTTTGGGACAGATTCGGAGGCTGACTTGTGGGTCTACTAGGTTGACGTGTACGAAAGGCTTTGTCAACTTAGTCCACAAACGATTCTAGCAGCAGTGACCGTTGGATGTTAATCCAACGGCCATGCTGCTTCTTCAATATCTGATCTTCTTGCTCCAGCCGCCCAAACTAGCGCCGGTGGGACTGCCTGCTCCCGCCTCCCGTGGCCAGCTGTGCTGTCGCGCAGGCCACACCGCCCCACCATACTCCATCGCTGGCCAGGCCATTCCTCTACTCACCCACACCTCCTGTTATTTTCCGGCGACAGCAGCCGAACCAGCAAACCCTTGTACTCCCCACCGCGTGGGCAACCACTGCCGAGTCTTCCCCGGCTCTGGGTCGTTCCCTTCCTAGGCCTCACTGTCGTGCACCGCCTTGGTGCTCTCGGCGTGGAGACGATGACAGCTGGGTCCACGACCGCACGCAAGGAAGTGCCTCCTTATTACACGCAAAATAGTGGTTCCTCCACCTGACAGTGGGGACCCACCGGAAGGGCCTTTGTATATCAGGGAAAAAATGTTCCTCCCACTGACAGCTTGGACCCACTAGCTATATCTTCGCACGCAAGGAAGTGCCTCCTTATTACGCACAAAAAATTTAATACTCCCCCTGCTAGCTGGGACCCACCATATTTGGAGGCTGACTTGTAGGCCTACTAAGTTGACGGGGACGCAGGATTTGTCAACTTAGTCAATATGAACGATTCTAGCTGCAGTGACCGGACGATGTCCATCCAACGGCCGTCGTGCTTCTTCAACCTCTGGTCTTCTTGCTCCAGCCGCCCAAACCATCATCGGCTGTGCCGCCTGCTCCTGCATCCCGTGGCAGGCTGTGCTGCCCCGCAGGCCTCACTGCCCCACCCTACTACCATCGCTGGCCTGGCCATCCCTGTACCCACCCATACCTCATGTTATTCTCCGGCGACGGCAGCCTCACACTGCAGCCGAACCAGTAAACCCTCGTACTCCCCTCCATGTGGGAAACAACTGCCGAGTCTTCCCCGACTCCTGGTCATTCCCTTCCTAGGCCGTGCCATCGTCCCCGCCTTGGTGCTCTCGACGCGACGTGGTCAAGGAACGACTTCCATCGAAAGAGGACAGTACATGGAGAGGCTGACAGTTGGGTCCATGGCCGCAGCAAGGCAGTCCCTCCTTATTACGCGCAAAATAATGATTCCTCCACCTAACAGCGAGGACCCACCGGAAGGGCCACCGTATTTTGTGAAAAAACATTTCCCCTTGATAGCTGGGACCCACCAGCTACATCTTCGCACGCAAGGAAGTGCGTCCATATTACGGGCAAAAAAATGATTCTTCCCCCTGACAGCTGGGACCTACCAGCTATATCTTCGCACGCAAGGAAGTGCGTCCTTATCCTCCCTGACAGCTGGGACCCACCCGGTCGAAGCGTACGCAGCGTTGTCTGTCTGGTCGCAAATGTGTACGTACAAACTGGTAGATCGGTCTCTCTACAGCGATGAACCATGGCCGAGTAAGGAGCGGCATGTGTCGTAGTAGAGGCACGGACGTAGCATGTCACGCAGTCCCGTCTATATAGTGTACACGTACGTACATCCATGCTGCAAGAAAGTAAATACGGCTACGTACGTACATACGGGTGGGGTCTCGAATGCGTACAACGACATCGTCCTGTTCATTGGCAACCAACCGGCTGGGTCACAACGGAGGAAACATCATCGTGTTCATCGGGAGGCAACCGACTGGGTCAGAATACATCTTGTTCATCGGGAGCCAACCGGCTTGGACGGAACAGCCGAAACGAAGTCTGGTGTACCGCAGAATGGAGGAAATGACCTTCTGTTCGACCGCGTACGGTCGAAACGGGGTCCTATTCATCGGGAAGGGTCTGGCATACCGCAAAACGGAGGAAACGAACTTCTATTCGAGTGCCTACGGTCAAAACGGGGTCCTGTTGATCGGGAGGGGTGTGGCGTACCGCAAAACGGAGGAAACGAACTTCTGTTCGAGCGCCTACGGTGGAAATGGGGCCCTGTTCATCCATCGTCGATTGCCTCGCTCGAGCCTCCACAGGCTACTATTCATCCACCGTCGACTTCCTCCAGCCTCCACCTGCTACTGTTCATCCACCGTCGACTTCCTCCAGCCTCCACCTGCTACTGTTCATCCACGGGCTACTGTTCATCCAACCTCCACTGGCTACTGTTCATAGAGCCTCCTCGGGGTCCTGTTCATCCGAGCGGCAACGGCCTACTACCACGGGGTCCTGTTCATCCAACCCCCACCGGGAACTGTTCATCCACAGCCAACCAACCGGCTCGACTCACCACGTCTCGACTTGTTCTACGTATTACCGTGTGCACGGTAGCAACGGTCATTGTTCATCAAGAGGCAACCCAACACCGGTTGGCTATGTCTCGCACGGGGGCTCGATTAGCTTCAGTAAGCAGCAGCAGTGATCGATCGCTCGGGTTCAGTTAGCAGCAGCAGCGAAGGAATTGCTCGAGTTCAGTTAGCAGCGAATGAATCGCTCGGGTTCAGTTAACAGCCAAGGGATCGATCGCTCGGGTTTAGTAACGTAGCTAGTGCGATCGCTCGGGTTCAGTTAGCCAATGCCTCGCACACACGCGCGTACACGAGAGAAACACGCAAACCACAGTGCATCGGTCGGCCCCGACCACCCATCGTAACCGGGAACTCCCCGATATTTTCCTCGCCCTCGCTTCTACCACGATTTTTTCTGTCATGGACGGCCCAAAGAATGTCATGCAGGTGCGTCTCCGGCCCGCCCAGGCCAAAAAGCCAATTTTCTGTCATGATTTTTTTTCATAGAAGTAGGAGCCCACCACATCTATGATGATACGTGTTTTTGTCACAATTATCGTCATAGAAGTGTCATAAGCATGATAGAAAAAAAATTCGTTCGGGCCAAAATGTCACGGATGTGTCTTTTTTTTGTAGTGCCTTCTTGGACTCCAGGGCTAAATGCCACGGTTCCCAGCGTTTACGTAGACGCCACCGACTGTAGCGTTTACCCCAGGGGTAGACGCCATGAACCCTGGCATCTAGCCCCTGCCTTCCATTCAACTTCTTTGTGCACCGACCCAAAGCCTCGTGGGCTTTACCCCTTGGCTCAACCATATCATCCTATATATCAATCTTTACCTCCGGACCATTCCGGAGCTCCTCGTCATGTCCATGATCTCATCCGGGACTCCGAACAACATTCGGTCACCAACATACATAACTCATATAATACTATATCATCAACGAACGTTAAGCGTGCGGACCCTACAGGTTCGAGAATGATGTAGACATGACCGAGATGCTTCTCCGGTCAATAACCAACAGCGGGACCTGGATGCCCATATTGGTTCCTGCATATTCTATGAAGATCTTTATCGGTCGAACCTTTATGACAACATACGTAGTTCCCTTTATCCATCGGTATGTTACTTGCCTGAGATTCGATCGTCGGTATCTCCATACCTAGTTCAATCTCGTTACAGGCAAGTCTCTTTACTCGTTCCGTAATACATCATCTTGTAACTAACTCCTTAGTCACTTTGCTTGCAAGCTTCTTGTGATGCTGTATTACCGAGAGGGCCCAGAGATACCTCTCCGTCATACAGAGTGACAAATCCCAATCCCGATTCACGCCAACTCAACAGAAACCTTCGGAGATACCTGTAGAGCACCTTTATGATCACCCAGTTATGTTGTGAGGTTTGATAGCACACAAGGTATTCCCCCGGTATCCAGAAGTTGCATGATCTCATGGTCGAAGGAATATGTATTTGACATTAAGAAAGCAGTAGCAATAAACTTGAACGGTCATATGCTAAGCTAACGGATGGGTCTTGTCCATCACATCATTCTCCTAATGATGTGATCCCGTTATCAAATGACAACACATGTCTATGGCTAGGAAACCTTAACCATCTTTTGATCAACGAGCTAGTCTAGTAGAGGCTCACTAGGGACACGGTATTCGTTTACGTATCCACACATGTATTTAAGTTTCCGGTCAATACAATTCTAGCATGAATAATAAACCTTTATCATGGTTAGGGAAATATAATAATAACCACTTTATTATTGCCTCTAGGGCATATTTCCAACAGTCTCCCACTTGCACTAGAGTTAATAATCTAGATTACATAGTAATGAATCTAACACCCATGGAGTCTTGGTGCTGATCATGTTTTGCTCACGGAAGAGGTTTAGTCAACGAGTCTGCCACATTCAGATCCGTATGTACTTTGAAAATTTCTATGTCTCCATCCTTGATCTTTTCACGAATGGAGTTGAAGCTTCGCTTGATGTGTTTGGTTCTCTTGTGAAACCTAGACTCCTTGGCTAAGGCAATTGCTCTAGTGTTGTCACAAAAGATTGTCATTGGACCCTATGCATTGGGTATTACACCCGGATCAGATATGAACTCCTTCATCCAGACTCCTTCATGTGCTGCTTCCGAAGCAGCTATGTACTCCGCTTCACACGTAGATCCCGCCACTACGCTCTGCATGGAACTGCACCAACTGACAGCTCCACCATTCAATATAAATACATATCCGGTTTGCAACTTAGAGTCATCCGGATCTGTGTCGAAGCTAGCATCGACGTAACCCTTTACGACGAGCTCTTCGTCACCTCCATAAATGAGAAACATATCCTTGGTCCTTTTCAGGTACTTCAGGATATTCTTGACCGTTGTCCAGTGATCCACTCCTGGATTACTTTGCTACCTCCCTGCGAAATTTATGGCAAGGCATACATCAGGTCTGGTACACAGCATGGCATACATAATAGAACCTATGGCTGAGGCATAGGGAATGACTTTCATTTTCTATCTATCTTCTGCCGTGGTCGGACTTTGAGTCTGACTCAATTTCACACCTTGCAACACAGGCAAGAACCCTTTCTTTTGACTGGTCCATTTTAAACTTCTTCAGAACTTTATCAAGGTATGTGCTTTGTGGAAGTCCTATTAAGCATCTTGATCTATCCCTATAGATCTTGATGCCCAATATATAAGCAGCTTCACCGAGGTCTTTCATTGAAAAATTCTTATTCAAATATCCTTTTATGCTATCCAGAAGTTCTATATCATTTCCAATCAGCAATATGTCATCTACATATAATATCAGAAATGCTACAGAGCTCCCACTCACTTTCTTGTAAATACGGGCTTCATCGTAAGTCTGTATAAAACCAATGCTTTGATCACCTCATCAAAGCATATATTCCAACTCCGAGATGCTTGCATCAGTCCATAGATGGATCGCCAAAACCTTGTTAGCACCTTTAGGATCGACAAAACCTTCTGGTTGCATCATATACAACTCTTCTTTCAGAAACCCGTTAAGGAATGCAGTTTTGATGTCCATTTGCCAGATTTCATAATCATAAAATGCGGCAATTGCTAACATGATTTGGACAGACTTAAGCATCGCTACGGGTGAGAAAATCTCATCGTAGTCAACCCCTTGAACTTGTCAAAAACCTTTTGCGACAAGTCAAGCTTTGTAGACAGTGATATTACCATCAGCGTCCGTCTTCCTCTTGAAGATCCATTTATTCTCATTGGCTTGCCGATCATCGGGCAAGTCCACCAAATTCCACACTTTGTTCTCATACATGGATCCTATCTCAGATTTCATGGCCTCAAGCCATTTGTCGGAATCTGGGCTCATCATAGCTTCTTCATAGTTCGCAGGTTTGCCGTTGTCCAACAACATGACTTCCAGTACAGGATTACCGTACCACTATGGTGCGGTACGTGTTCTGGTCGACCTACGCAGTTCAGTAGTAACTTGATCTGAAGTTTCATGATCATCATTAGCTTCCTCTCTAGTTGGTGCAGGCATCACGGGAATGGTTTTCTCTGATGTGCTACTTTCCAATTCGAAAGAAGGTACAATTACCTCTTCAAGTTCTACTTTCCTCCCACTCACTTCTTTCGAGAGAAACTCCTTCTCTAGAAATGACCCATTCTTAGCAACAAAGATCTTGCCTTCGGATCTGTGGTAGAAGGTATACCCAATAGTTTCTTTAGGGTATCCTATGAAGATGCACTTCTCCGCTTTGGGTTCAAGCTTATGAGGCAGAAGCCTTTTGACATAAGCGTCGCATCCCCAAACTTTAAGAAATGACAACTTAGGTTTCTTGCCAAACCATAGTTCATATGGTGTCGTCTCAACGGATTTAGACGGTGCCCTATTTAATGTGAATGCGGCTGTCTCTAATGCATAACCCCAAAATGATAAAGGCAAATCAGTAAGAGACATCGTAGAACGCACCATATTTAATAAAGTACGGTGACAATGTTCGGACACACCATTTCGCTGTGGTGTTTCAGGTGGCGTGAGTTGTGAAACAATTCCACATTGTCTTAAATGAAGGCCAAACTCGTAACTCAAATATTCACCTCCGCGATCAGATCGTAGAAATTTTATTTTCTTGTTACGATGATTCTCCATTTCACTCTGAAATTCTTTGAACTTTTCAAATGTTTCAGACTTGTGTTTCATCAAGTAGATATACCCATACCTACTCAAATCATCTGTGAAGGTTAGAAAGTAACGATACCCGCCGCGTGCCTCAATACTCATTGGATCGCATGCATCGGTATGTATTATTTCCAATAAGTCATTAGCTCGCTCCATTGTTCCCGAGAACGGAGTTTTAGTCATCTTACCCATGAGGCATGGTTCACAAGTATCAAATGATTCATAATCAAGTGATTCCAAAAGTCCATCTGCATGGAGTTTCTTCATGCGCTTTACACCAATATGACCTAAACGGCAGTGCCACAAGTATGTTGCACTATCATTATCAACTTTCCATCTTTTGGCATTAATATTATGAATATGTGTATCACTACGATCGAGATTCAACAAGAATAGACCATTCCCTAAGGGTGCATGACCATAAAAGATGTTACTCATATAAATAGAACAACCATTATTCTCTGACTTAAATGAATAACCATCTCGCAATAAACAAGATCCAAATATAATGTTCGTGCTCAATGCTGGCACCAAATAACAATTATTGAGGTCTAAAACTAGCCCCGAAGGTAGATGTAGAGGTAGCGTGCCGACGGCGATCACATCAACCTTGGAACCATTTCCGGCATGCATCATCACCTCGTCCTTAGCCAATCTTCTTTTATTCCGTAGCTCTTGTTTCGAGTTACAAATATGAGCAGCCGAACCAGTATCAAATACCCAGGCGCTACTATGAGCATTGGTAAGGAACACATCAATAACATGTATATCAAATATACCTTTGTTCACTTTACCATCCTTCTTATCTACCAAATACTTGGGGCAGTTCCGCTTCCAGTGACCATTTCCTTTGAAGTAGAAGCACTCAGTTTTAGGCTTGGGTCCAGCTTTCGGCTTCTTCACGGGAGCGGCAACTTGCTTGCCATTCTTCTTGAAGTTCCCTTTCTTTCCCTTGTCCTTTTTCTTAAAACTGATGGTCTTGTTAACCATCAACACTTGATGCTCTTTCTTGATTTCTACCTCCGCCGATTTCAGCATCGCGAAGAGCTCAGGAATCGTTTTCGTCATCCCTTGCATATTATAGTTCATCGCGAAGCTTTTGTAGCTTGGTGGCAGTGACTGAAGAACTCTGTCAATAACACTCTCAACTGGAAGATCAATTCCCAGCTGAGTCAAGTGGTTATGATACCTAGACATTTTGAGTATGTGTTCACTGACAGAATGGTTCTCCTCCATTTTATAGCTAAAGAACTTGTTGGAGACTTCATATCTCTCAACCCGGGCATTAGCTTGAAATACCAACTTCAGCTCCTAAAACATCTCATATGCTCTGTGGCATTCAAAACGCTTTTGAAGTCCCGGTTCTAAGCCATAAAGCATGGCACACTGAACTATCGAGTAGTCATCAGATCAAGCTTGCCAGACGTTCATAACATCTGCATCAGCTCCTGTAGTAGGTCTGTCACCTAGCGGTGCATCAAGGACATAATTCTTCTGTGCAGAAATGAGGATAATCCTCAAGTTACGGACCATTGATCTAGGAACACATTAATATTCTCTAGGAACGCATTAAAATTCAAGGGAACGGTAGCACGGGCCATTGATCTATAACATAGATTTGCAAAAACTATTATGACTAAGTTCATGATAAATTTTAGTTCAAATAATCAAATTGCTAATAAACTCCCACTTAAATCAACATCCCTCAAGTTGTCTAAGTGATACATGATCCAAATCAACTAACCCATGTCCGATCATCACGTGAGATGGGGTAGTCTTCAATGGTGAACATCTCCATGTTGATCATATCTACTATATGACTCACGTTCGACCTTTCGGTCTCCAGTGTTCCGAGACCATGTCTGTACATGCTAGGCTCGTCAAGTTTAACCCAAGTATTTTGCATGTGCAAAACTGGCTTACACCCGTTGTATGTGAACGTAGAGTCTATCACACCCGATCATCACGAGGTGCTTCGAAACGACGAACTTTAGCAATGGTGCATACTCGGGGAGAACACTTTTATCTTGAAATTAAGTGAAGGGATCATCTTATAATGCTACCATTGTTCTAAGCAAAATAAAATGCATAAAGGATAAACATCACATGCCATTAAAATATGTGACATAATATGGCCATCATCATCTTGTGCTTTTGATCTCCGTCTCCAAAGCAACGGCATGATCTCCATCGTCATCGGCGCGACACTTTGATCTCCATCGTTGCGTCGGGGTTGTCTCGCCAACTATTGCTTCTACAACTATTGCTAACGTATAGTGATAAAGTAAAGCAATTACATGGCGCTTAATGATTGACACGCAGGTCATACAATAATTAAAGACAACCCCAAGGCTCCTGCCGGTTGTCGTACTCATCGACATGCAAGTCGTGAACTTATTACAAAACATGATCATCTCATACATCAACATATATCGAATCACATCTTGACCATATCACATCACAACGTACCCTGCAAAAACAAGTTAGACGTCTTCTACTTTGTTGTTGCAAGTTTTACGTGGCTGCTATGGGCAACTAGCAAGAACCGCTCTTACCTACGCAAAACCACAATGGTGATTATCAAGTTGCAATTTAACCTTCTGCAAGGACCGCCATAGTCAAATTAGATTCAACTAAAGTGGGAGAAACTGTCACCCACCAGCCACCTTTATGCAAAACAAGTTGCATGTTAGTCGGTGGAACCGGTCTCATGTACGTGGACATGTAAGGTTGGTCCGAGCCGCTTCATCCCACAATACCGTCATATCAAAATAAGACATTGGTGGTAAGCAATATGAACATCACCGCCCACAACTCCTTTGTGTTCTACTCGTGCATATCATCTATGCATAGACCTGGCTCATGATGCCACTGTTGGGGAACGTTGCATGGAAAACAAAAACAATTCTACGCACACGCAAGATCTATCCATGGAGATGCATAGCTATGAGAGGGGGGAGCATCTCCGTACCCTTGTTGATCGCTAAGCGGAAGCTTTTATCAACGCGGTTGATGTAGTTGTACACCTTCACGATCCGTCTCGATCAAGCACTGAACGTACGACACCTCCGCGTTCAGCACACATTCAGCTCGATGACGTCCTCGCCTTCTCGATCCAGCAAGAGAGGCAAAGTAGTAGATGAGTTCCGACAGCACAGCGGCGTGGTGATGGTGGTGGTGAACTAGAGGGAGGAGATTAGAAGCACACTGGACTTCTAATTATGAGGATTAGAGGTAGCTAGGGCAGTTCTAATTAGTCAACTAGGACCAACTAGAGGAGGCTCAAAAACTTGTGTTCTAGGGGCTAGCCCTGCTCCTCTATTTATATGTTGAGCCCTGGGGCCGTAACTTGGAGAGGAGGCCTCCCCAAAGTTGGTTTGGAATGCAATGAAGAGTCCTTCTCGGACTCTAGGGCTAAACGCCACGGTTCCCGGTGTTAACGTAGACGCCACGGACTCCGGCGTCTACCCCAGGGGTAGACGCCATGAACCCTGGCGTCTAGCCCCTGCCTTCCATACAAGTTCTTTGTGCACCGACCTAAAGCCTCGTCGGCTTTACCCCTTCGCTCAACCATATCATTCTATATATCAATCTTTACCTCCAGACCATTCCGGAGCTCCTCGTCATGTCCGCGATCTCATCCGAGACTCCGAACAACATTCGGTCACCAACATACATAACTCATATAATACTATATCGTCAACGAACGTTAAGCGTGTGGACCCTACAGGTTCTAGGATGATGTAGACATGACCGAGATGCTTCTCCGGTCAATAACCAATAGCGGGACCTGGATGCCCATATTGGTTCCTACATATTCTAAGAAGATCTTTATCGGTCGAACCTTTATGACAACATACGTAGTTCCCTTTGTCCATCGGTATGTTACTTGCCCAAGATTCGATCGTCGGTATCTGCATACCTAGTTCAATCTCGTTACCGACAAGTCTCTTTACTCGTTCCGTAATACATTATCTTGTAACTAACTCCTTAGTCACTTTGCTTGCAAGCTTCTTGTGATGCCGTATTACCGAGAGGGCCTAGAGATACCTCTCCTTCATACGGAGTGACAAATCCCAATCTCGATTCACACCAACTCAACAGACACTTTTGGAGATACCTGTAGAGCACCTTTATGATCACCCAGTTACGTTGTGATGTTTGATAGCACACAAGGTATTCCTCCGGTATTGCTACTTCTTCAGCTTGCGTTGGTTTTTCCCTTGAAGAGGAAAGGGTGATGCAGCAAAGTAGAGATAAGTATTTCCCTCAGTTAGAGAACCAAGGTATCAATCCAGTAGGAGGCACAAGCAAGTCTCCAATCTATGCACCTACACAAACAATCAAACACTTGCACCCAACGCGATAAAGGGGTTGTCAATCCCTTCATGGTCAATTGCAATGGTGAGATCTGATAGAGATAGATATAAAATATTACTAAAACATAAAATAAAATAAAAGTAAATAAATTGCAGCAAGATATTTTTCGTATTTTTGGTTTATAGATCTGAAAATATATAAGGGAAAATAGACCCGGGGGCCATAGGTTTCACTAGAGGCTTCTCTCTTGAAGGAAAATAATACGATGGGTGAACAAATTACTATCGAGCAATTGATAGAAAAGCACAAAGTTATGACGATATCCAAGGCAATGATTATGCATATAGGCATCACGTCTGTGTCAAGTAGACCGAAACGATTCTGCATCTACTACTGTTACTCCACACATCGACCGACTCCTGCCTGCATCTAGAGTATTAAGTTCAAGAGAACAGAGTAACACATTAAGTAAGATGACTTGATGTAGAGGGATAAACTCAAGCAATATGATGAAAACCCCATATTTTTATCCTTGATGGCAACAATACAATACGTGCCTCGCTACCCCTACTATGTCACTGTGTGAGGACACCACAAGATTGAACCCAAAACTAAGCACCTCTCCCATTGCAAGAAGAACCAATCTAGTTGGCCAAACCAAACCGATAATTCGAAGAGAAATACAAAGATATCAAATCATGCATATAAGAATTCAGAGAAGGTTCAAATAATATTCATAGATAATCTGATCATAAATCCACAATTCATCGGATCTCGACAAACACACCGCAAAAGAATATTACATCGGATAGAACTCCAAGAAATCAAGGAGAACATGGTATTGAAGATCATAGAGAGAGAAGAAGCCATCTAGCTACTAGCTATGGACCCATAGGTCTGAAATAAACTACTCACGCTTCATCGAAAGGGCAATAGGGTTGATGTAGATGCCCTCCGTGATTGAATCCCCCTCCGGCAGATCACCGGAAAAGGCCCCAAGATGGAATCTCAGGGGAACAGAGGCTTGCGGCGACGGAAAAGTATTTTTGTGGATGCCATTGATGGTTTGGAAATATTTGGGAATTTATAGGCCGAAGATTAGGGTTAGAGGAGCTCCGAGGGACCCACAAGGCAGGGGGGCGCCCCCCTGGGGCGTGCCCTTCACCCTTGCCGTCGCCTCGGGACTCCTTTTCCTTGGTCTCCAAGTCCTACGTGTGTCTTCTGGTCCAAGAAAAATCATCATAAAGTTTTATTCCATTTGGACTCTGATTGATATTTCTTTTCTACGGAACTCAAAAACAAGGAAAAAACAGAAACTGGCACAGGGCTCTGGGTTAATAGTTTAGTCCCAAAAATAATATAAAATAGCATATTAATGCATATAAAACATCCAAAATAGATAATATAATAGCATGGAACCATCAAAAATTATAGATACATTGGAGACGTATCAAGCATCCCCAAGCTTAATTCCTGCTCGTCCTCGAGTTGGTAAATGAAAAAAACAGAATTTTTGATGTGGAATGCTACCTAACATATTTATCCATGTAATTTTCTTTATTGTGGCATGCATATTCAGATCCATAAGATTCAAAACAAAAGTTTAATATTGACATAAAAACAATAACACTTCAAGCATACTAACAAAGCAATCATGTCTTCTCAAAATAACATGGCCAAAGAAAGCTATCCCTACAAAATCATATAGTCTGGCTATGCTCCATCTTCATCACACAAAGTATTAAATCATGTACAACCCCGATGACAAGCCAAGAAATTGTTTCATACTTTTGATGTTCTCAAACTTTTTCAACTTTCACGCAATACATCAGCGTGAGCCATGGATATAGCACTATAGGTGGAATAGAGTATGGTGGTTGTGGAGAAGACAAAAAGAAGGAGATGGTCTCACATCAACTAGGCGTATCAACGGGCTATAGAGATGCCCATCAATAGATATCAATGTGAGTGAGTAGGGATTGCCATGCAACGACAGCACTAGAGCTATAAGTGTATGAAAGCTCAAAAAGAAACTAAGTGGGTGTGCATCCAACTCGCTTGCTCACGAAGACCTAGGGCAATTTGAGGAAGCCCATCATTGGAATATAAAAGCCAAGTTCTATAATGAAAAATTCCCACTAGTATATGAAAGTGACAATATAGGAGACTCTCTATCATGAAGATCATGGTGCTACTTTGAAGCACAAGTGTGGAAAAAGGATAGTAGCGTTGCCCCTTCTCTCTTTTCTCTTATTTTTTTATTTTGGGCTCTTTTTTTTCTCTTTTTTTCCTTTTTACTTTTCTTTTTTTATTTTATTTTTCGTCCGGAGTCTCATCCCGACTTGTGGGGGAATCATAGTCTCCATCATCCTTTCCTCACATGGGACAATGCTCTAATAATGATGATCATCATACTTTTATTTACTTACAACTCAAGAATTACAACTCGATACTTAGAACAAAATATGACTCTATATGAATGCCTCCGGCGGTGTACTGGGATGTGCAATGACTCAAGAGTGACATGTATAAAAAATATGAATGGTGGCTTTTCCACAAATATGATGTCAACTACATGATCATGCAAAGCAATATGACAATGATGAAGCGTGTCATAATAAACGGAATGGTGGAAGTTGCATGGCAATATATCTCGGAATGGCTATGGAAATGCCATAATAGGTAGGTATGGTGGCTGTTTTGTGGAAGGTATATGGTGGGTGTAATGCACCGGCGAAAGTTGCGCGGTACTAGAAAGGCTAGCAATGGTGGAAGGGTGAGAGTGCGTATAATCCATGGACTCAACATTAGTCATAAAGAATTCACATACTTATTGCAAAAGTCTATTAGCTATCAAAAAAAGTACTACACGCATGCTACTAGGGGGATAGATTGACAGGAAAAGACCATCGCTCGTCCCCGACCGCCACTCATAAGGAAGACAATAAATAAATAAATCATACTCCGACTTCATCACATAACGGTTCACCATACGTGCATGCTACGGGAATCACAAACTTTAACACAATTATTTCGACCAATCCACAATTACTCACTAGCATGACTCTAATATCACCATCTTTATATCTCAAAACAATATGCGAGGAATCAAACTTCTCATAGTATTCAATGCACTTAATTTGAAAGTTTTTATTATATCCCTCTTGGATGCCCATTATATTAGGACTAAATTCATAACCTAAGCAAATTACCATGCTGTTTAGAGACTCTCAAAATAATATAAGTGAAGCAAGAGATTCAAAAATTTCTATAAAATAAAGCCACCGCCGTGCTCTAAAAAGATATAAGTGAAGCACTAGAGCAAATTGCCTAGCTCAAAAGATATAAGTGAAGCACATAGAGTATTCCAATAAATTCATGATTAATGCGTGCCCCTCTCAAAAGGTGTGTACAGCAAGGATGATTGTGGCAAACTAAAAATCAATGACTCATATCATACAAGACGCTCCAAGCAAAACACATATCATGTGGTGAATAAAAATATAGCCTCAAGTAAATTTACCGATGGATTGAAGACGAAAGAGGGGATGCCTTCCGGGGTATCCCCAAGCTTAGGCTCTTGGTTGTCCTTGAATATTACCTTGGGGTGCCTTGGGCATCCCCAAGCTTAGGCTCTTGCCACTCCTTATTCCATAGTCCATCAAATCTTTACCCAAAACTTGAAAACTTCACAACACAAAACTCAACAGAAAACTCATGAGATCCGTTAGTATAAGAACAATAAATCACCACTTTGGTACTGTTGTGAACTCATTATTTATTTATATTGGTGTAATATCTACTGTATTCCAACTTCTCCATGGTTCATACCCTCCGATACTGCCCCTAGATTCATCAAAATAAGCAAACAACACATAGAAAACAGAATCTGTCAAAAACAGAACAGTCTGTGAAGATCCGAATTGTTCTAATACTTCTGTAACTCCAAAAATTCTGAAAAATTATTACAACAGAGGAAATTTCTATATAAATCTTGTGTAAGCAATTCAGATTTTTTTGGTGCTTATGTGAATTATTAAAATTCTGTAACTGGATGCAAAAGTTTTTGTTTTTCTGCAAGATCAAATCAACTATCACCGTAAGCCATCCCAAAGGTCTTACTTGGCTCAAACACTAATTAAAACACCAAAACACAATTACTACAGAGGTAATAATGTGTATTTTATTCAAGAACATAAGAAAAACAAAAAAACATAAAAATAAAATTGGGTTGCCTCCCAACAAGCGCTATTGTTTAACGCCCCTAGCTAGTCATAATGCAATAGATCTAGGTATTGTCATATTTGGTATGCAATCCATAAGTAGCTCTCATAATGGATTCATATGGTAACTTAATTTTATTTCTTGGAAAGTGTTCCATGCCCTTCCTTAACGGAAATTGAAATCTAATGTTTCATTCTTTCATATCAATAATTGCACCAATTGTTCTAAGGAAAGGTCTACCAAGAATAATAGGACATGTAGGATTGCAATCTATATCAAGAACAATGAAATCTATGGGCACATAATTCCTATTTGCAACAATAAGAACATCATTAATCCTTCCCATAGGTTTTTTAATAGTGGAATCCGCTAGATGCAAATTTAAAGAACAATCATCAAATTCATGGAAACCTAGCACATCACATAAAGTTTTCAAAATAGTGGAAACGCTAGCACCCAAATCACACAAAGCATGTCACTCATAATCTTTAATTTTAATCTTAATAGTAGGTTCCCACTCATCATAAAGCTTTCTAGGGATAGAAACTTCCAACTCAAGTTTTTCTTCAAAAGATTTCATCATAGCATCAACGATATGTTTAGTAAAAGCTTTATTTTGAATATAAGCATGAGGAGAATTCAACATGGATTGCAACAAGGAAATATAATCTATCAAAGAACAATTATCATAATTAAAGTCCTTGAAATCCAAAAGAGTGGGTTCATTGCTACTTAAAGTTTTGACCTCTCCAATCCCACTTTTATCAATTTTTGCATCAAGATCTACAAACTCCGAATCATTGGGACGCCTTCTAGCTAAAGTTGACTCATCTCCAGTCCCATATTTATCAAGATTTATATTAGAAAACAAATATTGAATAGGAGTCACATCAATCACTTTAAGATCTTCATCATTATTTTCATGATAAATTGAAGAACACGCTTTTACAAGCCAATCTCGCTTAGCATGCATCCTAGCGGTTCTTTCTTTACATTAATCAATAGAAATTCTCATAGCTTTTAGAGACTCATTAATATCATGCTTGGGTGGAATAGATCTAATTTTCAAAGAATCAATCTCAAGCGAAATTCTATCAACGTTCCTAGCCAAATCATCAATCTTGAGCAATTTTTCTTCAACCATAGCATTGAAAACTTTTTGGGAACTAATAAATTCTTTAATATTGTTCTCAAGATCAGAGGGCATATTATTATAATTTCCATAAGAATTGTTGTAGGAATTACCATAATTATTAGAGGACTTACTAGGAAACGGCCTAGGGTTGAAATGACCTCTATACGCGTTATTACCAAAATTGTTCCTACCAACAAAATTCACATCCATAGATTCATTATTATTTCCAATCAAAGAAGACAAAGGCATATCATTAGGATTAATAGGAGCACTCTTACTAGCAAATAATTTCATTAATTCATCCATCTTTCCACTCAAAGTATTTATTTCTTCAATTGCATGCACTTTTTTACTAGTGGAAGATCTTTCGGTATGCCATTGAGAGTAATTTGCCATAATATTATCTAGGAGTTTAGTGGCTTCTCATAATGTGATCTCCATAAAAGTACCACCCGCGGCGGAATCCAAAAGATTTCTAGATGCAAAATTCAATCCCGCATAATTTTTTTGTATAATCATCCATAAACTCAAACCATGCGTAGGACAATTTCTTATCATCAATTTCATCATCTCCTAAGATTGTGCAACATGCTCATGATCAAATTGCTTAAAATTCATTATATCGTTCCTAAGGGAGATGATCTTAGCGGGCGGAAAATACTTGGAAATAAAAGCATCTTTACACTTATTCCATGAATCAATACTATTTTTAGGCAAAGATGAAAACCAAGTTTTAGCATGATCTCGTAGTGAGAACGGAAATAGCTTCAATTTAACAATATCATTATCCACATCTTTCTTCTTTTGCATATCACACAACTCAACGAAAGTATTTAGATGGGATGCGGCATCTTCACTAGGAAGGCCAGAGAATTGTTCTTTCATAACAAGATTCAGCAAAACGGCATTAATTTCATAAGATTCCGCACTAGTGGCAGGAGCAATCGGAGTACTGATAAAATCATTATTATTAGTGTTGGAAAAATCACACAACTTGGTATTCTCTTGAGTCATCGTGACAAAGCAAGCAATCTAACACACGAGCAACAAAAAAGCAAACAAAAAGACGAACGAAAGAAGGGCGAATAAAAAGGTAAATCTTTTTGTGTTTTTCTGAAAATCATTTTAGAAGTGGGGGAGAGGAAAACGAGAGGCAAATGCAAATAATGTAATGCAAGAGATGAGAGTTTATGATGGGTACTTGGTAGGCTTGATGTAGAACCTCCCCGACAACGGCGCCAGAAATTCTTCCTGCTACTTCTTGAGCTTGCATTGGTTTTTCCCTTGAAGAGGAAAGGGTGATGCAGCAAAGTAGAGATAAGTATTTCCCTCAGTTAGAGAACCAAGGTATCAATCCAGTAGGAGGCACAAGCAAGTCTCCAATCTATGCACCTACACAAACAATCAAACACTTGCACCCAACGCGATAAAGGGGTTGTCAATCCCTTCACGGTCAATTGCAATGGTGAGATCTGATAGAGATAGATATAAAAGATTACTAAAATGTAAAATAAAATAAAAGTAAATAAATTGCAGCAAGATAGTTTTGGTATTTTTGGTTTATAGATCTGAAAATATATAAGGGAAAATAGACCCGGGGGCCATAGGTTTCACTAGAGGCTTCTCTCTTGAAGGAAAATAATACGGTGGGTGAGCAAATTACTGTCGAGCAATTGATAGAAAAGCGCAAAGTTATGACGATATCCAAGGCAATGATTATGCATATAGGCATCACGTTCGTGTCAAGTAGACCAAAAAGATTCTGCATCTACTACTATTACTCCACACATCGCCCGACTCCTGCCTACATCTAGAGTATTAAGTTCAAGAGAACAGAGTAACACATTAAGTAAGATGACTTGATGTAGAGGGATAAACTCAAGCAATATGATGAAAACCCCATCTTTTTATCCTTGATGGCAACAATACAATACATGCCTCGCTACCCCTACTATGTCACTGGGTGAGGACACCGCAAGATTAAACCCAAAACTAAGCACCTCTCCCATTGCAAGAAGAACCAATCTAGTTGGCCAAACCAAACCGATAATTCGAAGAGAAATACAAAGATATCAAATCATGCATATAAGAATTCAGAGAAGATTCAAATAATATTCATAGATAATCTGATCATAAATCCACAATTCATCGGATCTCGACAAACACACCGCAAAAGAATATTACATAGGATAGAACTCCAAGAACATCGAGGAGAACATGGTATTGAAGATCATAGAGAGAGAAGAAGCCATCTAGCTACTAGATATGGACCCGTAGGTCTGAGATAAACTACTCACGCTTCATCGGAAGGGCAATAGGGTTGATGTAGATGCCCTCCGTGTAACACCCCAAAAATATTTCCTTTTGGACTTCCAAAACCTTTCCCTTAAAAATAAAATATCTTTGAATTATTCTTGCTATTTTTCTCTTCATAGCCCTTATATTTTGAAAATTATTCTCAACATTAATGGGTTTTCAAATTCTCTTTAGAGGTTCTGTTTCAGAGGTTTAAAATTTATTTGGAGGTTTTTAAATAGTTTCATTCAAAAAAAAAGTTTTTTTTGGGGAGTGACTTAATTTTTTTTTCAAAAGGAATGGCTCTTTTCACTTCTCTCTAACCCTTCTAAAATCCATGCAACAAATTCTCTTCCACTCCAAATTTATTCCACAAGTCACTCACCTCAACTAGGACAGAATCCAACTCTTTCCTACCCCACAAAAATATTTTTCACCACCCAAATAAATTCCAAAGTTGGAATTCATATATTCCATCATTTCTATGGTTTACAAAGGAACCACCCTTTCTACAAGGATTCCACCTACACCAAAATTATCTCAACAAATATATGGTTCCCACAACCCATTTCTCGAAAAACATGGGGTGCCACAGTTAAAAAAATTCAAATTCCACTCAATTCAAATTTGGACCAGATTCAATATTTCTGATCCAAACAAATTTTTAAATGCTCCAAAAATTCCCAAACTTTGCCAGGCCCTCTCATTTGCATCAACACATCACCACAAAAATTCCTCAAAATTCTAAAAATCTCTAGCACTCTCTGCCATGGGATTAAGTGAGTAACAGTGCACTATTCATAATTGAAGAAATTCAGTTAACTGAATTTGTCTTCAGGCAACAGAGGGAAACGGTGCCGTGCACCCCTCCGCTTCCTTCTCCTTCACGGCGATGCCAAGATCATCAATGCCTCATCCTTCCTTGGCCCACTCTACAGTCACTCCTCGCCGGAGAGCTGGCGGCTGGCCGGTGTAACGCCCTGCACCGTGCTCATCCGCGGCAGACAAGCGGAGTCACCTCGGCCACCAACTCCCATTACTGCGCCGCAGCCTCCCCGCCTACCTCCTGGCCACGCGTTGCTCCTCTCCGTGCCCTCGCACGCCGTCTGCACCGCCTAACCCCTCCCTGGCCCGCTGGCAGCCGCCGGAACCAGGATAGCGCCGCCGCACTATACGGGAGCTCCGCCCCGGGATAAGCTCGAGCAGCTCAAGCCGTCCACGCCGAGCCTTCCGGAGTTCTCCACCGCTCTCACTGACACTCGCCACCCACGACCACCGCCCAAAACCAACCTCGCCGACCACCATAACTCCGGCATGATCCGACCCTCGCCGGACCGCCCCGGATTGCCTATAAAAGGCCCTCCCGAGCTCCACTCGCTCCATCCATCGCTTCCACCACCTCCCAGTCGCCCCTACACCACTCGCCCGACCTCGAAGAGGCCTTCTTCTTCCCCTCCGATCAGCGCTCCGCCGCCACTGTCACCGATCCGTTCATCGTCGTTACTCCACCTCAACTGCTCAAATTTTGCCAGTAGTCATATATTCCACCAAATCATCGATTCCCCACTTCAATTCCACTCCCCGAGCTCTCTCCGACGAGTTCCCAATGCCACCGAACCACCGTCCGCCACCGTCGACCTCGCTGGCGTTCAGGTGCTTCCCGGCGACCACCGCCACCTTCCTCCGACGCGGCACTCCTCCCTGGTCATGTTCCGACCATCGCCGCCTTCCAAGACCCCGGCGATCACCGCCGGCGAACGTTGTCTCCTCTCTGTTTCCGCGCGCAGGTTCAAATATTTGAACCTGACGGGTGGACCCCACCTCGTGCTTTTTCTTTTCTTTTTTTTCTGTCTAAAAACGAAGGCGTAATCTCGACTTTTACGCCTTCCGCGCTGAGAAGCGTATTTCGGCCCGAAGTGTTTTCTTTATAAACGCACAGGGACTAGCTTTTTACAGAAAAACCCCTGGTTTTGAAAGTTTAATAACTTTTAAACCACAACTCCGTTTGAGTTGAACTTTTTTTTGAAATTCTTATTTTTCTCTCTAGTTTTTTTAGTATTTATTTAAAAATGTTTTGGGACAACTTTTTGTACTGTTACCAAAAATTTTAATTTGAGTTGATTTTGAATTTTCAGAAAAAGAAGAGGGAAACTTTGCCGAGAATTTTGAAGGGTTTTCACCTGACTACTTTGGACAAGGCAAGCATTATTGAACTTGGGATATGGTGATTGCATGTTGCATTTGCATGTTGCATCGGTAGTATGTCACTAGCACTTGCATGCATGGTCATATCTCTTTTGCTCATAGCTTGCACATCACTCAAGCAAGAGATTCTTCTGACATGGTAAAGTTGTGGGAATACGAGAGAGTGTCTCCTGCCTTGGACGTGCCGGTGGGCACGGGCCCTTATGCTTGACACGGTGGTGTCATGTGACTTAAGTGGAATATTCCGGTGATGTTAATTAACACCTCCTAAGTCGGCCTAGATCGAGTCTTGTTCCGTTACACCTAGCTGGATACCGTGCTATCACGAGTCCTTCCGCAAGGAAGGTGCGGCTGAGTAAGTTGTTAACCCCTGTCCAGGTACACACCGTACAGAGGGCCACGATGAGGGTTTCCAAAGGCCTTGGACTAAATCCTGTCATCGGGTCAGGGGGCATGGGTGTTTCCGGTTGTGACTGAGAGGGGGGCACCCCTTGTAATCCGCGCATATTAATAGTGATCCCATGCAGGACGTTGGTCTCTCCGTCTCAGAGTTTTTCTTGAACGATGCTTTGGGTGATTCCTGGCATCCGGAGAGTTATTCTGGTGTGTGCTGGTCAGGTGTGTTTTCAACCCAAAGACCGTAATGGGAATTAGTCAGTGTCACGGTACTGACTAAAGAAATCCTTTACTTGTGGGTAAAGAGTACACCCTCTGTAGAGTTAAAACTGTTCGAATAGTCGTGTCCTCGGTCAAAGGGCGTAGCTGGGTGGGTCAAGTGTTGGTCCCGGTATCGGTCTCCGGAGGAAATAATAAAAATGTGTCTGACTCATTTTTGCAGTATAATTATTGATCCCCTGTTGCTACCTTGATTATTTTATGCTTATTAAATATTATTATGGCTATGCATAATATTGAGGACTAACCGTTTCTCTCATTTTATTTTCTTCCTGAGTGTCTCAGGGGCTGGCTAGACTACCCCGGGCACTGAACTATTATTTTCAAGACCTCTTGTGGCGTCTCTCGAGTTAACAGGCGGTTTATCTCGCCACTACTCTTGTGGACACCCGATTGGCATTTCTCTTCAAGTCCAACCGTGGCGTCACTTGACGCCCGACAGGCATTTCTTTTCAAGACCTCTCGTGGCGTCTCTCGAGTTAACAGGCAGTTTATCTCGCCACTACTCTTGTAGACACCCGACCGGCATTTCTCTTTTTTTTTGGAATGTCACTTGGGCTGGCTAGACTACCCGTGGCATTCACTTGCTTCTATTTTCTTAAGAGACTGGTTATGGCTAACATGTTTTATTTACTTCCGCATCATTTTATAATTATGTCATGACCAGGATTTTAGTCAGCATGAGCACGTGCATCCATTATATCTTTTGTTCATAATGTTTGCGAGTACATTCCAACGTACTCACTAGCTTGTCCCTGGCTATTTACTTGGCCAGACTTGGAGGAGGACGAGCTTGTGGAGAAGGATTGCGCTAGCGAGCCCAACGCATAGAGGAGTCCCAGTCAGTCAACCTGTGAGATAGGAGTCTACCACCTGTATCATCCGCTGAGCTTCTGCTACACCAATAAATAGTCAAGCCTCACTCTGACGCTTGGCTTTACGTTATTGTATCAGAGATGTACCACCACCACACCACTGTCATATTCCGCCACTGCCATATATTTGGCGAGTTTGTAATAATTTTGTTGAGCCTTCAGACTCAACCCTGTGTAATATTATTTGTACTGGTTATCTGTATCAAGGAAGTCCACCAATTGTGTTGATCTTGGGGCTGGTGTGACTTAGGACCTTTTCTAAGATTTATTCCCAGAAAGGGGCCCGACAAGACTTGGTACCAGAGCCAGGCTGACTGTAGGAAACCCCTAGGCACGATCGCTAGCACTCGAGTCAGTACTAATTTTTATTTTTATTTAGCATGCATTTCATGCATCGTAACAAATTTTCCTTAGTCATCATATTCTTATGATATGACTGTTTGGATTTTTGTCTACTGATGTAGATGTCTGGCGGTAGTTGCCCATCCCAGATTTTTGCCAACGAGCCGGCGGGATTTTCCCGTCTTCTTGCCGTCATCGCTAGGGATGCGATGAGGTCTCCAAGCCGTCCTGAGTACACGATTTTTCCTGACAGGGTCACAGACACTCTGACTATGTACCAGGCTTCGGTATATATTCGGGGTGGAAGTAACCTGTCCTTCCGCAACTACCGTTTCATGGGGAGAGTCATGCCCTCTGAGAGGCATGCTATCCAGATGGCCGCACGTGAGGCTATTGCACGTCTTAGGGACATCCTGCCTATTATGCAGACTCGTCCCTATCACTACCTTCCGTGTCATGTTCCTTATACCAACCATTACGCTTTTTCCTGCACCACAGGAGAAAGGGATGGGGCGATTGAGCCCCTTGTTCAGTACATCATGGCACTCGAGTCGATCATTACCGCACTGGTGGACGACCATCTTGCTGCACGAATGGACCTGGCTCGTGCGAGGATCACTCGCATGAGTGAGTTCCGTTCACCTTCACCACGTGCCCCTCGTATTCCGACTCCACCACACTACTCTCCTACACAGCCCGCGGTTCAGCACACATCCCCGAGTGATGAGGCTAGTCGCTTGGCTGCACCTGTTCCGACCAGAGTTCCACTTTCGATGCACACGGTGCCACCTCAGACAGGCATGGCATCAACCGCTTCACGACTGGAGACCATCCCAGAAGAGGAGGAGGTTGAGTCTCGAGAGCCACAGCTGGGACTCACCCTCAGCGGTGCTTACAGTGTCTCAGACACTCCGTGAGGACTGATCGAGCATCAGCACCGTAGTAGTCTTTTTATGATGACATGGTTGTAAGATATTTATTTTCTGTTTCTTCTTCTTTTCTTTTTTTTGTAAGATGGCGAGTAATGGACTCGGACCACAGCTCGTTGAGAGGACGAAGTAGTACGCTAGTTGAATAAGTGGTCTTGTAGTATACGGTTTCTGCAAGCATCTTGTATAATTAAATCCTGCATGTATGATATAACCTGTTGTACTTGCATCCTGGGGGGAGATTTATTTTCAGTCTCTTAATTTTTTTTTCTTGTTGCCTTTATAATTTCTTTTCTCATTGGTGTTACACAAATACCCCCAGAAAGAAAATGCATCGCCCCTGGACCCGTTCTATGCCAAATCCGCCAGAGAGCAACCATGGACAGATGGGAAATAATTTTACACAAGGACAAAGTAGTCAACAGGATAGTGACACAGCATTTTCACAAGTGTGCCGTCTGTACGAGCAAAGCCAGCAACAGCACCAAGAAATGATGCAACATTTAATCAATATGGGAAATAATTTTACACAAGGACAAAATCAGAACAGGTCAAAATTATCTGAGCTTCAGAAGACCAATCCTATTGTGTTTTCTCACACCGACAAACCATTGGAGGCAGATGATTGGCTACATGATATTGAAATAAAATTGGTTATTGCCTAGTGTATGGACCGGGAAAAAGTACTTTATACCCCGTACTATTTTTCTGGTACAGCAGCATCATGGTGGGAAAACTTATGCCACACTCATCCCAACGGAGCCAATATGACATGGAAACAATTCAAGGAAAATTTTCGGGGAGCACATATCCCCAACAGTATCTTGAAACTGAAAAGGAGGGAGTTTGAGGATCTCAAGCAGCGAGGCACCACGGTGACACAGTACCTAGATCAGTTTACTCAGCTGGCCCGGTACGCCAACGATGAATATATGACAGAAGACAAAAAGATGGAAAATTTTCTCGATGGACTTATTCCGTCTTTAAAATGCCAACTGGTGGTCCACACCTTTCCTGATTTCAAGACACTGGTGGACAAGGCAATTATACTGGAGAACGAGCATCGTAACATGAACGAGATACGCAAGCGCCGTATGAACCAGTCATCTCAGGTTCGCAACAATAAACCCAAGAATGAATTTCAAAAGCCCACAACACACCAACCAGCAACACTACTACCTTGACCCACAGCTGTAACGCCACAGCAGAACCGCAGTGCTTTCAACAACAGAACCAGAGATACAACATACTATCCGGGCATCACTTGCTATGCCTGCGGAGGAGAAGGGCATTACTCCAGGCAATGCCCAAAGCAGGGAAATAATACTACTAAGCCCAACAACAATGGCCGTGGTACAAACACAGCCCCCAAGCACCACAACATCAACCACAATAACAACCAAAGGAAAGGACAAGTCAACCACATGACCTTTGAGGAAGCACAAAATGCACCGGATATTGTGTTCGGTACGTTTCCTGTCAACTCAATTAATGCTACAGTTTTATTTGATTCCGGAGCTTCACATTCATGCATCTCTAAAAAGTTCGCCGCGGAGAATCGATTTTCTTTTTCGCCTTTGCAAAATTCCATGGTTATTCAGTCCTCGGGATCGAAGCAAAGCACACAATGGTACTGCAAGGATGTAAGTATCGAGATCAAAGGAATAGTATTTTTAGCCAACCTTATTGTTCTGGAAGCAGTCGAACTGGATGTTATTCTGGGAATGGATTGGTTAACCAAAAATAAAGGTTTCATAGACTACTACAACCGCACGGTGACTCTTACAAGCTGCCAAGGAGAAACAATAAAATTTGGCACAAGGAGGATTTCCGCATCACAAGGAAAATTAAATCAAGTGGATGCGGCAGAATTAAGTAAGGTCCTTGTAGTCTGTGAATACCCCGATGTATTTCCAGAAGAGCTACCAGGCATGCCACCTGATCGGGAAATTGAGTTCGTTATTGAATTAGCACCTGGAACGGCTCCCATTTATAAGAAGCCGTATCGTATGGTTCCAACCGAATTGGCTGAACTAAAGAAACAAATTAAGGAATTAATGGAAAAAGGGTACGTCAGACCTAGCTCGTCACCATGGGGATCGCCAGTTTTATTTGCTAAGAAAAAGGATGATACCCTCAGACTATGTATTGATTACAGGGCTCTCAATATGGTCACCATAAAAAATAAATACCCGCTGCCCAGGATAAATGACTTGTTCGAACAACTAGCAGAAGCCAAGGTATTCTCAAAAATAGATTTGAGGTCAGGTTACCACCAACTGAAAATCCGATCGTCAGATATACCCAAGACTGCATTTACTACCAGATATGGATTGTACGAATTTACAGTGATGCCATTTGGCTTAACCAACGCTCCTACTTATTTTGTTCATCTCATGAACAAGGTTTTCTTGAAATATTTGGACAAGTTCGTGGTCGTATTTATTGATGACATACTTATCTACTCCAAGACACCCGAAGAACACGAACAACACCTACGAATAGTCCTGGAAGAATTGAGGAAAAACCAACTTTATGCCAAATTCAGTAAATGTGAATTTTGGTTATGAGAAGTTGGCTTCCTAGGACACGTTCTGACACAGGATGGGATAGCAGTGGACCCAAGCAAGGTAAAAGCTGTCCAAGAATGGAAACAACCCACCAACGTGACTGAGGTCAGGAGTTTTCTTGGTCTGGCAGGATATTACCGAAGATTTATCGAAGGATTTTCCACCATAGCTAAACCCATGACCCAATTGCTTAAGAAGGATAAGAAGTTTGAATGGGCTGAAGCTTGTGAGAAAAGTTTCCAAGAATTGAAGAAAAGATTAACAACGGCACCCGTTCTGGTCGTACCCAATGTGCACAAAAAGTTTGAGATATACTGTGACGCGTCCAGGAAAGGCCTTGGATGTGTATTGATGCAAGAAGGAAAAGTCGTGGCTTATGCCTCAAGACAGCTACGACGACACGAGGAGAATTATCCTACGCATGATCTAGAGCTAGCTGCGGTAATACACGCACTTAAAGAATGGCGACACTTTCTTCTCGGTGAGCGATGTGAAATATACACGGACCACAAAAGTCTTAAGTATATTTTCACCCAGCCGGAATTAAACTTGAGACAGCGTCGCTGGCTTGAGTTAATAAAGGACTATGATATCGGAATTCATTATCATCCGGGTAAAGCAAATGTTGTGGCAGATGCTCTCAGTCGAAATCCCTGCACCAATAATAATAGTGTGCAATTTTCACAACATGAGTTCAACAAGGAATTTGCCTAACTCAATATGGTCTTAGTCACAGAAGGAACCATTAATCAACTGGAGATGAAACCAACATTAGAGGATCAGATCAAAGAAGCCCAAGAAGGACACCCAAGTATTGAGGGGATTAAGAGGAAAATGAAACTGGGCAAGGCGCCCGAGTTTACCGTTGATGATCAGGGAATTTTATGGTTCGGGAAAAGAATATGTGTGCCTAATAAGGAAGAATTAAAGCAACAAATTTTGGCAGAAGCCCATACCACTCCATCTTCTATCCATCCAGGAGGGACAAAAATGTACAAGGATTTAGAAGAAAATTATTGGTGGCACGGGATGAAAAGAGATATAGCTGTATATGTCGCACATTGTGATTCATGCCAGCGTATAAAAGCAGAACACCAGAGGCCAGCAGGACTACTGCAGCCACTCAAAGTACCTGAATGGAAATGGGACGTAATAGGAATGGATTTTATCGTCGGGCTGCCAAGGTCACGACATGGAAATGATGCTATCTGGGTTGTAACAGATTATTTGACCAAGGTGGCACATTTCATTCCGGTAAAAACCACATACACCACACAGCGACTCGCCAGATTATATCTCTCCCAGATTGGTTAGCTACACGGAGTACCCAAGACCATAGTCTCTGACAGAGGTACCCAATTTGTCTCTAGATTTGGGGAACACCTACAGCAAGCCCTAGGAACTCAACTAACATTCAGCACAACATACCACCCGCAAACCGGAGAACAAACTAAGCGGGTAAATCAAATATTGGAGGACATGCTAAGAGCATGTGTGCTCACCTACGGAGTTAGCTGGGAAGACATTTACCATACGCGGAGTTCTCATATAACAACAGTTATCAAGCCAGTTTAAAAATGTCACCTTTTGAAGCTCTGTACGGACGAAGGTGCCGTACCCCACTCAATTGGTCAGAGACCGAAGATAGTCGAATTTTTGGTCCCGAAGTTCTTAAAGAAGCAGAAACAAAAGTGAAGCTTATTCAAGATAGATTGAAAGCAGCTCAGAACCGTCAAAAGAGCTATTACAATCAAAAGCACCACCAAATCAGTTTTGAGCCCGATGAATACGTGTATCTCAGAGTATCTCCAACTAGAGGACTACAGAGATTTAAAGTCAAAGGAAAATTGGCACCAATATTTATTGGACCATTCCGTGTAATCGCAAGAAGAGGCAAGGTTGCTTATTAACTAGAGCTACCGGCAGAATTATCAGATGTCCACGATGTGTTTCACGTGTCACAACTAAGGAGATGTGTTAGTAACCCAGACAAGCAAGTGCAACACCAAGACTTGGACCTTCATCCAGACCTCACATATAGGGAGCATCCTATAAAGATTTTAGAGGAGTCTGAACAGAGGACCCGGCAAAATGTAATAAAATTTTACAAGGTTCAATGGAGTAATCACACCGAGGAAGAAGCAACATGGGAAAGAGAGGATCATCTGAGGACTGAATATCCGTACCTGTTTAAGGGACAGCTGAAATCTCGGGGATGAGATTTTTCTTAAGGGGGGTAGGTGTTGTAACACCCCAAAAATATTTCCTTTTGGACTTCCAAAACCTTTCCCTTAAAAATAAAATATCTTTGAATTATTCTTGCTATTTTTCTCTTCATAGCCCTTATATTTTGAAAATTATTCTCAACTTTAATGGGTTTTCAAATTCTCTTTAGAGGTTCTGTTTCAGAGGTTTAAAATTTATTTGGAGGTTTTTAAATAGTTTCATTAAAAAAAAGTTTTTTTTTGGGAGTGACTTAATTTTTTTTTCAAAAGGAATGGCTCTTTTCACTTCTCTCTAACCCTTCTAAAATCCATCCAACAAATTCTCTTCCACTCCAAATTTATTCCACAAGTCACTCACCTCAACTAGGACAGAATCCAACTCTTTCCTACCCCACAAAAATATTTTTCACCACCCAAATAAATTCCAAAGTTGGAATTCATATATTCCATCATTTCTATGGTTTACAAAGGAACCACCCTTTCTACAAGGATTCCACCTACACCAAAATTATCTCAACAAATATATGGTTCCCACAACCCATTTCTCCAAAAACATGGGGTGCCACAGTTAAAAAATTTCAAATTCCACTCAATTCAAATTTGGACCAGATTCAATATTTCTGATCCAAACATATTTTTAAATGCTCCAAAAATTCCCAAACTTTGCCAGGCCCTCTCATTTGCATCAACACATCACCACAAAAATTCCTCAAAATTCTAAAAATCCCTAGCACTCTCTGCCATGGGATTAAGTGAGTAACAGTGCACTGTTCATAACTGAAGAAATTCAGTTAACTGAATTTGTCTTCAGGCAACAGAGGGAAACGGTGCCGTGCACCCCTCCCCTTCCTTCTCCTTCACGGAGATGCCAAGATAATCAATGCCTCGTCCTTCCCTGGCCCACTCAGCTATAACACCCCCAGTGGTTAGCCACAGTAATTCCATTTTGATAATGCCAAGTCAGCATGATTAACAGTGCATGATCATCATTTGCATCATAATGCTTTTCAACTCCTAACTCAAAATTCAAATTTAAATGAAAGGGGAAAATAAAAGTTGTCCAACATAGAAACTAAATTGTTCATTAAATAGCAAATAAATCAGAGACAGTTCTAAAATTAAAACCAACATCATTGGAGTTGGGTAAGTTACTCAAACACCCCCATACAGTGATTAAAGACAATATTTAATTACCTTTTATTTAATCTAAAATAAATATGAAAAGATATTTACCCCAAACTAGTTTTTGGTGGTAGGATATATTGTGCTGTGATTTGTGGGCCAGCTCTCATATTTTACAAAACTCTAATGGGGGCCACACATTTTACAAAACAGTAAAGAAAAAGAAAAGGCAAAAGAAAAATAAAAACAGAAAACAGAAACCCACCCCCTCTCTTCCCTCGTGGGCCTCGTGGCCCAGCTGGCCTATGCCGGCCAGGCCGGCCCGCTCCCACACGCCCGCTGGCCTATTTGGCCACCCCCCCCGAAACCCTAACTGCTACCCCCCACTCCCCTCGACCCCCCACTCCGCTCGATCCCCTTCCCCCATATGGATCGGGTCACGCCCCGACCCCTGGCGCTCGCCCCTCCCGACCCCGCGCTCCCCGACACCGGCGCCCGTTCCCAGCGCCGCCCCGCTGCCGCTGTGGCTCACGGCCTCGACGCGCCGGGCCTCATCACCGTCACCTCACCGCCTCGACCACGACGCCGCCGTCGCTGACCGCCGACAACCGTCGCCTCCCCGACCCCGAACCAGCGCACCGCCACCTCGACATCGTCGCTCTGGGCCTCGTCCGCGACCGCGCCGTCGCCGGACTTCCTCGTCCCCATCGCCGTCGTCTGCCTCATCCCCGCCGTCGTCGGACCACCCCGACCCTCCCCGAGCCCGCTGCCCCTTCCCGTCCGGCCCGTGTGAGCCCCGTCCGTCTCCCCCTCCCTCTCTGTCCCGCGCCGGAGCCGCGCTCCCGTCGCGCGCTGACCGCGCCCTCTCTCCCCATCGCTCGCGCACGGCCTCGCCTCCCCTCCCCCCCGACGCCTCCTCCCCTACTCCCGCCCGCGCGACCCCGCTGCCGCTGCTCCGCATCGCCATCACCCGCGCGCACCGCCGCTCCCGCCTGCCCTGCACCGCCCGCTCGCGCGCCGACCACAGCCCACAGCCGCGCCGTTCGCCGCCACCGTGGCCGTGCCTTGCACGCGCCGCGGCGCCGTCGCCCGCGCCCGCGCATCCCTGGGCAAGCGCCCGAGCGGGCCGCGCCCGTGCGCCCGTGCCCGTGGTGGCCCGGACTTGTCCGGCCCCGCGCAGCCGCGCCGCGGACATGTCCGCCCCTGGGCCACTGACCCCAGGGCCCCACCCCAAAACGTTTTAGAAAATATAAAAAATATAAAAATAAAAATAATTAATTAATTAGTTAATTAATCCAGATTAGGTTAACCTAATTAAGTAGTTAGTGTTAATTAAACAGTAATTTAATTAGTTAAAACCTAATTAAGCTAAACAGTGTATGACAGGTGGGACCCACTGGTCCTGACGTCATGCTGACGTCAGCAGACACTGTTTCGGATAATGTTTGATTTAAATAAATTAAATAAATTCCAGAAATCAATAAAAACTTTAGAAAATCATATCTTTTAATCCGTAACTCCGATCGAAAAACTTTGTAAATGAAAATTGCTCAGAACGACGAGACGAATCCGAATACGCGGTCCGTTCGTCCGTCACACGTCCCTAACTATCCGAACATGAAACCGTTCCTCTCCGGTCATCTGTCTAACAAATGTCCGGAGACGGGAAAACATTCCCGGATGAATCCCATCTTCGCCAGTATCACCCGGCACTGCGTTAGGTCACCTCCGTCACCGCGTATTGCCATGATATGCTTTGTGCTACACTTGTTCGCTGTGTATTTATACTGTTTCCTCCCCCTCTTCTCTCTCGTTAGACCCCGACACCGACGTCGTCCCCGAGACCGACGGAGCACCGGAGCCCGGAGACACCACTGACAACCTTGCCCTTGCCATCGAGCAACCAGGCAAGCCCCCCCTTTGATCATCCCGATATCGCCCATTCTAATTTCCCATGCTTGCATTAGAATTGCTGCTGCTACTGCTTTACCTATTCTCATGCATAGCCTGTTTATTGTAGCCTGCTGTTGATAATTACCTGCATATCCTAAACTGCTTAGTTTAGGCTGGGTAGAGACCTATCAGTGACCCCACTTATCCCGACTGCCGCGCTGGATCGTCAGAAGACCCGATCAACGGGATTGAAGACCAGGACCCGACACCGCACATCACCCCCCTTAGTTGTAACGACACTGCAGCGTTACTATCGAGTGCCGAGGTTGAAACCTCATGTAGCACTTCCGATGTTAACTCTGTAAAGTAGCTATTCGGTCGTGATCATCGAGGGTGATTCCTCCTTCGCCACTTCCGGTAACGACGCTGTCGTGCAACACATCAAGTGTGAACCCATCGAGGGTGAGTCCTCCGAGTTCACCTTGACAGACACATCGAGTAGGAATCCAACGAGGGTGATACCTCGGATTCCCCTGATGTTATGGACACACGGATACTTGGACTTTACACTGTTACTTGGATAGGCGGGTCGACCCTGAGGGGTACCCGCGTGCGCCTGAGTGGCGAGTGTTGTGAAGACGGGTGCCAGTGTGGTGCCCGAGTGGTGAATACGAGGCGCGGCCGGGCATTCTTAACCCTTGCAGCAAGTCCTCGAGACGGGGCGACGGGGTCACATCTTTCGTGAGTCTCTGCTCGTTACCGCAAGCCCTAGTCCTAACGATTTGGATATTTGATCCGAGCAGGCCTCTGGCCTGATAGCACTAACCATCACGTGGGCATAGTATGGGCGTTCTGCATCGTATGCATCAGCCGAAAGCTCTGTCAGACGTCCAGTTCAGCAGTGCGGCATGGAGTGATTGGCGCCATTTCGGTGGTGCTTGGATCTGGGCCATGTGCGCAACGATCCGGAGGGCGAGGGGCGATGGCCAAGACCCCCTTGCGCTTAGGATGTAGACCGGCGGGGACCTCTCTGCTGAGCTGTAGGTAGGGTTGCGATGTGTCGTTTGGCCGAGGCCGGGCATGACCCAGGAAAGTGTGTCCGGCCGGAGTTAATCGAGCGTGTTGGGTAAGTTGGTGCACCCCTGCAGGGAAGAAAACTTCTATCGATAGCCTGTCCTACGGTAAAGGACACTCGGAGTTGTATCCTGATTGATACAATTTAGAACTGGATACTTGGATATTATGGCTCTGGGATTGCTTCTCGCAGGGAGTCGAGAAGGGATCTCAGGATGAGTTTGATGACTGTATGGCTCTGGGATTGCTTTCTCGCAGGGAGTCGAGAAAGGATCTCTGGGTGAGGATGAGACTTAATGATACTGCTACATTATATTGTACTGTTCTTCTCTCTTCTATTGCTGCAAGACCTCTGAAGATGCTAGTCTTCGATAGGACTAGGTCTTCTCTCTATTCTGGCATTTCTGCAGCCCAGTCCACATATACAGCCTCCCTTTGAAAATGTTGCATATGTAGTGTAGATCCTTGCTTGCTGAGTACTTCTGAGTACTCACGGTTGCTTTGTTTTCCTTTTCTCCCCAGATCAGTTTGACGTGACCAGAGGACGGAGCCCCTGAGACAGATGCCCCGTCGATCGACTACTACTACCACCCCAAGGTTGGATACTACTACGAGTTGACTGACGACCAGGAGTAGGATCGGAGGGTCCCAGGCAGGAGGCCTTCGCCTTTCGATCGTAGTGTTTTATTTTGCTCCGCCTTTCTAAAGGCCTTTCTGTTTCTATTTCATATATGTACTCAGATATCTGATGCTTCCGCTGATGCTTGTTCGCAAGCTTATGTATTCGAGCCCTCGAGGCCCCTGGCTTGTAATATAAAGCTTGTATGACTTTATTTATGTTTTAGAGTTGTGTTGTGATATCTTCCCGTGAGTCCTTAGGCTTGATAGTGTGCATTTGCGTGTATGATTAGTGCACGATCGGGCCGGGGGCGTCACATCAGCAGTCACTCCTCGCCGGAGAGCTGGCGGCTGGCCGGTGTAACGCCCTGCACCGTGCTCATCCGCGGCGGACGAGCGGAGTCACCTCGGCCACCAACTCCCATTACTGCGCCGCAGCCTCCCCGCCTACCTCCTGGCCATGCGTTGCTCCTCTCCGCGCCCTCGCACGCCGTCTGCACCGCCTAACCCCTCCCTGGCCCGCTGGCAGCCGCCGGAACCAGGATAGCGCCGCCGCACTGTACGGGAGCTCCGCCCCAGGATAAGCTCGAGGAGCTCAAGCCGTCCACGCCGAGCCTTCCGGACTTCTCCACCGCTCTCACTGACACTCGCCACCCACGACCACCGCCCAAAACCAACCTCGCCGACCACCATAACTCTGGCATGATCCGACCCTCGCCGGACCGCCTCGGATTGCCTATAAAAGGCCCTCCCGAGCTCCACTCGCTCCATCCATCGCCTCCACCACCTCCCAATCGCCCCTACACCACTCGCCCGACCTCGAAGAGGCCTTCTTCTTCCCCTCCGATCAGCGCTCCGCCGCCACTGTCACCGATCCGTTCATCGTCGTTACTCCACCTCAACTGCTCAAATTTTGCCAGTAGTCATATATTCCACCAAATCATCGATTCCCCGCTTCAATTCCACTCCCCGAGCTCTCTCCGACGAGTTCCCAACGCCACCGAACCACCGTCCGCCACCGTCGACCTCGCCGGCGTTCAGGTGCTTCCCGACGACCACCACCACCTCCCTCCGACGCGGCACTCCTCCCTGGTCATGTTCCGACCATCGCCGCCTTCCAAGACCCCGGCGATCACCGCCGGCGAACGCTGTCTCCTCTCTGTTTCCGCGCGCAGGTTCAAATATTTGAACCTGACGGGTGGACCCCACCTCGCGCTTTTTCTTTTCTTTTTTTTCTGTCTAAAAACGAAGGCGTAATCTCGACTTTTACGCCTTCCGCGCTGAGAAGCGTATTTCGGCCCGAAGCGTTTTCTTTATAAACGCACAGGGCCTGGCTTTTTACAGAAAAACCCCTGGTTTTGAAAGTTTAATAACTTTTAAACCACAACTCCGTTTGAGTTGAACTTTTTTTTGAAATTCTTATTTTTCTCTCTAGTTTTTTTAATATTTATTTAAAAATGTTTTGGGACAACTTTTTGTACTGTTACCAAAATTTTTAATTTGAGTTGATTTTGAATTTTCAGAAAAAGAAGAGGGAAACTTTGCCGAGAATTTTGAAGGGTTTTCACCTGACTACTTTGGACAAGGCAAGCATTATTGAACTTGGGATATGGTGATTGCATTTGCATTTGCATGTTGCATCGGTAGTATGTCACTAGCACTTGCATGCATGGTCATATCTCTTTTGCTCATAGCTTGCACATCACTCAAGCAAGAGATTCTTCTGACATGGTAAAGTTGTGGGAATATGGGAGAGTGTCTCCTGCCTTGGACGTGCCGGTGGGCACGGGCCCTTATGCTTGACACGGTGGTGTCATGTGACTTAAGTGGAATATTCCGGTGATGTTAATTAACACCTCCTGAGTCGGCCTAGATCGAGTCTTGTTCCGTTACACCTAGCTAGATACCGTGCTACCACGAGTCCTTCCGCAAGGAAGGTGCGGCTGAGTAAGTTGTTAACCCCTGTCCAGGTACACACCGTACAGAGGGCCATGATGAGGGTTTCCAAAGGCCTTGGACTAAATCCTGTCATCGGGTCAGGGGGCATGGGTGTTTTCGGTTGTGACTGAGAGGGGGGCACCCCTTGTAATCCGCGCGTATTAATAGTGATCCCATGCAGGACGTTGGTCTCTCTGTCTCAGAGTTTTTCTTGAACGATGCTTTGGGTGATTCCTAGCATCCGGAGAGTTATTCTGGTGTGTGCTGGTCAGGTGTGTTTTCAACCCAAAGACCGTAATAGGAATTAGTCAGTGTCACGGTACTAACTAAAGAAATCCTTTACTTGTGGGTAAAGAGTACACCCTCTGCAGAGTTAAAACTGTTCGAATAGCCGTGTCCTCGGTCAAAGGGCGTAGCTGGGTGGGTCAACTGTTGGTCCTGGTATCGGTCTCCGGAGGAAATAATAAAAATGTGTCTGACTCATTTTTGCAGTATAATTATTGATCCCCTGTTGCTACCTTGATTATTTTATGCTTATTAAATATTATTATGGCTATGCATAATATTGAGGACTAACCGTTTCTCTCATTTTATTTTCTTCCTGAGTGTCTCAGGGGCTGGCTAGACTACCCCGGGCACTCAACTATTATTTTCAAGACCTCTCGTGGCGTCTCTCGAGTTAACAGGCGGTTTATCTCGCCACTACTCTTGTGGACACCCGATTGGCATTTCTCTTCAAGTCCAACCGTGGCGTCACTTGACGCCCGACAGGCATTTCTTTTCAAGACCTCTCGTGGCGTCTCTCGAGTTAATAGGCGGTTTATCTTGCCACTACTCTTGTAGACACCCGACCGGCATTTCTATTTTTTTTTTTGGAATATCACTTGGGCTGGCTAGACTACCCGTGGCATTCACTTTCTTCTATTTTCTTAAGAGACTGGTTATGGCTAACATGTTTTATTTACTTCCGCATCATTTTATAATTATGTCATGACCAGGATTTTAGTCAGCATGAGCATGTGCATCCATTATATCTTTTGTTCATAATGTTTGCGAGTACATTCCAATGTACTCACTGGCTTGTCCCTGGCTATTTACTTGGCAAGACTTGGAGGAGGACGAGCTTGTGGAGAAGGATTGCGCTAGCGAGCCCGACGCATAGAGGAGTCCCAGTCAGTCAACCTGTGAGATAGGAGTCTACCACCTGTATCATCCGCTGAGCTTCTGCTACACCAATAAATAGTCAAGCCTCACTCTGACGCTTGGCTTTACGTTATTGTATCAGAGATGTACCACCACCACACCACTGTCATATTCCGCCACTACCATATATTTGGCGAGTTTGTAATAATTTTGTTGAGCCTTCAGACTCAACCATGTGTAATATTATTTGTACTGGTTATCTGTATCAAGGAAGTCCACCAGTTGTGTTGATCTTGGGGCTGGTGTGACTTAGGACCTTTTCTGAGATTTATTCCCAGAAATGGGCCCGACACTCCGTGATCGAATCCCCCTCCGGCAGATCGCCGAAAAAGGCCCCAAGATGGGATCTCACGGGAACAGAGGGTTGCGGCGGCGGAAAAGTATTTTTGTGGATGCCTCTGATGGTTTGGGAATATTTGGGAATTTATGGGCCGAAGATTAGGGTTAGAGGAGCTTCGAGGGACCCACAAGGTAGGGGGCGCCCCCCTAGGGCGCGCCATGCACCCTTGTCATCGCCTCGGGACTCCTTTTCCTTGGTCTCCAAGTCCTACGTGTGTCTTCTGGTCCAAGAAAAATGATCGTAAAGTTTTATTCTGTTTGGACTCTGTTTGATATTCCTTTTCTACGAAACTCAAAAACAAGGAAAAAATAGAAACTGGCACTGGGCTCTGGGTTAATAGGTTAGTCCCAAAAATAATATAAAATAGCATATTAATGCATATAAAACATCCAAAACAGATAATATAATTGCATGGAATAATAAAAAATTATAGATACGTTGGAGACGTATCAGGTATCCGGAGTTGCATGATCTCATGGTCGAAGGAATATGTATTTGACACTAAGAAAGCAGTAGCAATAAACTTGAATGATCATATGCTAAGCTAACGGATGGGTCTTGCCCATCACATCATTCTCCTAATGATGTGATCCCGTTATCAAGTGACAACACATGTCTATGGCTAGGAAACCTTAACCATCTTTTGATCAACGAGCTAGTCTAGTAGAGGCTCACTAGGGACACGGTATTCGTTTATGTATCCACACATGTATTTAAGTTTCCGGTCAATACAATTCTAGCATGAATAATAAACCTTTATCATGATTAAGGAAATATAGTAATAACCACTTTATTATTGCCTCTAGGGCATATTTCCAACACCACCTTCCAGGGCTTGGTGACCTTATGTCATGTCTTGGCCAGGAGACAGCCCGAGCACCTGGGGTGAGGCGGCCGCACCGCCGCCGCCAAGCTCTTCCTCACCGTCGCCTTGGCCTTGGAGTCGGATCCCATCCCGTCCTGATCTATGTTTCTTCTCCCCGCTGTCGGTACACCTCGTCTCCGGTGGCCTTAGCTAGGGCCATGGCAGTGCGGTGGATCTCACCCCTTGATGGTGGGAGGACTCTGTTTTTAGATGTTTTTTCGAGTTTTGTTAGTGTTTGTGTCCTACTCAAGGAGAGGAGATGGCGGCGGCTCCGTGAAGATGGAATAAGGTTCTCCCCGCCTAGCCCTTATCCCGTAGGTGTGTCTAGCATCATTAGTGGGTGTGTGGAGGTGTGTCTCCGGTGGATCTATCCTTGGTGGATTTGTTCGGATCTAGTCATAGTTCGTCTACATTCATGTGTCCTTGGGTTGGATCCTTCCGATCTACGCTACTCTTCATCGGTGGCGGTTGTTGTTCTGTTGTGCTGGTCCTATGGGGGCTTAGCACGCTGACTTACCAACTGTATACAACAAGTTTTGCCTGGTCTGGCGAGGGAGGGGCAATAACGGCAGAGCGCTTCGGCTCACTTCAGTGCTTGTAGTCGTCGTGAGGTGGTCTACGGATTTGGATGTAATTTTTATTATTTCTGGTGTTTGTTGTACTCCCATGATTGAAGATGAATAGATCAGAAGTTTTCTTGCAAAAAAAGGCAACCAGCAGTACCAAAAAGACAGAAAATCACAAGCAAGATATGATAAACATTTATTGACATGATCGCATATATACAGGCACGTAATGGCAAGCTAAAACACTAATAGACTTTTTAATATTAATGTTGATTGCATATGGACCTATAGCTATTTTGTTTACCTTAGGAATAGTACAAATCTTAGAATGTGATAATTATAAGGTATTTTTTCGCCATTCCTATGACACCCTGATGTCGCTTGAACTACGTCGGTATTTCCCCAAAGAGGAAGGGATGATGCAGCATAGCTACGGTAGGTATTTCCCTCAGTTATGAAACCAAGGTATCAATCCAGTAGGAGACCAAGCAACACTATGTAAATGGTACTTGCACACAAAGAACAAATACTTGCAACCCGACGCTTATGAGGGGTTGTCAATCCCTCTTCTGGTAACGGCGCCAGAAATTGTCAAGTTGACAGGATAAAATTTGTGTAGATTGGATAAATAGATCTCGATAAAACTTGAAATAAAATAAGTAATAAAAAGTGCAGCAAGGTATTTTTGGGTTTTTGGAATAATATATCTAAAAATAAAAGCGAATAAAAATAGATCTCAAAGCAAATATGATAAAGAATAGACTCGGGGGCCGTAGATTACACTAGTGGCTTCTCTCAAGAAAATAGCATACGGTGGGTAAACAAATTACTGGTGGGCAATTGATAGAAGATCGAATAATTATGATGATATCCAAGGCAATGATCAATTTATAGGCATCACGTCCAAGATTAGTAGACCGACTCTTGCCTGCATCTACTACTGTTACTCCACACATCGACCGCTATCCAGCATGCATCTAGTGTATTAAGTTCATGGAGAAACGGAGTAATGCAATAAGAACGTTGACATGATGTAGCCGAGATCTATTCATGTAGGAATAGCCCCCATCTTGTTATCCTTAATAGCAACGATACATGTGTGTCTTGCTGCCCCTTCTGTCACTGGGAAAGAACACCGCAAGATCGAGCCCATCACAAAGCACCTCTTCCCATGGCAAGAAAAATCGATCTAGTTGGCCTAACTAAACCAAAGATTCGAAGAAGAAATACGAGGCTATAAATAATCATGCATATAAGAGATCAAAAGAAGACTCAAATAATATTCATGGATATAGATCTAATCATAAACTCAAAGTTCATCGGATCCCAACAAACACACCGCAAAAAAGAGTTACATCAAATAGATCTCCAAGAGACCATTGTATTGAGAATCAAGAGAGAGAGAGAGAGGAAGCCATCTAGCTACTGCCTACGGACCCGTAGGTCTATGATGAACTACTCACGCATCATCGGAGAGGCACCAATGAGGATGATGAACCCCTCCGTGATGGTGTCTAGATTGGATCTCGTGGTTCTAGAACTTGCGGCGGCTGGAATTGTGTTTTGTCGACTCCCCTAGGGTTTCTGGGATATTTGGGAATTTATAGGGCAAAGAGGCGGTGCGGGAGGTCACCGAGGGGGGCACTACCCCCTGGGCACGCCTGGGCCTCCTAGCGCATCCTGGTGGGTTGTGCCCACCTCGGGCCTCCCCTCTGGTTCTTCTTTGGCCCACTGGTGTCTTCTGGTCTAGAAAAAATCTCCAAAAAGTTTCGTTGCATTTGGACTCCGTTTGGTATTGATTTTCTGCGAAGTAAAAAACAAGCAAAAAATAGCAACTGGCATTGGGCACTATGTCAATAGGTTAGTCCCAAAAAATGATATAAAGTTGCTATAAAATGATTGTAAAACATCCAAGAATGATAATATAACAACATGGAACAGGCAAAAATTATAGATACATTGGAGACGTATCACACCCCTTAATTTACTATGATATATGTGAGTACACATCAAGGGATTTGTAGAGAGTAAGAAAGACTATGAGGAGACAAGCCATTGTCACCTTATTGGGTGATGATGGAGGAGATGCGGTGAGGTGTGATGTGCATAGAAGAGTAGATCCACGAGGTTACAATGATCAACATTTACAAAAACATGGATAAGAACAAAAAGAGTATCACACTTGACACACCGACCAACAAATGGCACATGTTCCTATTGGAGCATATCACCCTCCCTTGCATTATACATATTAAGATTAAGATGAAACACTTAATGCGATGATTACCCCCCCCCACCACCACCACCACCATATTATGTCTCATGTTGGATGCATTTGTTTGATAGTGCTTGCACATGGTTTAGAGGGATGGCTGGTGTCGACGCCGGCAGAGGTGGCGACTCGAGCAAGGTGGTGGTGTTCGACAACACTCACTGGCTTTAGGGTGGCAGTGGTAGGTGGTTAGGCAGGGAGAGGTGGGCTCGTCGGTAGGGTGGACGAAGAAAAAAATGACAGGGGGACGAAGAACTAGTAGCAGAGGCAGGTCATCGCTGACGAAGAAGGGGCAGGGGATTAATGGATTCTAGTGAAGGGTACGGGAGGTCTCGGGCGGCCGAGATGGTTGCTGGGTTTAAAGGGATGTCCGACGCAAGATGCTGCAACATTTCGTCTGCACAATCCATCCTAAGCAATCATAGAAATAAAAGAAATTGGTGGAACTATGTTAGAAAGATCTATTAGAGTGGAGAGATGATAGATAGTGCAATGATATGTCCATTTTGCATCATGATTTCCTACTGTTATTTATAATGTTTTTATGTATAATAATGCTTTATGGAGTAATTCTAATGTCTTTCTCTCATAATATGCAAGGTTTACACAAAGAGGGAGAATGCCGGCAACTGGAATTCTGGACCTGAAAAGCTATGTCAGAGTTACCTATTCTGCACATCTCCAAATGAGTTGAAAATTTATGGAGAATTATTTTGGAATATATGAAAAATACTGGAGCAAAAAACTACCGGAGGGGGGCCACCTGGTGACCACAAGACACCAGGGCGCGCCCTAGTAGGTTGTGGTCAGCCCAGCCCACCTCTGGTGCCCATCTTCTGGTATATAAGTCATTTTGACCTAGAAAAAATAAAGGGAGGACTTTCGGGATGGAGCGCCGCCGTCTCGAGGCAGAACTTGGGCAGGAGCACTTTTGCCCTCCGGCGAAGCGATTCCGCCTGGGGAACTTCCCTCCCGGAGGGGGAAATCGAAGCCATCGTCATCACCAACAACCCACTCATCTTTGGGAGGCCAATCTTCATCAACATCTTCAACAACACCATCTCCTCTCCAACCCTAGTTCATCTCTTGTGTTCAATCTTTGTACCGGAACCTCAGATTGGTACCTGTGGGTGACTAGTAGTGTTGATTACATCTTGTAGTTGATTACTATATGGTTTATTTGGTGGAAGATCATATGTTCAGATCCATTATGCTATTTAATACCCCTCTGATCTTGAGCATGAATATCATTTGTGAGTAGTTACTTTTGTTCTTGAGGTCACGGGAGAAGTCATGTTCCAAGTAATCATGTGAAGTTGATATGTGTTCGATATTTTGATGATATGTATGTTGTGATTCCCTTAGTGGTGTCATGTGAACGTCGACTACATGCCACTTCACCATATTTGGGTCTAAGGGAATGCATTATGGAGTAGTTATTAGATGATGGGTTGCTAGAGTGACAGAAGCTTAAACCCTAGTTTATGCGCTACTTCGTTAGGGACCGATTTGGATCCAAAAGTTTAATGCTATGGTTAGATTTTATCTTAATACTTTTCTCGTAGTTGCGGATACTTGCGAGGGGGTTAATCAGAAGTACGAGGCTTGTTCAAGTAAGAACATCACCTAAGCATCGGTCCACCCACATATCAAATTATCAAAGTAGCGAACACGAACCAAACCAACATGATGAAAGTGACATGCTAAAATTCCCGTGTGCCCTCAAGAACGCTATGCTTATTATAAGAGACCATTTTACCCTGTCCTTTGCCACAAAAGGATTGGGCTACCTTTATGCACTTTATTTACCGTTAATGTTACTTGCTCGTTACAAATTATCTTGCTACCAAACTACCTGTTACCGAAAATTTCAGTGCTTGCAGAAATTACCTTGCTGAAAACCACTTGTCATTTCCTTCTGCTCCTCGTTGGGTTCGACACTCTTACTTATCGAAAGGACTACTATTGCTCCCCTATACTTGTGGGTCATCAAGACTCTTTTCTGGAGCCGTTGTCGGGGAGTGAAGCGCTCTTGGTAAGTGGAAATCGGTAAGGAAAAATTTATATAATGTGCTGAAATTTATTGTCACTTGTTACTATGGAAAACCATCCTTTGAGGAGTTTTTTCGGGGTATCTTCACCTCGAACGGAAGCACAATTAGTTGCCCCTCAACCTACTACACCTACTGAAAATATTGGTTATGAAATTCCTTCGGGTATGTGCTACTTCTTGAGCTTGCGTTGATTTTTCCCTTGAAGAGGAAAGGGTGATGCAGCAAAGTAGAGATAAGTATTTCCCTCAGTTAAGAACAAAGGTATCAATCCAGTAGGAGGCACAACCAAGTCTCCAATCTATGCACCTGCACAAACTAACAAACACTTGCACTCAACACAAAAAAGGGGTTGCCAATCCCTTCACGGTCTCGAAAAAGAGTGAGATCTAATAGAGATAGATATAAAAGATTACTAAAACGTAAAACAAAGTAAAAACAAATAAATTGTAGCAAGGTATTTTTGGGTTTTTTGGTTTATAGATCTGAAAATATATGATGGAAAATAGACCCGGGGGCCATAGGTTTCCCTAGAGGCTTCTCTCTTGAAGATAGCATATGGTGGGTGAACAAATTACTGTTGAGCAATTGATAGAAAAGCGCAAAGTTATGACGATATCTAAGGCAATGATCATGAATATAGGCATCACGTCCATGACAAGTAGACCGAAACAATTCTACATCTACTACTATTACTCCACACATTGACCGACTCCTGCCTACATCTAGAGTATTAAGTTCATAAGAACAGAGCAACGTTTTAAGCAAGATGACATGATGTAGAGGGATAAACTCAAGCAATATGATATAAACCCCATCTTTTTACCCTTGATGGCAACAATACAATACGTGCCTCGCTACCCCTTCTGTCACTGGGTGAGGACACCGCAAGATTGAACCCAAAACTAAGCACCTCTCCCATTGCAAGAAAAACCAATCTAGTTGGCCGAACCAAACCGATAGTTCGAAGAGAAATACAAAGATATCTTAATGATGCATAAAATAGTTCGGAGAAGACTCAAATAATATTCATAGATAATCTGATCATAAATCCACAATTCATCGGATCTCAACAAACACACCGCAAAAAAAAGTATTACATCGAATAGATCTCCAAGAACATCGAGGAGAAAATTGTATTGAAGATCAAAGAGAGAGAAGAAGCCATCTAGCTACTAGCTATGGACCCGTAGGTCTGTGGTAAACTACTCACACATCATCGGTAGGGCAGCAAGATTGATGTAGAGGCCCTCCGTGATCGAATCCCCCTCCGGCAGATCGTCGGAAAAGGCCCCAAGATGGGATCTCACGGGAACAGAGGCTTGCGACGACGGAAAAGTATTTTGGTGGACACTTCTGGTGGTTTGGGAATATTTGGGAATTCATAGTGCAAGAATTAGGGTTGGAGGACCCCCGAGGGACCCACAAGCCCTCAGGGCGCCCCCCTAGGGAGCGCCTGGCAGGCTTGTGGTCGCCTCGCAAACCTTCTGACCACCTCTCCAAGATCCGTGGATGTCTTCTGGTCCAAGAAAAATCATCGTAAATTTTTATTCCGTTTGGACTCCGTTTGATATTCCTTTTCTGCAAAACTCAAAAACAAGGAAAAAACATAAACTGGCACTGGGCTCTAGGTTAAATAGGTTAGTCCCAAAAATAATTTAAAATAGCATATTAATGCATATAAAACATCCAAAACAGATAATATAATAGCATGGAACAATCAAAAATTATAGATACATTAGAGACGTATCAAGCATCCCCAAGCTTAATTCATGCTCGTCCTCGAGTAGGTAAATGATAAAAACAGAATTTTTGATGTGGAATGCTACCTTACATATTTATCAATGTAATCTTCTTTATTGTGGCATGAATATTCAGATCCATAAGATTCAAAACAAAAGTTTAATATTGACATAAAAACAATAATACTTCAAGCATACTAATAAAGCAATCATGTCTTCTCAAAATAACATGGCCAAAGAAAGTTATCCCTACAAAATCATATAGTCTGGCTATGCTCCATCTTCATCACACAAAGTATTTCATCATGCACAACCCCGATGACAAGCCAAGCAATTGTTTAATACTTTTAGTGTTCTCAAACTTTTTCAACTTTCACGCAATACATGAGCGTGAGCCATGGATATAGCACTATGGGTGGAATAGAATATGGTGGTTGTGGAGAAGACAAAAAGAAGGAGAAAGTCTCACATCAACTAGGCAAATTAATGGGCTATGGAGATGCCCATAAATTGATATCGATGCAAGTGAGTAGGTCTTGCCATGCAACGGATGCACTAGAGCTATAAGTGTACGAAAGCTCAAAAAGAAACTAAGTGGGTGTGCATACAACTTGCTTGCTCACGAAGACCTAGGGCAATTTGAGGAAGCCCATCATTGGAATATACAAGCCAAGTTCTATAATGAAAAATTCCCACTAGTATATGAAAGTGACAAAATAGGAGACTCTCTATCATGAAGATCATGGTGCTACTTTGAAGCACAAGTGTGGAAAAAGGATAGTAACATTGTCCTCTTTTCTCTCATTTTTTTTGTTTGGGCTTCTTTGGCTTCTTTTATTTTTTTAAAGTCCAGAGACTCATCCCAACTTGTGAGGGAATCATAGCTTCCATCATCCTTTCCTCATATGGGACAATGGTCTAATAATGATGATCATCACACTTTTATTTACTTACAACTCAAAAATTACAACTCGATGCTAGAACAAGATATGACTCTATATGAATGCCTCCGGTGGTGTACCGGGATGTGCTATGATCAAGAGTGACATGTATAGAAAAATATGAACGGTGGCCTTGCCACAAATACTATGCCAACTACATGATCATGCAAAGCAATATGACAATAATGGTGCGTGTCATAATAAACAGAACGGTGGAAGTTGCATGGCAATATATCTCGGAATGGCTATGGAAATGCCATAATAGGTAGGTATGGTGGCTGTTTTGAGGAAAGGTATATGGTGGGTTTAATGCACCGGCGAAAGTTGCGCCGTACTAGAGAGGCTAGGAATGGTGGAAGGGTGAGAGTGCGTATAATCCATGGACTCAACATTAGTCATAAAGAACTCACATACTTATTGCAAAAATTTATTAGCCATCGAAACAAAGTACTACACGCATGCTCCTAGGGGGATATATTGGTAGGAAAAGACTATCGCTCATCCCCGACCGCCACTCATAAGGAAGACAATCAAAAAATAAATCATGCTCCGACTTCATCACATAATGGTTCACCATACGTGCATGCTACGAGAATCATAAACTTTAACACAAGTATTTCTACCAATCCACAATTAATCACTAGCATGACTCTAATATCACCATATTTATATCTCAAAATAAATGCAAGGATTCAAACTTCTCATCTATTCAATGCTCTTTATATGAAAGTTTTCATCATATCCCTCTTGGATGCCCATCATATTAGGACTAAACTCATAACCTAAGCAAATTACCATGTTGTTTAAGACTCTCAAAATAATATAAGTGAAGCATGAGAGTTCAACAATTTCTATAAAATAAGCCACCGCCGTGCTCTAAAAAGATATAAGTGAAGCACTAGAGCAAACTGCCTAGCTCAAAAAATATAAGTGAAGAACATAGAGTATACTTATAAATTCACGATTAATGTGTGACCCTCTCAAAAGGTGTGTACAGCAAAGATGATTGTGGAAAACTAAAAAGCAAAGACTCATATCATACAAGATGCTCTAAGAAAAACACATATCATGTGGTGAATAAAAATATAGCCTCAGGTAAATTTACCGATGGATTGAAGACAAAAGAGGGGATGCCATCCGGGGCATCCCCAAGCTTAGATGCTTGGTTGTCCTTTAATATTACCTTGGGGTGCCTTGGGCATCCCCAAGCTTAGGCTCTTTCCACTCCTAATTCCGTTGTCCATCAAATCTTTACCCAAAACTTGAAAACTTCACAACACAAAACTCAACAGAAAACTCATAAGATCCGTTAGTATAATAAAATAAATCACCACTTTAGGGACTGTTGTGAACTCATTCTTTATTTATATTGGTGTTATATGTACTGTATTCCAACTTCTCCATGGTTCATACCCCCCCCCTCCCCCCCGATACTACCCATAGATTCATCAAAATAAGCATACAACACATAGAAAACAGAATCTGTCAAAAACAGAATAGTCTGTAGTAATCTAGAAATTTCATATACTTCTGTAACTCCAAAAATTCTGAAAAATTAGGAAACCCTGGGAAATTTGTATATCAATCTTGTGTATAAAATTCAGATCAAAAGCATGTTTCTGTAATTTTTTTGATTTCTGGCAATGAGCGCAAAAGTTTCTGTTTTTCAGCAAGATCAAATCAACTATCACCGTAGACCGTCTCAAAGGTCTTACTTGGCTCAAACACCAATTAAAACACCAAAACACAATTACTACAGAGGTAATAATGTGTATACTCATAAAAACAGAAAATAAAAATATTGGGTTGTCTCCCAACAAGCGCTTTTCTTTAAAGCCTTTTAGCTAGGCGTTGATAATTTTAATGATGCTCACATGAAAGACAAAGAATTGAAGCACAAAGAGAGCATCATATAGCATGTGGAAAACAAGTTTAAGTCTAACATACTTCCTATGCATAGGCATTTTATAGGAAAAAAGATTTATCAAGACAAGCAAAAACTAGCATATGCAAGGGAGAAGAAAGAAACAATAGCAATCTCAACATCACGAGAGGTAATTTAGTAACATGAAAATTTCTACAACCATATTTTCCTCTCTCATAATAATTATATGTGGTATCATATTCAAATTAAACAATATAGCTATCACATAACATATTCTCTACATGATCCACATGCATGCAAAGTTGACACTCTTCCAAAATAGTGGGATTAACGTAGAATAAAGTCATTACTTCTCCAAGCCCACTTTTATAAAAAAAATCATAAGATTGATCAAACTCCAAAGTAGTGGGATTATTATTTTCTAAAGTTGACACTCTTCCAAACCCACTTTCAATATTATTGCAAACATTATTATCATGAGGCTTAAATAAATTTTCAAGATCATAAGAAGAATCACCCCAATCATGATCATTGCAATAAGTAGTGGTCATATCAAAATTAGCTTCCCCAAGCTTAGGGTTTTGCATATTATTAGCACAATTGACATTAATAGAATTTATAATAACATCATTGCAATCATGCTTTTCTTTCAAGGAGCTATCGTGAATCACTTCATAAATTTCTTCTTTTAACACTTCATCACAATTTTCAGATTCACGAATTTCAAGCAAAACTTCATAAAGATAATATAGTGCACTCAACTCACTAGCAATTGGTTCATCATAATTGGATCTTTTAAAAAGATTAGCAAGTGGATGAGGATCCATAAAAAAATCTTGATTTTTAATAAACATACAATTATACCAAGCGAACGACCAAACAAACCAAGTAAGACATAAAGGCAAACGAAAAGAGGGTGAATAAAAAAATATTTTTATGTTTTTCTGAAAACATTTTAGAAGTGGGGGAGAGGAAAACAAGAGGCAAATGGCAAATAATGTAATGCAAGAGATGAGAGTTTATGATGGGTACTTGGTAGGCTTGATGTAGAACCTCCCCGGCAATGGTGCCAAAAATTCTTCCTGCTACTTCTTGAGCTTGCATTGATTTTTCCCTTGAAGAGGAAAGGGTGATGCAGCAAAGTAGAGATAAGTATTTCCCTCAGTTAAGAACCAAGGTATCAATCCAGTAGGAGGCACAAGCAAGTCTCCAATCTATGCACCTGCACAAACTAACAAACACTTGCACTCAACGCGAAAAAGGGGTTGTCAATCCCTTCATGGTCTCGAACAAGAGTGAGATCTAATAGAGATAGACATAAAAGATTACTAAAATGTAAAACAAAGTAAAAACAAATAAATTGCAGCAAAGTATTTTTGGGTTTTTTGGTTTATAGATCTGAAAATATATGATGGAAAATAGACCCGGGGGCCATAGGTTTCACTAGAGGCTTCTCTCTTGAAGATAGCATACGGTGGGTGAACAAATTGCTGTTGAGCAATTGATAGAAAAGCGCAAAGTTATGATGATATCTAAGGCAATGATCATGAATATAGGCATCACGTCCGTGTCAAGTAGACCGAAACAATTCTGCATCTACTACTATTAATCCACACATCGACCGACTCCTGCCTGCTGATGGCTTGTGTCCGCGTCAGTATTTCCCTGAAGAGGAAGGGATGATGCAGCACAGCTACGGTAGGTATTTCCCTCAGTGATGAAACCAAGGTTATCGAACCAGTAGGAGAACCAAGCAACACTATGTAAATGGTACCTGCACACAAAGAACAAATACTTGCAACCCGACGCGTAAGAGGGGTTGTCAATCCCTCTCAGGTAAAAGATAGATTGGTTTGTATGATTTTGGATAAATAGATCTCACGATAAAACAAAATAAAATAAAATAAAGAAAAAGTGCAGCAAGGTATTTTTGGGTTTTTAGAATAATAGATCTGAAAACAAAAGCAAATAAAAATAGATCTCAAAGCAAATATGATAAAGAATAGACCCGGGGGCCGTAGATTTCACTAGTGGCTTCTCTCGAGAAAAATAGCATACGGCGGGTAAACAAATTACTGGTGGGCAATTGATAGAACTTCAAATAATTATGATGATATCCACGCAATGATCATTATATAGGCATCACGTCCAAGATTAGTAGACCGACTCCTGCCTGCATCTACTACTGTTACTCCACACATCGACCGCTATCTAGCATGCATCTACTGTATTAAGTTCATGGAAAAACGGAATAATGCAATAAGAATGATGACATGACGTAGACAAGATCTATTCATGTCGGAATAGAACCCATCTTGTTATCCTTAATAGCAATGATCAATACGTGTCTTGCTGCCCCTTCTGTCACTGGGAAAGAATACCACACGACCGAACCCATCACAAAGCACCTCTTCCCATGGCAAGAAAAATCGATCTAGTTGGCCTAACTAAACCAAAGATTCGAAGAAGAAATATGACTCTATAAGTAATCATGCATATAAGAGATCGAAGAAACTCAAATAACTTTCATGGATAAATAGATCTGATCATAAACTCAAAGTTCATTGGATCCTAACAAACACACCGCAAAAAATAATTACATCAAATAGATCTCCAAGAGACCATTGTATTGAGAATCAAAAGAGAGAGAGGAAGCCATCTAGCTACTAACTATGGACCGGTAGGTCTACAATGAACTACTCACGCATCATCGGAGAGGCACCAATGAGGATGATGAAGCCCTTCGTGATGGTGTCTAGATTGGATCTGGTGGTTCTGGAACTTGCGGCGGCTGGAATTGTGTTTCGTCGACTCCCCTAGGGTTTTTGGATTTTTGGGGTATTTATAGAGCAAAGAGGTGGTGCGGGAGGCGGCCGAGGTGGGCACAACCCACCGGGGCGCGCCCGGGCTCCAAAAAGTTTCGCTGCATTTGGGCTCCGTTTGGTACTGATATTCTGCGAAGTAAAAAACAAGCAAAAAACAGCAACTGGCACTGGGCACTATGTCAATAGGTTACTCCCAAAAAATGATATAAAGTTGCTATAAAATGATTGTAAAACATCCAAGAATGATAATATAACAGCATGGAACAAGCAAAAATTATAGATACGTTGGAGACGTATCAGCATCCCCAAGCTTAATTCCTACTCTTCCTCGAGTAGGTAAATGATAAAAAACAGAATTTTTGATGTGGAATGCTGCCTAACATGTTAATCACATATTCTTTTCATTTGTAGCATGGACATTTAGACTTTTATATGATTCAAAGCAATAGTCTAGTTGTGACATGAAGATTTCAATACTCAAGCATATCAACAAGCAACCATGTCTTTCAAAATATCAACACTAAAGCAAGTTATCCCTAGACCATCATGCTCAATCATTGATCCATTCATGAAACACACTCGCATATTAGCTACATCCAATGCTCAAATACGATCATAGTGCCCCTTAGTTGGTGCTTTATAAGAGAAGATGGAGACTCAAAAAAAATTGCATAAAGTAAATAGAAAGGCCCTTCACAGCGGAAAGTAGGGATTTGTAGAGGTGCCAGAGCTCAAAGCGAAAAAATAGAGATAAAACATTTTGGGTGGCATGCTTTGTAACACCCCCAGTGGTTAGCCACAGTAATCCCATTTTGATAATGCCAAGTCAGCATGATTAACAATGCATGATCATCATTTGCGTCATAATGCATTTCAACTCCTAACTCAAGATTCAAATTTAGATGAAAGTGAAAAATAAAAGTTGTCCAACATAAAAACTAAATTGTTCATTAAATAGCAAATAAATCAGAGACAATTCTAAAATTGAAACCAACATCTTTAAAAATGGTTGAATGTCCTAAAATAAATAAAACAGTGGCAAAAACAATTAAATAAATGCCTTTTTCAATTAATAAAATACCAAACTAAATTATTTGGTGACTAGACTTTTTGTAACAGTGGACTAAATTGAAATGCTAAATTAGATGCTAAGTACATGTTTTACTAAAACTAAAATAAAATGTAACTGAAATAAAACAGGAAAGAATAAATAAAAAGAGAAGAAATAAAACAAAATAAAAGAAAAACAAAAACCCTCAGGCCAACTGGGCCACACGGCCCAATCCCCCCTGGACCGACCGGCCCACCCCGCTCTCCCCTTAACCCCACCCGACCGAAACCCTAGCCCTCACCCGATCCCCACTCTCTCCCCCACGCCCCTCTCTTCTTTTACCATTCTATCCCGCCCCCCCCGACTGGATCGGAGCAGCGCCCCGCTACCCACCTCACCAGCGCCGCCTCGCCGGACGCCTCCCGCCCCCGCCACCTCGACGCCGCTCGCCGGAGCCGCCCCGCGTCGCCTCGTCCTCCTCCCCATCGGTGCCACCTCGTCCTCGCCGTGCTCGTCGCCCTAACGCCACCACGCCGTCGCCGAGCTCCTCCATCCCCTCACCTCGCCTTCCACCCCGAGCACGCTGCCCTCCCCGACTCGGCCCCCCATGTGAGCTTTCCCCGTCGCCCACTCACCGCCCGTCGCCCCCTGGTCACCGCCGCTGCTCGCGTGCGTCGCCGCGCCGGCCGCGCCCTGGCTCCGCGGCTCGCGCCCGCTGTCCTTTTCCCGTGGCCTCGCTCGCACCGCCCGCTTGCTGCTCCCGTCGCTGCGCTGCTGTTGCTGCCGCCGACGCCCGTGCCGCCTCGCCCGCGCGCGCCTCGCCGCTGCGCCCGCCAGCCACCGCCCCCGCCCTGCTCGCCGCTCGCCGCCGCCACCACCACCTCCAGCCACGCCCCCTGCGCTCGCTCTGCCCAGCCGGTCCGCGGCCGCCCCTCCGCCGCCTCCCCTGGCCGGCGCCGGGGCTGCCGGCGCCCGCGCCCGCGCGCCCCTGGGCGAGCGCCCGACCCACTGGGGACTTTGGGTCACTGCCCAGTGAGGCCCGAGGCCCCTGTGCCGCTGACAGACGGGGCCCAGCCCCCAAAAACGTTTTAGGAAAATAATAAAAAAATATAAAAATAAAATAATAAAAATAATTAATTAGTTAATTAATCCAGATTAGGTTAATCTAATTAAGTAGTTAGTGTTAATTAAACAGTAATTTAATTAGTTAAAACCTAATTAAGCTAAACAGTGTATGACAGGTGGGACCCACTGGTCCTGACGTCATGCTGACGTCAGCAGACACTGTTTCGGATAATGTTTAATTTAAATAAATAAATAAATTCCAGAAATTAATAAAAACTTTAGAAAATCATATTAAATAATCCGTAACTCCGATGGAAAAACTTTGTACATGAAAATTGCTCAGAACGACGAGACGAATCCGAATGCGCGGTCCGTTCGTCCGTCACGCGTCCCTAACTAGCCGAACATGCAACCGTCCCTCTCCAGTCATCTGTGTGACAAATGTCCGGAACCGGGGAAAACATTCCCGGATGGATTCCTCCTTCCTCGGTGACGTGCAACCATACGTTAGGACACACCCGGCACTGCATATTGTCATGCCGTACTTTGCGTTGCTCATGTTTGCTCTATATTTATACTGTTTCCTCCCCCTCTTCTCTCTCGATAGATCCCGACGCAGCTCCGGAGACCGAAGACACCGTTGAAGACCTTGCCCTTGCCGCCGAGCAACCAGGCAAGCCCCCCCCCTTTGATCATCCCGATATCGCCCATTCTATTTCTCATGCTTGCATTAGAATTGCTGCTGCTACCGCTTTACCTATTCTGATGCATAGCCTGTTTATTGTAACCTACTGTTGATAATTACCTGCATATCCTAAACTGTTTAGTCTAGGCTGGGTAGAGACCTATCAGTGACCCCACTTATCCCGACTGCCGCGCTGGATCGTCAGAAGACCCGATCAACGGGATTGAAGACCAGGCCCCGACACCGCACATCACCCCCCCCCCTTAGTGGTAACGACACTGCAGCGTTACTATCGAGTGCCGAGGGTGAAGCCTCTTGTAGCACTTCGGATGTTAACTCTGTAGAGTAGCTATTCGGTCGTGGTCATCGAGGGTGATTCCTCCTTCACCACTTCCGGTAACGACGTTGTCGTACAACACCTCAAGTGTGAACCCATCGAGGGTGAATCCTCCGAGTTCACCTTGACAGACACATCGAGTAGGAATCCAATGAGGGTGATACCTCGGATTCCCCTGATGTTATGGACACACGGATACTTGGACTTTACACTGTTACTTGGATAGGCGGGTCGACCCTGAGGGGTACCCGCGTGCGCCTAAGTGGCGAGTGTTGTGAAGACGGGTGCCAGTGTGGTGCCCGAGTGGTGAATACGAGGCGCGGCCGGGCATTCTTAACCATTGCAGCAAGTCCTCGAGACGGGGCAACGGGGTCACATCTTTCGTGAGTCTCTGCTCGTTACCGCAAGCCCCTAGTCCTAACGATTTGGATATTTGATCCGAGCAGGCCTCTGGTCTGATAGCACTAAACATCACGTGGGCATAGTATGGGCGTTCTGCATCGTATGCATTAGCCGAAAGCTCTGTCAGACGTCCAGTTCAGCATGGCGGCACGGTCGGATCGTGTCGGCCACCCAAGGCGATGCTGGTATCCACCCTGTGCGCAACGACCCGGAGGGTGAGGGGCGATGGCCAAGACCCCCTTGCGCTTAGGATGTAGACCGGCGGGGACCTCTCTGTTGAGCTGTAGGTAGGGTTGCGGTGTGTCGTTTGACCGAGGCCGGGCATGACCCAGGAAAGTGTGTCCAACCAGAGTTAATCGAGCGTGTTGGGTAAGTTGGTGCACCCCTGCAGGGAAGAATACTTCTATCGATAGCCGGTCCTACGGTAAAGGACACTCGGAGTTGTATCCTGATTGATACAATTAGAACTGGATACTTGGATACTATGGCTCTGGGATTGCTTCTCGCAGGGAGTCGAGAAGGGATCTTAGGACGAGGTTGATGACTATATGGCTCTGGGATTGCTTTCTCGCAGGGAGTCGAGAAAGGATCTCTGGGTGAGGATGAGACTTAATGATACTGCTACATTATATTATACTGTTCTACTCTCTTCTACTGCTACAAGACCGCTGAAGATGCTAGTCTTCGATAGGACTAGGCCTTCTCTCTATTCTGGCATTTCTGCAGCCCAGTCCACATATACAGCCTCCCTTTGAAAATGTTGCATATGTAGTGTAGATCCTTGCTTGCTGAGTACTTCTGAGTACTCACGGTTGCTTTGTTTTCCTTTTCTCCCCATATCAGTTTGACGTGACCAAGATGACGGAGCCCCTGAGACAGCTGCCCTGCCGACGATCGCTACTACTACTACCCAGAGGATGGATACTACTACGAGTTGACCGACGACCAGGAGTAGGATCGGAGGGTCCCAGGCAGGAGGCCTACGCCTTTCGATCGTAGTGTTTTATTTTGCCCCGCCTTTCTAAAGGCCTTTCTGTTTTTGTTTCATATCTGTACTCAGATATCTGATGCTTCCGCTGACGCTTGTACACAAGCTTATGTATTCGAGCCCTCGAGGCCCCTGGCTTGTAATATAAAGCTTGTATGACTTTATTTATGTTTTAGAGTTGTGTTGTGATATCTTCCCGTGAGTCCTTAGGCTTGATCGTGTGCATTTGCGTGTATGATTAGTGCACGATTGAGCCGGGGGCGTCACAAGTTGGTATCAGAGCCGACTGACTATAGGAACCCCCTTCCAACTCCTTGGCCGAAGTTGAGTCTAGTAACCGAAAACTGTTTTACTAACTTGGCTGTGTGGCTTACGGGCCCACGTCGCCAATTGGGTGGTATAAGTATCTTTTACTCCTCGACCTTTACTCTGGGCCTCTGATCTCTCTTCTATTCGGGTTAAAATTTTACTAACTCCAACATTACGCTCTCGTGCTCACATCCACCCGGAGTTCTGAAAATATCCCCCCTTGCTTCGAGATTTTGGGGCACGTTCTGCTTACAGGATCCTTTTATCGAGGGCACCCTGTGTTTCACTTGCAGATTCCTCGCTCCAATAGTTTTCTCCGACATTGATGTAGCCTTTGCTATGTCTCGTTGTGTACTTCCCTACCGCGTGCCTGCGCGCCGCCTAGAATGTCTAGCTTCTAAATTTGCGCCGTTGTGCTGTCCGCATGTACCCGACTCTGTGCATGGATTGGTATGTCTTTCAACGACTACTATTTTACATCTAATGTCCTTCCTGTTCATCTCTCGTGTTACGTCCTGAATAACTCCTTACACATGCAGTCTTTCTTGCTAAACTGCCCATGTTGATTTGGCAGGATGGCTGACGATCCACCACCTCCACCCTATATTGCCGCAATGATGCAGCAGTTTGAACTCAACCGTCAGCAGTTTGAGCTCAACCGTCAGTTTATCACCGGACTAATGGCTCAATTTCCAAACCAGACTGCTCAGCAACAGAATGCTCCAATAACTCTGCCGGAATTCGTGCGCCTCAATCCGTCCACTTTTCGCAGCTCGACTGATCCAATGGATGCTGATGATTGGGTCCGTGACATTGCCTTCCAGATGATGTCGGCCAATGTTATCCCTGACAGTTACGTCACCTATGCGACGTATCACCTGAGGGGATCAGCGGCTCAATGGTGGGAAAGCCACAAGGGTATGTTGCCTGCTGAAACTGTAACCACTTGGCAGGAATTTCAGTCAGCTTTTCGTGCACGGTACATTCCTCAAGGTCTGATGGACCAGAAGAAGCAGGAGTTCCGTAAACTCTCACAGGGCACAATGACTGTGGATGAATATCAGAGGACATTCCTTGAATTATCCCGCTATGCTGCGGATGACGTCGACACTAACACTCGCAAGCAGGAGAAATTCCGTGAAGGACTACGTACTGATATAAAACTTGCACTTGCTGTCCATGATTGCACAGAATTCGCAACGCTTGTCAGCAAATCTTTCCAAGTTTAAACAGCTCTGACTGACTACCAGGAGTCGCTCAAGCGCACTCGTGATGTTGGTTCGTCTTCGGGTCGACCTGTTCAGAAGCGTCGAGTCTGGATTCCCCATAATGTTTACCACCGACCTGCTCCAACACCAAGGCCGCCATATGTTGCACCTCGTTTGCCTTCACCGCCGAGACAGCTATTGGTTCATGATGGACCACCTGATGCTATGGCTTTTCATCAGGATGCACCACGTCCTCCCGTTGGTTGCAAGAAGAGCTGTCGGAACCGTCATCTCAGAAGCTCTAATGCCAGGCCGTCTGCTATAGTTCGGGTCCATGTCAACCAAGTTAACATAGAAGAAGCTCGACAGGACCCCAACATTGTGATGGGCACCCTTCTAGTGAATTCAATCCCAGATTCAGTCCTCTTTGATTCTGGAGCATCGCACTCCTTCATGTCCGGAAGTTTTGCACGAAGCCATGATATACTTTTCGAGGAGATGTCCATCCCATTAGTAATCCATTCACCTGGGGCTAATTGGCAAACTACCATGGTTAGCCACGGTAACCACATTATGATCGGAGGATTGATGTTCCCCGTTTCACTCATTGCTCTCAAGACCTCCAACATAGACATTATTCTCGGTATGGACTGGTTGAAGCCTCATAAAGCTTTGATTGACTGTGCCACTGAAACAGTCCGCCTCACACACCCTTCCGGTCAGACTGTCAGATACTCAGCTCGTACAGTGCAGGACGCCGAAGCTCAGATATATGTCCTAAATGCATTGAACGCTTCACCTCTTGAAGGCATCGAGAACGTTCCAGTTGTTCGTGATTTTCAAGATGTCTTTCCAGAAGAACTTCCAGGGATACCCCCTGCTAGAGCTGTTGAGTTTGTCATCGACTTGAAGCCTGGCACAACACCCATTGCAAAGCGCCCTTATAAGATGCCTCCGCATCATCTTCTCGAACTTAAGGAAGAAATCGACACGTCACTTAAGAAAGGTTTCATCCGCCCCAGTTCCTCTGCTTGGGGAGCACCTTCACTCTTCGTTAAGAAGAAGGATGGAACTAACCGATTGGTTCAGGATTACCGACCTATCAACCAAGCTACAATCCAGAATAAATATCCGCTTCCCCGGATCAATGATTTGTATGATCAACTTGCCGGTTCCTCAGTATTCTCTAAGCTTGATTTGAGATTGGGATACCATCAGATCCGTGTTCGTGAAGAGGATATTCCCAAGACTGCATTTGTTACTCGTTATGGCTCCTACGAGTACACTGTCATGTCATTTGGCTTAATTAATGCTCCAGCCACATTCTCCCGTCTGATGAATTACATCTTCATGGATTACCTCGACAAATTTGTCGTGGTATATCTGGATGATATTCTGATATATTCGAAGAATAAGGAAGAACATGCCGAACACCTCCGTCTTGTACTGGAAAGGCTCCGAGAACACCAGTTGTATGCCAAATACTCCAAATGCGAGTTCTGGTTATCTGAAGTGACATATCTTGGTCATGTGATTTCAAAAGATGGAATTGCCGTTAACCCAGAACGAGTTCAGGCTATTCTTGACTGGACTCCTCCGAAGAACGTCAAGCAAGTGAGAAGTTTTCTCGGCCTTGCAAGTTATTGCCGTCGTTTTGTCGAGAACTTTTCTAAGATTGCTAAGCCTTTGACTGATCTGCTTCACAAGGGCGTTAAGTTTGAATGGACAGAAAAATGTCAGGAAAGTTTCCAGACACTCAAAGACAAGCTAACATCTGCCCCAGTGCTATCTCCTCCAGATACCCGCAAAGACTTTGTGATCTATTGTGACGCATCCCGTGAAGGATTAGGCTGTGTCCTAATGCAAGAGCGTAAAGTGATTGCTTATGGCTCTCGTCAGTTGCGCCCACATGAAGAGAATTATCCGGTACATGATCTAGAACTAGCTGCTGTGATCTATGCACTGCAGTTGTGGCGACATTACCTCCTCGGTAATCATTGCGAGATATACACGGATCATAAAAGTCTAAAGTACTTGTTCACTCAGCCATCTCTAAACCTCCGTCAGCAAAGATGGATGGAGGCCATTGCGGACTATGATTTGGGTATTTCCTATACCCCTGGCAAGGCTAACGTGATGGCTGATGCCTTAAGCCGCAAGTCCTATTGCGACAACCTCATGGTTAGGCGAGCTCAACCTCGTCTTTTTGAAGAACTGCGCAAGCTGAATCTCCGTATTATCCCACAGGGTTCTCTGAATAACCTTGTGATACAACCAGATCTTGAGAAAGCTATTAAGAATGCGCAAGCTAAAGATGCTGAAATTGATCTGATGAAGAAAGACCTTCACCTTGTAAAGTATAGGGATTTCTCGCTGTCTGAAGATGGAACCTTGTATTTCAGAAACCGCATTGTGGTACCTCGCTTCGAACTCATGACTGACAAAGTCATGAAGGAGGCACATGATACCCCGATGTCTATTCATCCGGGTAGCACCAAGATGTATCGTGATCTCCGTCAAAGGTACTGGTGGTCTAAAATGAAGCAGGACATTGCTCGTTATGTTGCTGAATGTGATGTGTGTCGACGCGTTAAAGCAGAACATCAGAAGCCTGCTGGAATTCTACAACCGTTACCTATTCCTTTATGGAAATGGGATAAAGTGCAGATGGATTTCATTACAGGACTTCCCAAGTCACAGAAGGGTCACGATGCTATTCTTGTCGTCGTCGATCAACTTTCTAAAGTTGCACCCTTTCTGCCTATCAAGGAGACTATCACTGCTAGTCAGTTAGCAGAGTTGTATATCTCCAGAATTGTATCACTCCACGGTATTCCGAAGGAGATCAGTTCGGACCGTGGCGGTCTTTTGACTTCCAAATTCTGGGAAAGTTTTCAAACAGCTATGGGAACTCATATTACCTGGAGTTCAGCTTATCACCCCCAATCCCAAGGCCAAGTCGAACGAGTCAATCAGGTTCTTGAAGACATGCTTCGAGCTTGTGTTATTTCATTCGGTAAGAAGTGGGAAGAATCTCTTCCGTATGCCGAGTTCTCTTATAACAACAGCTATCAAGCCAGCTTGAAAATGGCTCCCTTCGAAGTACTATATGGACGTAAGTGCCGAACCCCTCTGAATTGGTCAGAAACTGGGGAACGACCGCTCGTGGGTCCGGATATTATTCAACACGCCGAAGAACAAGTCCGTATTGTCCGGGAAAATCTCAAGGCGGCTCAGGACCGCCAGAAGAGCAACTATGATCGCAAACGATGGGGTTTGACTTATCAACCTGGTGATCAAGCTTATCTTCGTGTCACTCCTATGAAGGGCACTCACCGTTTTGGAATCAAGGGCAAGCTAGCTCCACGCTACATTGGTCATTTCCGCATTATTGCTAGACGTGGTCAGGTGGCGTATAAATTGGAGTTGCCGCCGCAATTCTCCCATATCCACGACGTCTTCCATGTGTCGCAACTTCGTAAATGCTTCAAAGAATCTCCGCACCGAGCAGTGGATCACGAGGTGCTTGAATTGCAAGATGATCTATCTTATAAGGAGCATCCGATCCGCATTCTCGATGAAGCTGAACGTCAGACCCGTCAGAAGGTTACCAAGTTCCTCAAAGTGCAGTGGTCAAATCATACCGAAGATGAAGCCACTTGGGAACGCGAGGATAATCTTCGTGCGGAATACTCCGAACTTTTTCCTTCTACCTCTTAATTCTCGGGACGAGAATTCTTGATAGTAGAGGAGATTTGTAACACCCCCAGTGGTTAGCCACAGTAATCCCATTTTGGTAATGCCAAGTCAGCATGATTAACAATGCATGATCATCATTTGCGTCATAATGCATTTCAACTCCTAACTCAAGATTCAAATTTAGATGAAAGTGAAAAATAAAAGTTGTCCAACATAAAAACTAAATTGTTCATTAAATAGCAAATAAATCAGAGACAATTCTAAAATTGAAACCAACATCTTTAAAAATGGTTGAATGTCCTAAAATAAATAAAACAGTGGCAAAAAACATTAATTAAATGCCTTTTTCAATTAATAAAATACCAAACTAAATTATTTGGTGACTAGACTTTTTGTGACAGTGGACTAAATTGAAATGCTAAATTAGATGCTAAGTACATGTTTTACTAAAACTAAAATAAAATGTAACTGAAATAAAACAGGAAAGAATAAATAAAAAGAGAAGAAATAAAACAAAATAAAAGAAAAACAAAAACCCTCAAGCCAACTGGGCCACACGGCCCAATCCCCCCTGGACCGACCGGCCCACCCCGCTCTCCCCTTAACCCCACCCGACCGAAACCCTAGCCCTCACCCGATCCCCACTCTCTCCCCCACGCCCCTCTCTTCCCCCCCCCGACTGGATCGGGGCAGCGCCCCGCTGCCCACCTCACCGGCGCCGCCTCGCCGGACGCCTCCCGCCCCCGCCACCTCGACGCCGCTCGCCGGAGCCGCCCCGCGTCGCCTCGTCCTCCTCCCCATCGGCGCCACCTCGTCCTCGCCGTGCTCATCGCCCTGACGCCACCACGCCGTCGCCGAGCTCCTCCATCCCCTCACCTCGCCTTCCACCCCGAGCACGCTGCCCTCCCCGACTCGGCCCCCCATGTGAGCTTTCCCCGTCGCCCGCTCACCGCCCGTCGCCCCCTGGTCACCGCCGCTGCTCGCGTGCGTCGCCGCGCCGGCCGCGCCATGGCTCCGCGGCTCGCGCCCGCTGCCCTTTTCCCGTGGCCTCGCTCGCACCGCCCGCTTGCTGCTCCCGTCGCTGTGCTGCTGCTGCTGCCGCCGACGCCCGTGGCCGCCTCGCCCGCGCGCGCCTCGCCGCCGCGCCCGCCAGCCACCGCCCCCGCCCTGCTCGCCGCTCGCCGCCGCCACCACCACCTCCAGCCACGCCCCCTGCGCCCGCGCTGCCCAGCCAGTTCGCGGCCGCCTCCCCTGGCCGGCGCCGGGGCTGCCAGCGCCCGTGCCCGCGCGCCCCTGGGCGAGCGCCCGAGCGGGCCGCGCCCATCGCCCGCGCCCGACCCGCTGGGGCCTTTGGGTCACTGCCCAGTGGGGCCCGAGGCCCCTGTGCCGCTGACAGACGGGGCCCAGCCCCCAAAAACGTTTTAGGAAAATAATAAAAAAAATATAAATATAAAAATAATAAAAATAATTAATTAAATAGTTAATTAATCCAGATTAGGTTAATCTAATTAAGTAGTTAGTGTTAATTAAACAGTAATTTAATTAGTTAAAACCTAATTAAGCTAAACAGTGTATGACAGGTGGGACCCACTGGTCCTGACGTCATGCTGACGTCATGCTGACGTCAGCAGACACTGTTTCGAATAATGTTTAATTTAAATAAATAAGTAAATTCTAGAAATTAATAAAAACTTTAGAAAATCATATTAAATAATCCGTAACTCCGATGGAAAAACTTTGTACATGAAAATTGCTCAGAACGACAAGACGAATCCGAATACGCGGTCCGTTCGTCCGTCACGCATCCCTAACTATCCGAACATGCAACCGTCCCTCTCCGGTCATCTGTCTAACAAAGTGCCTCGCGATGATTTTTCCTGGACCAGAAGACACACGTAGGACTTGGAGAGGAAGGCAGAAGAGTCCCGAGGGCTCCACAAGCCCTCAGGGCCCGCCCTAGGGGGGTGCCCCCTTGGCTTGTGGGCCCCACGGGAGTCCTCCAACACTAATCTTTGACCTATAAATTCAGAAAAATTCCCAAACCACTAGAAGCGTCCACCAAAATACTTTTCCGCCGCCGTAACCTTCTGTTCCCGTGAGATCCCATCTTGGGGCCTTTTCCGGCATCCTGCCGGAGGGGGATTCGATCACGGAGGGCTTCTACATCAACTCTATTGCCCTTCCGATGAAGCGTGAGTAGTTTACCACAGACCTATGGGTCCATAGCTAGTAGCTACATGGCTTCTTCTCTCTCTTTGATCCTCAATACCATGTTCTCCTCGTTGTTCTTGGAGATCTATCCGATGTAATATTCTTTTGCGGTGTGTTTGTCTAGATCCGATGAATTGTGGATTTATGATCAGTTTATCTATGAATATTATTTGAATCTTCTCTGAATTCTTATATGCATGATTTGATATCTTTGTATTTCTCTTCGAATTATCGGTTTGGTTTGGCCAACTAGATTGGTTCTTCTTGCAATGGGAGAGGTGCTTAGTTTTGGGTTCAATCTTGCGGTGTCCTCACCCAGTGACAAAGTAGGGGTAGCGAGGCACGTATTGTATTGTTGCCATCAAGGGTAAAAAGATGGGGTTTTCATCATATTGCTTGAGTTTATCCCTCTACATCATGTCATCTTACTTAAGGCGTTACTCCGTTCTTATGAACTTAATACTCTAGATGCATGCTGGATAGCGGTCGATGTGTGGAGTAATAGTAGTAGATGCAGAATCATTTCGGTCTACTTGACACGGACGTGATTCCTATATTCATAATCATTGCCTTGGATATCGTCATAACTTTGCGCTTTTCTATCAATTGCTCGACAGTAATTTGTTCACCCACCGTATTATTTGCCTTCAAGAGAGAAGCCTCTAGTGAAACCTATGGCCCCCGGGTCTATTTTCCATCATATATTTTCATATCTATAAACCAAAAAACTCAAAAATACTTTGCTGCAATTTATTTACTTTTATTTTGTTTTACGTTTTAGTAAGCTTTTTATATCTATCTCTATAAAATCTCACCTTTGCAAGTGACCGTGAAGGGATTGACAACCCCTTTATCGCGTTGGGTGCAAGTGTTTGATTGTTTGTGTAGGTGCATAGATTGGAGACTTGCGTGTATCTCCTACTGGATTGATACCTTGGTTCTTAACTAAGGGAATTACTTATCTCTACTTTGCTGCATCACCCTTTCCTCTTCAAGGAAAAAACCAATGCAAGCTCAAGAAGTAGCAGTGGACATGTTTTTCGATATCAGTTTTCGCTTGAGGACAAGCGAGGTCTAAGCTTGGGGGAGTTGATACGTCCATTTTCCATCATGATTTCCTACTGTTATTTATAATGTTTTTATGCATAATAATGCTTTATGGAGTTCTAATGTCTTTTCTCTCATAATATGCAAGGTTTACACAAAGAGGGAGAATGCCGGCAGCTGGAATTCTGGACCTGAAAAAGCTATGTCAGAGTTACCGATTCTGCACATCTCCAAATGAGCTGAAAATTTACGGAGAATCATTTTGGAATATATGAAAAATACTGGAGCAAATAACTACCAGAGCGGGGCCACCTGGTGACCACAAGACACCAGGGCGCGCCAGGCCCCCCAAGCGTGCCCTAGTGGGTTGTGGTCAGCCCAGCCCACCTTTGGTGCCCATCTTCTGGTATATAAGTCATTTTGACCTAGAAAAAAATAAAGGGAGGACTTTCGGGACGGAGCGCCGCCGTCTCAAGGCAGAACTTGGGCAGGAGCACTTTTGCCCTCCGGCGGAGCGATTCCATCGAGGGAACTTCCCTCACGGAGGGGGAAATTGAAGCCATCGTCATCACCAACAAACCTGTCATCTTTGGGAGGCCAATCTTCATCCACAACTTCAACAGCACCATCTCCTCTCAAACCCTAGTTCATCTCTTGTGTTCAATCTTTGTACCGGAACCTCAAATTGATACCTGTGGGTGACTAGTAGTGTTGATTATATCTTGTAGTTGATTACTATATGGTTTATTTGGTGGAAGATCATATGTTCAGATCCATTATGTTATTTAATAACCCTCTGATCTTGACCATGAATATCATTTGTAAGTAGTTACTTTTGTTCTTGAGGTCACGGGAGAAGTCATGTTGCAAGTAATCATGTGAAGTTGATATGTGTTCGATATTTTGATGATATATATGTTGTGATTCCCTTAGTGGTGTCATGTGAACGTCGACTACATGGCACTTCACCATCTTTAGGCCTAAGGGAATGCATTGTGGAGTAGTTATTAGATGATGGGCTGCTAGAGTGACAGAAGCTTAAACCCTAGTTTATGCGCTACTTCGTAAGGGACCGATTTGGATCCAAATGTTTAATGCTATGGTTAGATTTTATCTTAATACTTTTCTCGTAGTTGCGGATGCTTGCGAGGGGGTTAATCATAAGTAGGAGGCTTGTTCAAGTAAGAACAACACCTAAGCACCGGTCCACCCACATATCAAATTATCAAAGTAGCGAACACGAATCAAACCAACATGATGAAAGTGACATGGTGAAATTCCCGTGTGCCCTCAAGAACGCTTTGCTTATGATAAGAGACCGTTTTGGCCTGTCCTTTGCCACAAAAGGATTGAGCTACCTTGCTGCACTTTATTTACCGTTATCGTTACTTGCTCGTTACAAATTATCTTGCTACCAAACTACCTGTTACCGAAAATTTCAGTGCTTGCAGAAATTACCTTGCTGAAAATCACTTGTCATTTACTTCTGCTCCTCGGTGGGTTCGACACTCTTACTTATCGAAAGGACTACGATTGATCCCCGATACTTGTGGGTCATCATGCAACTAATGATAGCCGGTTTCATCGTCTATGTATTATCGACAAAAGAATGTAGAATATCTGCATTGCCGCCCGTAGCAACGCACAAGCATTCTACTAGTTAAAGAGAGAAATGAGGAGTTGCCTTTACGTTCTTTTCCAAATGAAAAATTGGGATCATGCATGTTGTTATCTCTATCTCTATCTCCCCTCTCTGTTTCTATCTATACTCCCTCCTAATAAAGGGGTAGCTGGTAGCCTGGTACCCCCGGTTATTTTCGTCTCACCTCCCACCATCACACTTCTCTGTGTTTTTCTCCTCGCCACCCCACGTCTCCTATCCCGACATTTTTTCTCAAACATTTTTTATTTATACACCTTTTTTCCCTGACAATTAGTCCTTTTCTATCCCTATATCTCCTCCTTCACCCCGCTGCCGCACACCTCCCTCACCCCGCCAATGACACCCATGTGATGCACGCCGCCCAAGCTCTCCTCGGAGCCCTTCTTCTCGATCACCGCTTTCCTGCCCCTGACTCTTTGGAACCACCATAGTGGAGGTGCCCATCTCCCTTCCTCTTAGAAGCCTCGGCTTCACGGGACTGCGTCATCATCGTCTCAGATCTCAAGGGGCGACGCGACAGTGGGTTGCCAAGATTTTTAAATATTTGTACTAAGGTGAGGTGCTTTATATCTCATCATTTGTTGATGGTGTTCCATCCTTGCACGATGTACACAGTAGTGTAAGATAACAAAACAACGACATAAAAGCCATATACGGAGTCAATGGGCAATAGATTGAGAGGATGAATGATTTATGACAAAGAAGGCAATGGACGACAAGCTCAACTGAAAAGAGCAGCTAGAGGGGTGCATGGTGTTTGTTGGAATATACTCCGCATGCAATGTGCTCGTTCGTTGGGAGTAAAAAAAAAGCATTGCTTACAAATTTATTTATTGGCCCGCGTCAACGCATGGGGAGTCAACTAGTTAGATGTAACTTTGCTAAATCAAGTCGGATGCAAAATCAATTCGTCAACTACTAATTATATTTTCCCTTCAAAAAAAAAACTACTAATTCTATTCGTCAAATTAGTTGGTCAGAGGCTTTTTTTAAGGAAACAAGTCGGATGCAAAATCAATTCATTCATTGCAAAGGAAGCGAACCATCCTTCCTCTTTTTTTTTTTTTTTTGAGAAAGTATTCGACTTCCTTCATTCATTCATCCCAAAGGAAGCGAACCCTCCTTCCCCTTCCTATCGTGCACTCTTCTCCCTCCTCCTTCCCCCAAATATCCACAGAGAAGGCAGGAGGACCAAACCCTAGCCGCCGCCCCGATCCGATGGCGCCGTCGCCGTCGCCGTCCCCGCCGCCGCCGGCGGCGAGCGGAGCGCAGTACGCGCACCAGTTCCTCAACACCGCCCTCTCCCAGCGCGGGCCCTCGGCGCTCCCGTACGCGGAGGACGTCAAGTGGCTCATCCGCAACCACCTCGTCGCCCTCGCCGACGCCTTCCCCTCGCTCCACCCCAAGGCGGCCCTCTTCACCCACAACGACGGCCGCGCCGCGCACCTCCTCCAGGCCGACGGCACCGTCCCCATCCACCACGCCGGGGCCACCTACAACCTGCCCGCCGTCATCTGGCTGCCCGAGACCTACCCGCGCTCCCCGCCCCTCGTCTTCCTCTCCCCCACCCGCGACATGCTCATCAAGCCCCACCACCCTCTCGTCGACCGCTCCGGCCTCGTCGCCAACGCGCCCTACCTCCGCTCCTGGGTCTTCCCCTCCTCCAACCTCCTCGACCTCGTCAGATCCCTCTCCCACCTCTTCGGCCTCGACCCGCCGCTCTTCACCAGATCCGTCGCAGCACCGTCTCCCACTCCTCCCCCCGCTCATCCTGCTCCTCCTCCCGCCGCCGCCTCCCCCGCCATGCGCCCCGAGGCCGTCTACGCTCCTGTCCCTCGCCCATACAGGTTCCCGGCATCGCCCCAGCTCGCCGCGCGCCAGCCGCCCACAGAGGACCCAGCCGAGGTCTTCAAGCGCAACGCCATCTCCAAGCTCGTTGACACTGCCTATGCTGATGCTGCTGCCCTGCGCACCGCCCGCGAGGCTGAGGTCGACTCCCTCTTCACAGTGCAGGCTGAGCTGCGTGGCCGGGGGGAGGCGGTGAACGATGGGGTTCGCAGGATCACGGAGGAGAAGGAGACGCTCGAGCGCAGGCTTCAGGACGTGGTCATGGCCACTGACGTCATTGAGGCCTGGGTCGCCAAGAACCGCAAGGGGTCTGCCGATGATACCGCTGAGGCGGAGGGGGCCATCCAGCCGGCCGACGTGCTGTCCAGGCAGATGCTTGAGTGCACAGCTACTGATTTGGCGCTCGAGGACACCATCTACGCGCTTGACAAGGCTGTCCAGGAAGGATCGGTGCCGTTCGACGGCTACCTCAGGAGCGTGCGCGCACTTGCACGGGAGCAGTTCTTCCAGCGTGTCCTCTGCACCAAGGTTAACAATGCACAGCAGCAGGCACAGGTTGCTAGGATGGCTGCACGGGCACCACAGTACGCCTCCTAGCGAAGATGATGGATAGGTCAGTATACATGCTTTATTATCGATCAATTCCATCCATTGTAAGAGAGTGGCTCAGTGCAAAGTTGGTTCCCATTATCGTCGATGTGCGTGCTTACTGAATATGAACAGATGGATGTGTCACAATAATAACTTTATTAGTTTGGGGTGTTGTAAGTTCATGGTGATGTTTGTGTAGGGTTGTTGAACTCGCAGTACATATCTCAGTTTTGAAATTTACCCTCATTTCATTCATGTCTCAGTCTTGGCAAGTCTCTACAGTATGAATGAAGCTTCCATGTTTGTTTGTTTGTTTGTTTGTTTAGATAGGCAAAAAAACATTCAGAGCCTAGTGTGTTGCTGTACTAGGTACAGTTGTACTATCCTAATTGCAGTCTGGAGATTGAAATTCAGATATGAGAAGTATATGGACTCTTCAATACTTTGGGAATGTCAGATATTTAGATGTTTTGGGAATGTTAGATATTTAGATGTTTTTTTACTTCCGTCATGGCACTGCTGTGAACTTATTCCATTCTTGATACTTGGAACTGGAATAGTCTCATATCCGGCTTGCACAAATGTTTTTGATGATTGTAAATGCATAACCATTTTTTTGGCTCTGTTGTGCTGCCACTGCAGTTTGGTGGATGCTTTGGCTTGATGTTGTCTCGAGGTTGTGTGTGATTGAAGCCAACTGTTTCATTGCAATTTGTCTAGGCTTGGGGTTTATTTTTAAGTCTTGCGAATATGATGAAACAATGTTTCTTGCATTGCACACTCTGTATTTGCTTAAGTAGATTATGTATGGTACTGAGTGTATTCAAAAGCTCTTTAAAAGCGTATTTAAAAGCTTTTTGGGGTGTTTTTTTTTACTATAAACAGTAGGGTAAACTTTTTGGGGTGTTATGTGGAAAAGCTATTTAAAAGCCTATTCTGACCTTAGCACCCCAAAATTAGCCATGGTTATGAAATCCCATGCCATGAGGACTAAATAAACAGCCATCCAACGTTGAAATCAAATTATAACAAAGAGATTTGTATCTCCATAGATGTGATCCCAACATTAGTAGGGGTTCCAACTTCCAAGCACACCAATATCTTGAGCTGCACTAATTTACAAAGCATGTGCATAAGTTGTCCTGTCAATCTGACTATCCGATAGGGAGGAAGCAGCGAATATAGATAGACCAAACAGTGGCTTGAGAACTGAAGCACCTTAGAATGTACTATTAGCAGGCGTGGCGGCACGCCACGTACCTGTGTGAACTCTTGCGGTCGACACCCATATCAACCCAACACCAGATTCAAGAATCTACGAGTTTAGGTACCACACTGACCTTGCACTCTGAATTGCACTGGCAACGAAATTAGTGGTCATCACCACAGAATCTCTCACCACCCCAAAAATTGGAGAAAGAAGGGGAGTGCTCACCTTTCAGATGTTAATTTATTTACTGCCTGGCCTGCTGTGTGGATTTTATGTCAAAGAGTACCACAGTGGACGACCTAACCCTGATGTTCTTTGCAACACAAGAGTACTGCAACAGGTGTACATTTCTGTTATTGAAATTTTAACATACATCAAGGTATATTGTTCTTTTAACTTTGTTCATGCGCCTATTCTTTTCACTCATTTTCTACAAGAGCTTTCTTAGAAGCAATTGAAAAATTGGGATTTGATTACATAGCAACATGAAGCACCTGCACGGTGGTATGCCGCACAGTCAAGATAGGGCTCGGTGGCGTGCTCGTCAATACTCCTAACTGCTCTGGCATCAACCTTACCTGATATAATTCATCTGTGCCATCTCATATGAGTGATCTTGTCCCAGAGTGTTCTGGATCTACAGGTGAACATCATTCCTCTTTTTATTCCTTTAGTCATCTTGATATCGCACATGTCCAGTGCATCTTTTTGAATTTCTATACAGATGTTTTTTGTCATTGACTTTTAGTTCGGAAAGAATAGGTATAACTACCTTCTAGAAATATTGGAGGATGCTTGATCTTTTTGTCTTTGGTTAGATGGTATAGAGTGTGTTCTTTCTTTTGCCAAAGGTGTTAGGACTTGGGACGAACAAAAACCGAACAACCCACTTGGATATCAGTGTTGAATTGGTTATGTAGATCAAAACTGAATGCAGGGATAAGCAATGACGTGCATAATCGTAAATCAGTATGATGGTATGCTGCACTTTAGGACTGTAGCATGTGACATCTCCAATTGTTTTCATATCTGATTGATTTTCAAGTTTTTGTGCAATATATCAAACAAATGTGCATTTACTACTCTTGCAGTCCGAATTGAGTTGTCAGATTTAAGCCATCTTAAGTTGTCAGTAGAATATTGGTGTTTATAGGGTAGATGGCAGAATTGCTTCCTGCTCCATTGCAACTCTGACCAACCTTAACCTGAACCTTGAAGCTCCATACAACACCTATAGTTAGCTAAAGGCTTGATAGACTATGGGTCCGGGTCACTGAATTTCATTGTAGTCACAAGTTGAACTCTGCCATTAAGATATTTGAAAACAAGATTTGATATAATCATTTCCAAGCTTGATTAAAACATCAACATTCTTACAAGACTTCAGAAATACTCCCTCCGTTCCAAAGTAAGTGTCGTGCTTTTAGTTCAAATTTGAACTAAAAGCATGACACTTATTTTCGAACGGATGGAGAGTAGTAAATAAGACTCGCATCGCCAATTTATATGTCAATTGTCATGGCATGGGGTCATGGTGCATGCTGATGTTCCACTCTCGGACAGAGAGTGCAAGCACAGTATAACATCACAACATTTCACATGATTGAATTTCTAAAAGACCTTTGTAATGCACTTTTCAGTTTTGAGTTGGACATGATGGTGGAATCTGTTAATGTTGCGAGTAAGTGTGTTCAGGAGCTGATAGAAAAGCAAGACACTTCAATCAAACCCAGCATGCATAATGCATTGGGTGTGTATTGTAGTTATTTTGTTCAAGACGGACCCAGTGTTCATGACGTTTTTTACTTGTATGAGCAGTGGTCTTATTGGTGCGTTCATTGGGGTTTACAAGAAGTCCCACTCAGCCAGGCTTGGACCTTTGCTGTTCCAGACATTTTACCAGAAAAATGTATTCCTTGTACTTGATCTGAGGCCAGCTCCACATCTGTCTAAATCTGTAGCCATATCCTGACCTGAAGTATGTGCAGATACTGTTTTTTTTTTAATTAATTCTGTACCCCAACCCTAAGATTCTAATAGCAATTGTCAGATTTGTCAATCAATTGTCAAGCATATGGCTTCTCATGTGGAGCTTTACATATTTAAGCTTGAATGGCACCGAGGCACAACAATGCATGTATTCTTCCTTTGTTTGAGAAAAAGCGTCTTATTTTGAAGAGGAAAAAAAATAGCCTATTAAGAACAGAAACGGTCCAATGCAATGTACTCTTCAGAACAGAAACGGTGCATGTTTGATTTCACTTAGCATTTTAGCATTTTCCTTGGACCCTCGCATAGGTTCTATGTTTTGGGAAATAGCCTATTAGGAATAAACTATCATTGTTTCAGTGCAGGGCTGCAACGTTGTTCTTCCTGAAAAGTTCCAGACTAGAACTGGACGTGTACTGGGAGATTATTTATATGTTAAGCTGCATTTTTCTTATATATATTACTCGCAATGGTTGTTAGAATCTTGCATATCTGCATAGCCAAACCTCTATGTTCGATTAACAAATTTCCTGGTATGCCAGACTTTGGAATGCTGTATGATTAATTCCACATTGGAACGCTGAGCATGTGAACTTCAGCTTCTTAATATTTATCTCAACCTGGTCATATATACTTTATACTACCTATGTTAGCAAACTCTCATTTTGAATGGTTATTAGTGCTGCTCTACGGAAAAAATAGGTTGGTGCTGCAATAGGCTTTCAGATTATGCCCTTATTTGTCGAATATATGCTAGAAAGAAGGAATTTTCTGAAGAATGCTTGAAAGGTAGAGTTCAGCAAAGACAATTATTTGTCCCCTTAGGAAGCTCTCACACAATCGGGCAACTCGATCTCTACGACGCCAAAAGAACCTACAGATCGGTACATCATTTACTGAGGATCTGCTTCACACAGAGGATCACACTGATAGGGTTACCCAGCCAAAAAAACACTCATGTAGTATAAGTATTGCCTTGTCAGTGTGGTAAGCAAAGATGAGAGTACTGGCTCATCAGTGCAGGATCTGTTTCTCTATAAACTTGGTCAAACATAATAATTCTTGTCGACGAGGATTTCTAAAGGTCAAGCATAGTAATCTTTGACCAAGTTTATAGAGAAAATCATTTATATCTGCAATACTAAGCATATACAGTATGAAAATATATCTCATGATGTATCTATTGATATACACTTGGTATTCTAAAATTCTAATGAGTCAATCTCAAAGGCCACCATAGCATAACACAATTAAGTTGGAATATACCTAATGCAACAGGAGAGCAGCACTGACCAGTCTAGATTGAATTTGTGTTGTACATCATTGCTATGTACTCCCTCCGTTCCATAATTCTTGTCGTGATATTAGTTAAAAGGTTCTGCTCTCTGTGTAGTGTTACAGTTTACACTGGGGGATTAGAGCTAATTAACTAACGGCGCCTCTCCGAAGGAAGGCTAGACACGGTGTCGTTGAGGGTATCTCTCTGTTTCCCTCTCCTCTCAGTTGCACTAATTTCAACCACACGGCCAACATACAGTTTCGTATTTAGCACTTGACGGTTCGGGAAGTAGAGGCAAGATCTTTGTGAGTTCATGCTGATACGATATGAATATGATTCTCGCAGTACCAAACGATGCCATCTGTACCTTTACATTTCTATAAACTGGCATGTTGACTTCAAGGATGGAAATCTTTCTGGCTAACCAAATCTGACAGCCATGCTGACAGGAGCAGCATTTCATAAACAATCAACTGAATCAATCGCTTGACATTTTCAGCAGAGTAGACTAAATGATTAGTGATTGCATGATGTAGGCCTGCCTGCAGATAAACACCAACCCAGCTCACCAAGATGACCATCCACACCACAGTGAGTACATCTCTCTGTTTTATTTCACTCTATTCTACATCATTTTCTAACAAGTAGTACATACATAATTTATCTTCAACACTTTGTACATTGCAAAAACGTACTCACAACGCCTAGCTTAAATCTGCACTGTACACCACTGCTATATACTGCTACAAGGTCTGCTCTCTCGTGTCACGGTTACACTAGAGGATAAATGGTTAACGGTGCCTCTGCGAAGGAGGGGGCATGAGGGATCTGAGATAAGCTTTGGGCAGCGCCGCCAGCTTCTTGGCCTTGGGAACATAGGCCCTCTTGCTGAAGTTGTCGTAGTCGTTTGCCTCGATCTCGTCCAGGATCTGCCGGTACAGAAGCAGAGATGCCCACACCTGCATTCAAATCGCATTACATGTTAGTCTGAAACTTACTTAGACTACTGAATTTGACATTTTTGGCTGAGAATTTTGAATTTTCTGATCGAACTTCTGTCGCGCGCTTACCGGCCATCGGCTCTCCTGGTTGAGCTCGGCGGCGCCTTGCTCGGCCTGCTTGAAGTAGGTCCTGGCCCTCGCAATCTGCCCCCTCATGAAGCTCCTCCACTCGTCGGTGACACGGCCGGCGAAGATGTCCGCCTCGGAGATGCCGGCCATGGCCAGCTCGTCCTGCGGCAGGTAGATCCTTCCCCTCCTCGCACTGTGCAACAATGGTGGCGTCAGAGATGAGCAGGCAGCGGCAAGAGAAGGTGAATTCAGAAGCGAGGTATATATACAACTGAGACTCACTCCTCGCCGACGTCCCTGAGGATGTTGGTGAGCTGGTTGGCGACGCCGAGGGCGAGCGCTCCGGCGTACACCGTCTCGACGTCCGCCTGGGAGCCCGGGGAGACGCCCATGACGGGGACGGTCATGAGCCCCACGGTGCCGGCGGCGCGGTAGCAGTAGAGGTAGAGCTCGTCGAAGGTGGCGTAGCGGGACTTGGCGAGGTCCATGCGCATCCCCTGGACCATGTCCCGGAAAGGCCGCTCGTCGACGGCGGGGAAGGCGGCCATGGCGTCGGCCAGCGCCGCGTCCAGCATGTCGTATGGCCGGCCGGCGAAGACGCCGTCCAGGCGCGACTCCCACCGGTCCAGCGCCAGCGCCGACGTGTGCGCCGCGTTCGGGCCGTCCACCAGCTCGTCCGTCCTCCGGCACCACACTGAGCGATGCATCCAAGAAGTTAGTAACTACATCAATGATCTCCTCTCGCGCTGTTGCGTCCACCAACGTGGAAGCTAGTGGCAGCATGTCGCGATCGACGGGGGGCCTTACCGTATATTGCCCAGATCGCCCGCCTCCGCTCCGGCGTCATGAGCTGCGTGGCCAGGTAGAACGTCTTGGCGTACTCCTTGCAGACCGCGCCGCAGCGGTCGAAGGCCGCGTCCAGCACGCCGGCGTCGCGCCCGGAGAGCCGCGCCTTCCTCGGCGTGGTCGAGGCGGCGAGCGCCGCCTGCTTGAGCACGACCTGGCGCACGCTCTCCTCGTGCGACACGGTCACCGCCGCCGTGGCATAGTCCATGGTCCACGGCGCGGCCGCCTCGAGGCAGACAGCGGGGTTGGACGAGCCGGCGGCACGCGCTGCCACAGAGCGCAGCCTCGGCGCACGCACGCTGCCGGAACCGGCAGCTCCCCTCCCGTCGTCGCCGGCCAGGAACAGCACGAACCGGCTCCGGCCATGCTGCTGGTGCTGGGCCGCGCACGCGGGCGAGCTCACCGCGCGGGCCGTGGAGAGCATGGCTGAAAAGGCAGGGCGATCGGTGTTAGTGACTGTGCTGTGTGCGCGCGTTTCGGTCGCTTGCCACTCCCTGTGGGTCTTGGCTACCGCTCACTCCCTTTTGTAACGTTGAGCCGTGTGGCCGAGCGGGCACGTGTCGGCCGGATGGGTTCCCACTACTTTTCCTCCGGCACTCGGAGTGCGCGCGCGGACTGACTCTGAAAGAGAAGGAGACGAGAAGGGACAGCACACGTAGCTGCTGTTGGCCTGTTGTGTTGGATTGGACGCGGCGCCACTAGCTGCACGCAGGGCAACAATCAAGCAAGCTTGGGGCAGGCAGAGATGGACCGACACGATGGATCGGTCTAGGAATGTCTGCTCTGAATTTACCGACCAGTAGAATAATACTCCATGGATCCAGCAGGCTCCGCTCGCCCACAGATCCACACACGACACGCATACGCATGTGACTGTCAGTTAGCAACAGTTAGTGGAGCAACCACCATAATATGAGCATCACACCGGCCAGTCCATTGACCAGCACCGACGAACGGATCTCCAATCGGTTGGATGGTGACCACCACCGGCACCGACCAGAGCCAGAGCCGTGGACGCGGATCATGGGTGCATGCACCTCCCGGCCCGTCGCCCGCCGTCCCACGTCCAGCGCGGACGGACGGACGCCACATGCGGGGCTCCTCTCCTGCACGCATCGAGGCTGGCCGACACGTGGACGTGGGAACAAGGCGGCAAGGAGCACCTGGTGGGCCGGTCCAGGTCGCTCTCGCGCAGGTGCATGCATGATTGAGCACATCTGTCTGCTCTCCTGGCCTTCCTGCTGCAGTAGTGGTACTACTACGTACTAGCAGTAGCAATTAAGCTGAACTCGGCCGGTGGGAGCGTGCTGGCCTACGCGCGTACTGCATCGGTCGGGGCTGGCTAAGGCAACGCTCCAGCGGCTCTAGGAGCACGATCACCGTGCCGCGTGCATACCACATGTTATGTATGTCGACGCGCGCTCGTGGATCGGATGGCATCGTGTTGCGCCGGGCGCACGGCATCAGCCAGGGAAGCAGCAGCAGCAGCAACCAGCTTTGGACGCCGGGTGCGTGCTGGCCCAGGCGCGTTCGTCGCGCGGCGTGCACACATGCGTCGACGCGCAGCAGCACCATGTTGCCCCCGGCGCCCGGCATCAGGCAGGGGAGCAGCCGCAACCGGATGCACTGATCTGGACTTGGACGGCGACGGGAACAGCGAGCCAATGTTCGACGAAGACGGCCTGCCCTACCTCCTCGGTCAGCAAGCACTCATCGGCAGGCAGGCAGGCAGGAGCACGACAACGATGGCCGCGAGTGGGGCTACAACTTGGACCGAATCCTCCTGCACTGAGCGTTACAGCCGTTGATCCAATCAACCGTGCGCCTGACTCACCGTGGCTCCAATCAACCGTTGAGGGACAATATTCCTCCTCTGTTTTCCCTTTTCCAGAGAGACCACCAGGCACCAGACCAGTACGCCGCCCGAATGGCAGGCTGACACCCGATCTTCTTTCTTTCTTTCTTTCTTTCTCCTGTGCGCCAACATACCTGGAGCTGAATTGCTCCTGGCATTCAGGATACGGCTGGTGCTCAATTTACGCTGTGCACTTGAATGTGGCTGATTGGTCCAGTTTTTCTGCTTGTCCCTTTGTTTTTTCGTGTCTCCGGGGACAAGGTAGGCGGTGCAGTGGGCCATGCCCGCCCTGCCACGCGGCTCACATGCACGCTTTAAACTACACTTTCCGTATACATCTTGGTTGATTGCACCCGAATATGAAATGAAGTGTGGCCATCGACGTCCAGTCAGACCTCAAGAAAGAAGCAGCGAGCAGCACGCAAGAGAGTCCTAGACACTTACTCTCCCTCTCTCTCTCTCTCCATTTCTTCTAGGAGCCAGTCTTTTCGTGCAAGCGTCTATATCAATCCCCCGCAAATTCGGAATTCCAGAATCCCAAGCTGCCTTCGCTTATTCACAGCTCCAATTATATATAGCAAAACAATGTCAAAATCTGACGGTCCACGCGGCACCATATACTAGTATAAACTAAAAATAAAAAGGATACGTCCAATCCAGCCTGACATTGACTGATGATGATGATGATACAGCGTCTTCCCCACCGTCCATTCCCGCAATAAACTTGGTTATCCTTCGCGCATTTTGCTTGATACTACCTGAGATACACAAAGTGTCCGTCCTTTTCTCTACTGATTTGCCTGCACAGTAGGGTGGCCACAGCACAGGGAAGGAGCTGGAAATTATTTGATCATTCTAAAGACCACTGCAGCTTCTCCCAACGGATTTCATTCATTCATCTGGAGTGGACCATCAGAGAAAAAAAGAAGGATCATAGTGCTATTTACAGCCCACCAATCTGGATTTGACAGGACCCAGTTTTACTCCCGGTGGGTCCATATGCTTCCGGCCGTCCAACAAGTCAAGCTGAAACAGAGACACTAATCTGCCACGTGGGGTTCCCCTATTTGACCACGTGCCGCCTTTTTTTTTTGGTAGCAACAGTGTGTGATCGCTGACTGAAGCGTCCAGAGATGAATAAACTTAAGATGCTCATCGGTATGTAGAGTGGAAACTATATGTACATACATACAGGCCACATTGCCCGGTTTTGTGGAAACTCCAGTATCCAAGTGGAAACAAATGTGGGTGACAAGGGCTTCTTCATCTATGTACAGAGCCTAGCTAATCAGAGAAGAAACATACTGATTGCAGGCCTACTTCTTGTTTGGTGCACTTGTGCCTGTGAATTTGTGATGCTCTTCCCCAATTTGAACAACATAAGTATGAAGGAAACCCTCTCCCATACCTCTAGGGGGTAACCGGCAATCAGCGCAGCTCACAAGCTTTGAAAAATTAGTGCAATCACTTCATCATTCAACAAAGCTTCCAGCGGGGGACCTATCGGCAGATGGGCAAGGCTAAATTAACAACATGTTAGGCACAGAAGGGATGAGGTGTAATAGAAGGTCATACCATGGTGTCTTACAGCATTTGAAGCATAGCTCTCCCCGTTTTAAGCAGCAAGGCATTGCCAATGACGTCCAGAGATATCAGAATCCTATTCTTCCAATTTAGTCCGTCCGGTAAGTACACCATCGTCCCAAGCTTCAAGCCACCTGTAGTCACAATCCATATTAAGCCCAAAATTTTGTCAGATTAAAATAACTTATAATTATTCTTCTTTTTTCTTCTTTTTTTTTTGCAGATCTACCCATTCCAGAGCACATTTAAACGAGAAATAGACGAGAACCACCTTGATCCGTTCCCATCTATCAACAGGCACTCTCCATGACGCCAACCATTTTGAAAATGGCCAAAGAGTATGCTCCCATCCTTGGCATAAAATCTTCCCTCGCCATTAGCCTTCCCCTTCCAGAAATTCGCAAACCAACGGTCACCACTGTGAAAATAGTACCAACCCTAAAGAGAAGAAGGAAATCTCAGAACTTCACATACAAACTTGAAAGAGGGTTGCAATATTCAAACCAACATGCAAATACGTGGTAAATATTTAATACTATACAAGATGTTACTATTAGATTTTACCAAGTATACAACTGAGCACATGTTCAGTTACAGTAAGCAATCAAAATCAAGACTTGGAGTCTTTTGATGAAGCCTTGAAACACAGGATTTTGGTGCATAAGAATATAAGGGGAAAAGATGCACATATAAGCTATGCAAATGAAATTGAAAAGCGAGCATAAATTGTTCGGTAGCAAATCTATTTAAAATGTTCCAACTGTCGCAGGTCACATGGCAATATTTGATTAAACTATCAAAGTGTGCTAATGAATTATATTCCGACATTAAGTGCTTATTTCTCATCAAGTAATCATGAGACTAATAAAACAGAGCATGGAAAGAACAAGCACAATCTAACACAGAGAGTGCCTGATTTAATAACCAAATAGAAATTTCTGATATCACCATCTTTAATAAAAGCTCCCTTTATCGAAAAAAATGTTTCCGATAATTTAACTAAAACATTTCAGAAGTATCATGTACAGATGGCAACTGAGTGCGCCCTACCTTTCCATGAATAAGATCGTCCCTCCATGTTCCATGAAATACATCACCATTGCTGTAATAAAGCGTTCCCAAACCGGATCTCTTGCCATACCTCCAGAGTCCATCATAGATGCTACCATCACTGTAGGTTAAGCGTCCCTGTAGAGAAGTTAAGAAAATAGGATTGGTAATACTTCCGGCCAGCCAACTAGAAGAGATCAAGTGCTTCACCTTTCCTTCAGGGACACCTTCTTGGCATCTCCCTCTGTAAGTCCCTTCTCCAAACTGTATTTCAACTATTGGGCTCCATGTTTTTTCGGGTTCTCTTTCTGCGTCCTACAAGATATATAAGAGATTACAGTTGTCATACAGTAACCCAGGCATGCGAATAAATTTATTACATGAGCGAGAGTCTAAAGATGTTAACTTGTTAAGGCTATTGAACATTATCTACCAAAGGCTTAGATCATGCACAGTTCTAGCAATGACAAGCAGCTGTGTCTCAGATATGACTGATAATGGAAAGTTTTTCCCTGGAGATGGACAACAGTTCCAAAGACAAGTTAAAACGGAGCTTAGTGTACTTGCTTGGGTTTCAAACCAATATTTCATCACAGAAACATTGCTGAAAAAGAAGTACATTAGTTTGTTCAGTATTTTGTGAACCAAATAATAACCAAGTTGTACTTGCAGCATAAACACCGCTGCCCACCACATGCCACAGTGCGCACACATGAATAAATGGAAAACCTATTTCAGTACCACAAAGAGAGAAACTGATGAGTCGCCACACCATAGGAACAATGGCAAAAATGCAAGGGAACGACTGCAACACATGAGGAGTAGCTCAAGAGGAATCCAGGAGGATGGTTTTGATGCACAATTATCCAATTTGGGTAGGTAAAACCAGGCGTCTGATTTGGCAAAAATACGAAGGAACAACTGCAACACATGGTGATGATGAATAGCTGGAGAGGGAATTAGGAGGGTAGTTTTGAGTGCACCCAGTTTGGGCTGGCGAAACCAGGCATCCGATTTGATGAACCTACATGCAATTAAAAGATCGTACTAAAACATGCTGGCGGTTCTCATCCTCAAATGTGATGAACAAAACTTAACTTGATTAGGATACACAAGCTATTTGCAGATGAAGAATGCAGTCTCAAATCTTAAGAACAAAACTATACCAGGAGAAATCCAAGATAAGTCTAAATATACAGAGACAGTGAGGGAGGGACTAACGAGCATCGATGCAGCTCGGCTGGCAGCAGAGCCACGTTTTCGAGATTTATCCATTCTGCCCTTTAGAAATGCCGCTGCAGAACTGCATATCTCCATCACTATCTCCAAACCAACACCAGAAAGTGAGGTTCCAGAGACAGCATGCCCAGTAGATAGAGGTGTGCTATCGGTAGCATTACGGGTTTCAGGCTGTGTATTTGGAGAATGATCATACTGAACCTCAAGAGATTTTACACCAACAGGCAGAGTGATATAATCGAGCTCATTCCTTTTATTGCTTCTACCTGTTGTGGTCCGCTCTTTAGCCCACAATTGTGCAATACCAAAGGCAGGGGCATTACTCCAGAAATTACGCTCCTGTTGTGAACTTGGATCCTCTTGTCAATGAAGAATAAAGTTAGGATGCTCCACCAAAAAAGGCAAAGAAGCAAATAGTGAACCTAGTGCAATCAATTTTACCTCTGCCAACATCTATACTAGTTTCTCCATCAGACTCTAAATTAGCTTCTTTGAACTCTGGATGTATTCTCCCATTATTGTTATCAGATTCCCTAAGAAAGATTGCAATGAACATCAAGTAACTGAAACTTAAACTAAAGAAGGGATAATATTCACTGGGAAATAAAAAGATGGGTATGTACATTACCTCTCAGATTTTCTATTTTCTATTTTTTCAGAACGTAAATTAGAAACAGTAGCATCATTAGAAACACTGAGAAGTTCTGGCAATCCTTGATCCGCTAAGCTCAATCCACTGTCAGGCAATTGGCTGAATGAGTGATTTAACCGAGCTTGTCTAACCTCCTGAGTATCTCCTCCCATAAGAGATGATATAAAAGGAAAATGCAAAGCCATGCTCAAAAGAAACCCCTCCTTTACTGAGGCAACATTTTCATCATGGGTATTTCTGGAAACGAACAATGAGCACATTTATCATTCATTTATATGCTGCTACTATCTGTATAAACACTGAATAAAGAACTGCAATCCAGACCATAATACGCAATTTTTGCACGTCTCAGTTTAAAAGCAAGTACACCTTATGAAAAAGATACTACACGAATTGCAATGGTTGTCTGAATGCTATCCCCATTAGAAGAAACAATGAGAACTGGCACCCCTGTTTCTGGATATCCTTCCCCAAGATAATATAGCAAGAAATCCGTTTAATCACCAAAGCTGGAAAAAAACACCAGATACTATACAATGTTTGTACTTGGGGCGGTAAGCTTCTGAATACAAATAGTCTTCATTACTTAATTAAAAGTTGTACAAAAATAGCGATTCAAACCATGAAGAAGTTCTGGAACAAAACCCATTAATCAGTTTGAAGCATCTATTATATATCACCTATTTATCTAACACATAGTGACATGGACCAGGCAACTTCATACTAGAAGTATGACATTAAAGTTAAAAGGGATACTAAGTTTGATATTCCCCGCCAACAAAAAAAAAACTGATATAGAAAGTATAAGAAACTGAAGAGGCAATCATGTCTGCTAGAAAGTAATAGATGATTAATGAATATTAAATGTTCTTTTTTCACTCCAAGCTCACAGGTTCAGACTGCTATTCTGTTTTCATCAGATAGTTCAGACATGGCGTAAAAGTATAGGTTGATTGTAGTGAAATATATGTAACTTGAAAGATTAACTGAATACTGTTAGACTAACAAAGCATGATTCAGTACATGCATAAGTAGCGGGACTATCTGATTGGACAAGTTAAATGAATGAGACATTAAGAGTCGGCGTAAGTATGAATTTTCTCAATCAGGTAAAATTTGTCGTGCAAGAGCTTACCGAATCGTTAGAAGAGAAACTACTATGAGTTTTGGCTCTAGATCAGGTTCAGAATTTCTAGAAAATATAATGTCCTTAGTGAACCCAGTAACTCGACGAAAGATGTGTAGAATGGAGATCATATCACTCTCGGCCAATACCCGGGAAGTTGTAAGCGAGAGAAAAACAACATTGTTCAAGTCCTACATCGAAATATTGTATACCCAGATCAGTGCCAAGAAAACAGAACGTTGTTACAGAAAGAGATAAGTTATGAGCAGGAACAGTGTTTCCCTACAATAGAAATTCACCATAGTTATAAGAAGCATACAAAAATCAAATAATGCATTGCCCTAATAATTCTAATGTGGGAGAGCTCAAAGCCTCAAACAACAGGTTCCCACATGCTTGAGATGAACTGGCTAGTGCAAAGTAAGATTGCAAATGTGACAAGGACCTGACTACATGAGTTGTTTGTTCAGCATATATATTTCCATCATCATACACACCAACATAACCAGTATTATAAGAGAGAAAATAGTATTGGAGATTTCTTTTCCTTTTTCTTTATTAACTGATTAGTTATCAACTACCATATCCAGAATTTGGGAGCATTAGTGCAGGCTTGCGTGAATCATATACTAACATGCAACCAAGGATTTCGAGTCGCGACTCACATGAGTCGCTCAGGGGTAGCGACTCGGAAAGAGTCGAGCCTGGAGCTGCGACTAGTCGCGACTCGATTTTTGAGTCGACACTAGGTTGAGTCGACCCTGCCGCAGCGACTCGTCGACTAGTCGTGACTAGTCGAGCGACTCGAAATCCATGCATGCAACATGTCAGGGGTTGAATACTTGGTTATAGAATTTTCACGGGTGTAGACACACACAATAGACAGTTACTTTTTGCACAAGTGATAGCAACATTTACTCTTGGTACGAGTGGGTGCAGATTTAACAGTTCGTAGTGTAAATAGAGAATTGTGTGCACCTTTATGCCACCACGAAGAAATGGACAGTGAAGAACAGCCTGTTTAATAGCTGATTGGACATTATAACCAGCACCAAATCCAACCCTAGCTTCCCCATAGCTTTTGAGTAGCTGTTAGAATTGTACACTGTAAGAATCAAGAAACAAACTCACATGCTGGTCATACCACTGAGTAGTAAGAGAATTCAGTAGATTACTTTGCCTACTTCCTCAGGATCAACTTCCTTAATTTGTGCATCAAGGGAGCTCCAGAACATTTGATTAAATCCCTGATATGTCAAGGGTACGAGATTAGTCAATTAGAATAGTAAAATAATATTTTTGATACAAAGAAAACAGAAAAGAACTTAAGACTCACCGACATCATGATGGATATCATACTAATAGTTGAGAGGACAGCATTATTGGCACTTTCCAAAGCTTCAGCAAGAGTTTCCACTTCCGTCTCAAGCAGTGAATCAGCTTCAATAACTGGGGTGGAAAAATACATAGTAATTCGTCAAGATCGTGCACACTTTTCTTATTTATCGAAAATACAAAAATATATTATAAAGTGCAGCCGGATAGATCCAATCCATTTTAACTACATATCATTTGTTTTGGGCTGTGATTAATGACAGGTGTTGAAGTGTAGTTGATATGATACTAAATTGCACTACAAACTATTACAAGTTTATAACTACATAATAGAATTTCAATGTAGATCAGTAAAAATACATGACTGATCCTTACTACTTTGCTACCTCTAGTACCACAAGAAAAAGTCAACATACTTATTACATAGTGCTACTCCCTCCGTTCCGGTGTATAAGTCATTAGCGTAGTTCTAGGTCATCGATTTGAGGAATTAAATGTGTTATATGTCATGAAAAGTATATCACTAGATTTCTACACGGATGTAGTTTCTAAATATATATTTTTTGTCACATATAATACATATTTAGATAGTCAAATTGTCGACCTACAACTACGCGAATAACTTATACACCGAGACGGAGGTAGTACTATATCATCCCTTCTGCAATCCCTACAAAGTGGACCAGAAGCTCATGCTCCCTCGGCTTCTTTTTAGTTTTTGCAAATAAGGGACATCTGTATGGCTCGGCTTTTCTGGGTCATGAGCATGTACAAAAACTTCAATAAAAACACATAACAAGCTCAAATGTGTCAACCTACTTTTACTATCTTCTATCTACAAGCAAAAGGTGGGACGAGCACTATATCAAGATCCATAACAAAGCAAAGATAAAATCCAAATAGAAAGAAAAAAAGTGAAAGCCCTCTTTGAGTATTGTTTTTTTGTTTCCATAAAATATTTGAGTATTGTCAATTTACTTCAGCTCTAGTGCAAAAGCGTTAAAGCATGCTGTAACAGGTAGGCCGGAAAATGGATTACCAATGTGAAAATTCGAGCATGCTTGAAATTTAACAATCAAATCAGATGCCTGCATAACCAAAAAGTACAACAGTTAATGATAACTCAAAAAACATAATAATCTTGATTTATTTAAGCAGGCTGTAGGGAGCAATGCACATTTCAAAAAATGAAAGATATCACTGCACAAGTATGCCACCTCCAATTGCCGTCTTTGTCCCTCGAAACAAAAGGGCTTCAAAAATATTGATGCAGCCAGATTATCGGCAGATTTGGTAGCACTTAGAAGCTCCAGTGCAGCAATTTGATCAGCCTCCTGTCCGGCACTTGCAACCTACAGGATGCATTCACTTTAAGATGAAAAATCTTAATCTATCTTAGCCGACAAAATCTGAAAATCAGTAGCAAGATATAGTGTTCGGAAGTTCATGTTAATATATCATCTGCTGTGATCCAGAGGCACCTATATCAGCACCAAAAAGACCAATTTTACCTTCTTGTTCTAAAATGCTTGATCACATTTCCCACAAGAATGTCATTTCATCCCATTATTTGTTAGAAGTGCTTCTCAAAAACTAGTAAGAAACGTGTGGGGGGTATCACTGCATACAACATGGTTAATTGGCAAGTTCACTTGGCGTCCTCTATGTAAAATTTCTGGATCTAGCTCAGGAGTGTTCTCATCTTGGGGGGTAAACCACAATCTTAAATTTACACCAAGAATTGATCCATGAACCAGGACCTCTCTCAGGCAAACGAAAACATGAAACATGCTCTGGACAGATAGTTGGATTGTTAACAGTTGCCAAGCTAAGTATCTTTTCTTGCATTGACCTTCTATTTATGTGGGTATCAAAGTAATTAAACACAACATAAATAGAAGAGATAGTACAGATTTATAGTGAAATCAGCACTATAATGAAATCAGGTGACATGGGTTGAAGTTGTCAGGTCAATTGTTTGTTTCTAAAGAAATGAGCACAGCCAGAACTAGTAACACGACAATACATTATCAAACACAAAAATGAGTCAAAATTTCTAATATCAAAAGAGCAACTGATGCATACTTAATATTCTGACAAGAACAAGAAAACAATAAATCGCATCAAACAGAGAGATGGGAAGTGTACAAACAATAATAACTGCCGACGGGCAAGGATGAAGAGATAAGGGACGTTCCAAGTCTCCAACTGCTGTCTCTGAAAATAAAGAACTGCTGGGTTCATGCTAAAAACTAGAAGAGAAAGAAAAAAGACATGAAAAAATGTGTACACGTTGTTGATGCAGAATAAACAATCAGGCGAGAAGTAAAGGCACAGAAAAGTTGACCTGTATCATGAATTCTCGGTATGAATTGCACTTCAGAATTATCCACGTGTACTGTCCTGAAACAAACTACATGTAAGACATAACCGTTTACAAAGAAAAGCATATGGGGGCAAGTTACGAAGTACTGAAAACGACGCATGTGCCTAGCATCATAAAATTTGATACAGTATCGGGCTGCTTGCAATTCTTTTTCTGTTTTGTGTTGAATAAGGGAGGCGCACCATTTTGTTAAAAAAAACTCACATCGCATGATTAATTTTCACTACAGAATTTTTACAAGGAGTTTCCAACGCATCACCGCATAAACCTTTGGAAGTGCCTAACGTTGTGACAGGAAGGAAACGGTCTCCTAATTAGTTGTCTAACGTTGTGACAGACAGGCATTGATAGTATGCCACTCCATAGTTATTGTAACCAAAACACTACACTAGGTTGCTACTGTACTAGTGTGAAACCGAAGCCACACACTGAATCACCATCGGCATTGTCTGGAAGAGAATGCAAAACGGTCCGACAGTTCCACATTTTAAAAAATTAACATTGTCAGGTCTAAGCCCAAATCCCAAACCACATTGCGCTGCAGCGCGAGGGTTCCAGTGCGGTACCAGAAGCGGATCGGGGTGGAGGAGAGGGTGCGGGAGCCGAGGCAGAAGTCGATGACGGCGTCCTTCCGGCTCCCGACGCCCACCACCTCGACGGGCTCCGCCGCAGCCGCGCGGACCCTGGGGAGGCGACGGCGGCGCCTCCGCGGGGACGGGGCGAGGCGGCACGGGGAAGCGAGCGGAGGCGGGAGCGGGACTACCAGGCCGCCTCGCACCGAAGCCGCCATGGACGAAGAGGAGGCGGGGAGTGGGCGGCGGTGGGCTTGGAGGCCGTACGCTGCGACGGCGTGCGGCGGTTGGTGTGAGCCGCCGGTGAGCGGTGAGGCAAAGCGAAAATGGAAATCGTTGGTCGTTAGTGCTCTCTGACTGTGCTTGTGATACTGGGCCGACATGTTTGTTGTTAATCCCATCTTGTTCTAAGCGGGCCTACTGTATAGATGGGCCAGTCACGAATTTGAAAAAAAATGTTTACGTGCCCAGATGTGAATAAGATGGCCGGCTGGGCTAGTCAGGAAAAACGAACCCATATATATCCTGACAAATCCATCTGTTCGATCTGAACCACTTGTGGCTGGATGTTAGGAGGACAGTGGTATACCCAGTGCATCAGTGTTCAAGTCCTGGTGCTCGTATTTATCCTGGATTTATTTCAGGATTTCTGGCGATGCGCGTTTAATGGGACGAGACGTTCCGTCGACTATGACGCGTCTACGTTGACTTCGTAAAATCTCAAGATGATATGCCGGCTTACTCTCTCGGAGGTGATCATAGGGGTAGGTGTGCGTGTTCATAGGGGTGAATGTATCCGCGTATATATGAGCGCTTGCGTCTATATTGTGTTCAAAAAAAGCTGTTCGATCCCATATATGAAGGAAATTATTATGCATTAGCGCTCCAGGGTTGATTGGCTACCCGATGACAATAGAACACGAAGTTCTTTCAACAGCGTGTGAGCATGTGAAGGCAGAAAAACAGAATAAAAGAGTTGACTCGTGGAGAGGGAACCACCACGATCGACTGGGAGGAGATGGAAAATCTGGCAACCTTCTACAAAGATTTGTTCTCGGATGAAGGCACTTCGGGGATGGAAGAGGTCAATGATAAGGTTCCGGTTAAAGTCACAACTATGATGAACGATCAACTACTTGCTCCCTATTCTAATGATCAAGTGAAAAAGGCCATCTTCCAGATGTTCCCAATAAAAGCTTCAGGCCTAGACGGGTATCCCACACATTTTTTACAGCGCAATTGGAATCTCGTGGGGGAGAATAGGTCACTGATATTATTTTGAGAATATTGCATGGGGAAGAGGGTGTTCAAGTGCTTAATGAGACAATCTTGGTTCGTATACCAAAGGTAACTAACCCCACTCTCCTATCTCAGTTCCGTCCTATTAGCCTCTGCAATGTCCTATACAAAATTGCTTCCAAGGTGGTATCTAATCATCTGAAGCTCATTTTGTCTGAGATTATTTCTGAATAGCAATCCGCCTTTGTTCCAGACCGCCTGATCACTGATAACATTATCTTAGCATATGAATATTTGCACTTCATGAAGAGAAAGAAAGCTAAGAAAAACATGTTATATGCTCTAAAATTGGACATGATGAAAGCCTACGACCGAGTTGAGTCGAATGAAGGCTATAATGGAAAAGTTGGGTCACACAAGCTTGGATCTCAATGATAATGGGGTTGGTAAGCTCTGTTAATTTTTCGGTTTTGTTTGATGACAAACTTGAGAGCTTTAAACTTACGTGTGGTATCCATTAAGGGGGCCTGTTATTTTACACTAGATCATCAATGGCGCGCGTTGTTGCGCTCGTCTTTTAGTAATAGTAGCACCTCGTCACATTCAAAAGGCATGTGAAGAAAACCTATAACACCTGAAAGCGGCAAAAAACCATATCGTTAATCAGGAGTCTAAAAATACGTGCATTAAATGTTGCAAGGACAATCTTCAATACATACACTGTGACTATTGTCTATTCTCATATAACTTTTTTTTGCGAGTGGTATTCTAATTTAACTTTGCATGCTAAGGAAGAAATGTTGTAAAGATAATCTTCGGTAAATATGTTACTAACCTCTAGAAGAGTTCAACAATCCTCTTTCTTGTACTCGTACATTCATTTCTTCTGAAGCATAATAGTGAACCCTTACATTTTCATGTTCAGTTAACTGGTTTTTTTTAATGTTAGCTAACTGAATTTTGAATGGTATATTTAACTTTTAAACACCACATGGCATGGAACATAGCTAACTGAAATTAATCTTCAAAACGAAACAGAATAGCTAACATCCGTAAATCAGTTTCTTGTTCCACATTTTCTAGTTCATTGTTGGTAACAATTACTTGCTAATAGAAGTAACATAAAGCTTTATAGAAGCAAGATGCATCAATGCTAACTTGGCAGCATTGCTTTAGAAGAATTTCAGAAGGTGAGGATGATTGCTAGACTTCTGTGAAAAGTGTCAAGATCCAGGGTGTTGCCAGCTTCAATGAACTTCTCCAAAGCTAAATTAAAACATCTAAATCCTGGAAAATGTAGCATTAAACTATAAGTGTGGCCAATATGAGTCCAATACAGAAAACTTTGCTATTAATATTGGCTTTCAATGTAGACAATAAACCTGGTGTGAAGACCGGCTTTTCAGAGTAGTGCATACCAAGCACACCAGACACCTCGCCTTAAATCTAGCAGAACTGGCTTGGTTGTCGGAGGAAAAAACAACAAGTGTATACCAGCGAGGGCGGGAAATCCCATTCATCGCCTTTTGTGACATTGTCGCTATAACGCACAGGCAAACCACTATAGGGCCTACCCATGTAGCGGTCTCTTTTTTTGAATTAAAACATTATCTGTTGTGTTAAACTCAAATGTGAATGCCTCAAAAAAACTCTCTACAATAAACCTTTGAGGGGTAATTTTCTAAGCATTAAAAAAAAACTTGGAGAAAACAATGTATGTGCATGCAATAACATGGATCATGGAGCAAAATATTGGTCAAGTCTAGTCACTAGTAGAAAACGGGCCTTTAGTCCCGGTTCATAAGGGCCTTTAGTCTCGGTTTTGCAACCGGCACTAAACGGTCGGGACTAAAGGCCCCCCCCTTTAGTCCCGGTTGGTCACAAACCGGGACTAAAGGCCCTCCACGTGGCTGCGCTCGTGCGTTGGGCTGAGTCCCGGTTGGTAACTAAAGGAATTTTTGCGAATTTTTTTTGTGAATATTTTTGATTTGTTTTTAAGTTTTTTTTCCTGATTTTCAAATCTTTGAATTATTTGACAATTTAATCTCTAATCACCCCTCCAAATCGTCTAACTTCCCGGCCGGTCACCCATCCTCTCACTGCTCCAGCCCAGCACGCTTAACTTTCAGGTTCTATCGCCCCTAGTTTCCAAGTCTGCACTTGTTGTTTTCCTGACAATAGTAAGCTATCAATCCTATTAACCCTTAGGTCTTGATTTCACATGATTTAATTTTTTGAATTCCAAATTATTATTAAGATAAACAAAAGAAGTAATAATAATATTGAATTTCAATGAAAATAAAATAAGTAATAATATTATTTTATTCATTTTTTGCCATTTATTCATTTAATATGGCATAATTAATATCTTTAAATCTGTAAATCGAATTTCGACAAATAATATATCCATTATTATCAGAAAAATGTGAGGAATCCAAATATGACATCATTTTTTTTTTAAATTTTTAAAATTTGAAAAAACTTAAATTTGATGATAACTATTTTTCCTTTTGGAATTTGAGGAATCTAAAAATTGCAAAATGGCCGAAGGCGGTTGAAATCGAAACCGACTTCTCGTGCTGAACATTTTGATATATTATATGTTTTTTTTGACATCGTATGCAAAAGTTATAGCCGTTTTACTTTTTCATAACATTTTTTTGCAAAACATTTCGACATCTGCTAGCACCGTCCCAGCCAGAATCACAACTAAGGTTAACCAAGCCAGAGTCAATCCTTTCTAACTTCATTTGCTATTTTTCATGTATTTAATGATTTTTTTGAGCTAAATGACCCTGAAATTAAAAAACACTACAAATAAACTCTGAAAAGGTTGAAACTTGGCATGGTATCATCATTCCACCCACATAGCTTGTGCTAAAAAGTTGAGAGGGTTACGGCAAAAACTGAATGCACTTCGTGTACAAACTGGATCATCTCCTTCGAAGTATCAAGGTTTCGGACGAAAACTCATCTGTTACAAAGGCATTTCATTGTTTTAAACTTATTTCAACTCTAGACTTTTTGTGCATTCAATATGCACCATTCAAAGCCACATTCTCAAATTTCAACCCTTTCTAACTTCATTTGCTATTTTTCATGCATTTAATGATTTTTTTGAGCTAAATGACCCTGAAATTGAAAAACACCACAAATGAACGGTGAAAAGGTTGAAACTTGGCATTGTATCATCATTTCACCCACATAGCATGTGCTAAAAAATTAAGAGGGTCATGGCAAAAACTGGATGCTCTTCGTGTACAAACTGGACCATCTCCTTCGAAGTATCAAGGTTTTGGACGAAAACTCATCTGTTACAAAAGCATTTCATTTTTTTAAACTTATTTCAACTCCAGACTTTTTGTGCATTCAATATGCACCATACTACAACATGTTAAAATCTACAGAAAGAACTGACTAAAAATAATAGAAAACAACAATTAAATGACTAAAACAACTATATAAGCAAAACAGTACTATTTTAATTAAAATCATAATTTAAATTATTCTAAAAATAACCAAATAAATCTTATTGTGACAATAATCTAACATGTGACTAGGAGCAAAAAGAATTAAATTAAAAACTATTTTTAAACTCAAGTTATTCACAATCTAGGGTTTGAAGCAAATTTGAACAAATTCATATTTAAACCATTCAAATTTGAAAACTAATGGCATAAACAGAAACTAGACAAAATTTTGAATCTAATGCAAAAAGAATCACTCAAAAACATCAAATATCCTAAAAGATATAAGTAATTTAAAACAGAAACTAAAAACAGAAACTTTCAGAACCCCTTTAGTCCGGGTTGGTGTCTCCAACCGGGACTAAAGGTCTAACCTTTAGTCCCGGTTGGAGACACGAACCGGGACTAAAGGTCCTCGTGGGGCCCCAGGCTGACGCCAGCCTGCCACCACCCCTTTAGTCCCGGTTCGTGTCACGAACCGGGACTAGAGGTCTGGCACGAACCGGGACTAATGATGCCCGTCCCGAACCGGGACTAATGGTCACATTAGTGCCGGTTCAAAACCAGACCGGGGCTAATGCATTGGACAAAAGGTCTGTTTTCTACTAGTGAGTGCAATACTAACATATGATTTATCAGAGTTAGTTTTGCTCTACGTACCTGACAGTGAATTATTCTTTTCTTGTTTAGCCTCATGTCAGTAAAATTATAATCGTGTAGTGGCAGACTGCTCAACAATATGGTAACAATGACCATGGAGAAATCCAGACATATAAAAGCTTCAGTGCTTAGTTGTTGGATAATTCAAAGATTTCTTATGTACAAATAACAATGGTATGATGAGGAGAAGCCAAAGATTTCTTATGTACCAAATAAAAATGCATGATCTGTGAACTGATACAAAATTATATCCAGAACAAGTAGGCATTGCTATTTCTTCGCATATATATCAAATCACATTTCATAATATATGCAGGCCCCATATGCTTTAAAACTCATACATCAACTACTCCCTCCGTAAACAAATATAAGAGTGTTTAGATCACTAATTTAGTGATCTAAACACTCTTATATTTGTTTACAGAGGGAGTATGATATAGTAATTGTGATCATCAAATGGTAAAATAGGCAGGCACCTGGGAATAGTAAGGACAGCATGTGTATTTCCAAAACCAAGGTTCAAAGATTCTAAGAAGAGCTAATCACAAATCCATATAACCTGCACCGGCTCAACATTATTCGAATAATATTCAGATACAATGAATTGAATAGGTAGTATAAAGGGGGAAAAGATGTGTAAGTAAACAACATGGGTCATTAGAGGTCATTAATTTGTGGCTGAATGTATGCATTCAGCAGATCAGGATATGTACATGAAGCCAATTCAGTTGTTCAATTAAACAAAGGTCAAGTGCTCCAGGCAATTGACTTCATGTGCATATGTTGATCTGTAGCAGGTGACATGATCAAACAAAATATTTTATTGCATAGCTACTGCACAAATCAGAAAAGAAGAGTGTCCATAGGCAGTAGTACAGAATAAAAAACAAACATAATGGTTCCGGGGAGGAGAACTTACCGATCAATATGAGAAGTGCCACCGGAAGGAAGCACTCCGTCAACGTCAACCGGCATGAATGGTCGCCGTGCACCCCAGCAAACAACGGCACCCACCTGCGTTACAGAAAGAGAGAGGAGAAGTGTAGTGATCGATTGAGACGTATGGATCAGCACGCGAGACCCCGCGTAAGAGAGACAATAGAAGAACTGTTGGAAAGGAACGCTGGTTCTAGCGGCGTGACCGCAAGGCGAGATGGCAAGTCACGGCTGCCTCCTCTGTTCGAGGTCAAGGTCGCAGGAGGGGCGCCCCCGAGAGTTTGGAGAAACGGCAAAAACAGTGTGATGGGTCCTGTTGGGGATATACCCCACGGTATGACCCGGCCGTCACTTGGTGGCTTGAGGACGACCCCGTTGTTGGGCCGTGACAAGCCAGAAAATTCAAGGCCCAGAGGGTGGCTTAGGAAAGAGGCCGGCTTATCACCCGGTAGCTGGTAAGCTGGCTTGGCAAGGAAGTTGTAAGGAGTTTCCCTTACTGGAAGGACAAGATGAATAGGAAATAGACTAAGACACGGGTCGTAGTATGACCTGGATTCTGTTATAACCTTAGGGCCTCGACCTATATATAAAGCGGAGCCCCTGAGGTAGGAAAGACTTAAGTTACAAGGTCTCCAGTACTAGGTTAGCCAAGTCGCACCCTTGTAATCAAGGTCTCAAGCAATAATCAATCAAGAAGGAAGTAGGCTATTACCTCCACCGTGAGGGGCCAAACCTGGGTAAATCCGTGTCTCTCGATTCTGATCAACTCCGTTCAAGCTACTACCTAGCTGCGATGGCCTCACGACTAAGTCCTTTCACGAGGACATCTGCCGTGACAAAACCACGATAGTTGGCGCCCACCATGGGGCTATCGCACGATGGTGTTGAGTTCTTGGAGGGAGCTCTACCAGGGATCAAGGGATATGCGATCGGCCGGATGACTAAGAGTCGTGGTAGCAAGCTCTACATCGATGATTCAGGTTGGGGCCCTGAGGCCGACTCAATCAAGTACGGGTACCGGGTCCCCTTCGACAAGATCCATGTCTTTATCGCCAAAATCGGCGAATAAGGTCCTGAGTCGGACGTCTGCATCGACATCGTCGAGCTGGCTCAGCGCACCCAACCCTGTCGGGCTCAAGCCGGCTGGAAGCACGTCTTCGTCGGCTTCACTCAGGGAGTTGACCTCGCGGATAACTCCGCGTCCGGTGGGGACACCCTTGTCTATTCTGATGGCGAATCCTCAGTTGGCAATACCGAGTCAGTCCTCCCGCTTTACGATGGTAAGCTTGGGGGCTACTCCGATGATGAGCCGGCCCTGGACGCTTTCGAGCTGTAGCTCCAGGCTACCGTCTACATGGCAAGAACCGCTCTGGCTCATAACTCCATAGCGGCAGGCGTCATGACGGAAACTGGCACTTCAGCATCGGCTCCGGGAGCGGCCGGCTCGGCCAAACCACCGGCTCAGGCTTTGGCGGAATTAGTGGCTACCTTAGCAACGCTCCTGGAGACGCCGGTAAATGCAGAAAATCAGGCAGAGCGTAACGCAGAGGTGACCAAACTTCGTGAATAGATGACTAAGATTCAGGAGGACATGAACGCAGAGAACGCTCGCATGGTGGAGATCAAAACTCAGATCCACGATGAGGTGGAGCGCCTCAAAACAGAAGCCTGGCGCATGGGTCTCTGTCAGAGTGCTCCAGATGTGGTCCATCAGAGGAGGCACATGAGTCGTCTGCCGCCCAATTTTGAGCACACACGTTTGTTTAGCACGCCGCAAGACACACCCGTTCCAGGGGCTAGGATGAGTGCCCCGGAAGCACCGTTTATACCCCAGTTGACCTAGGTCGCACCCCCGAACGGAGACAGACATCCACCCCCGGCTCAGCCCCATCAGCCATCTCAACAGCACCAGCCTGAGCCGGCCCCGCGTCCTCCGCCTGTTTAGACGCCTCTGCATCGTTTCCTGACACCGCCGGGTCACTTCTCCAACCCCGTCGACAACATGTTGGTAGCAACTACCAACCTCGCCGTGCTTCCGATCACAAGGAATACCTTCACTGAGATCGAGGCTCGGAACGCCATCGAGATGTTGAAGATTGTGGTCGGCCAACAAGCAAATTACTCCTACAGTCAACAACAAAGTCACTCTACCCTGCACCCGAGCCGCAGTAGGAGCCGGCAGGCCGAGTCACCGATGGTTTCCAGCAGCACGCGTTGACGCCGTGAGGAGCCGCGTGACCCGCCCAGGGCTGCGACCTTGGATGCACAGGCGATCGTTGACTCGGCTCGGGCTATGCGAGAGGCGGAGGCAGCAAACGCGGCAGATCAAACACCACCCGCTACAACCCAATTGGCTTCGCAAGGTGCGGGATCAAGTATCAGAACCATTGGGATACCCTGTCTAGCGCCGGCTCTACGCAATGAGCGCATGCCTAAGGATTTCAAAGGCCCCCGCAAGGTTCCCAATTACACGGCTCACCTCGAGCCGGCGACCTGGATTGAGAGCTATGAGATCGCCATGGACATGCTAGATGTTAGCGATGCAGTTTGTGTCAAGTATCTTACTATGATGTTGGAGGGGCCTGCTCGAACATGGTTGAAAAACCTGCTCCCAATTCGATCAATACCTGGGCCGAGTTGAAGGATCGCTTCATCAAAAACTTCCAAGGAACTTGCAAGCGCCTGATGTGACATCCCCAGACCTAACCCGGTTGTTATGCTAATTAACATGCCAAGTCATCATCATTAAACCATAATAAAAATAATTAAGGAATAATCCAAAATCAAGTTCAAATTCAAAACACAAGTCAAATTATTGCTTCTTCAAACTATAAAACTAAATAGTTCATAATTTTGCAAATAATCTTTAGACAATATAAAATTGAAACCAACATTATTTGAATTAGTAAAATGCCCCTAACCTATTTAAAACAGTACACAGAACAACATTATTAAATTCATTTTCATTTTGGAAAATTCGAACAACTTCAAATATCTCCCAAACTTTTTGTGTCACCCCAAAATCTTGTGCTTGAATTATGTGCCAAGTTTCTGTTATAGCAAAAATCGTTTGCTGCATAAACTAAATGCAAAAGAGTGGTGGAAAATATTACAGAAAATAGAATGCGAAAATATAGGAGACCTACTGGGCACTTAAGGCCTACCACTGCAGTAAACGGCCTAGCCCACCACCACCAGGGCCTTTCTTCAACCGTTGTACAGGAGGAGACAGAACCATGGCGTGGACGCCGCACGGCCGTCCGAGCCGCCGATGTCGCTCGTGTCGATCATCCCCGACGCCCTGGAGATGGATAAGAACGCCCCCGCACCGCTGGAAACCCTAGTCGCCTCCACTTCCCTCCTCTCGCCCCAAATCCACTTCCCCACCTCGCCCGAACGCATCGTCGCCGCGCTGCCGCCGTGCACATGCCCACTGGCCACCGTTCTTTGTCCGCTTGTGTCCAGGAGGCTCGTCGCCGTCCCCTACATCGTCTACGCGCCATCGTTCGAGCTCAGAGCCACCGCATCGACGGGATCGACGTAGTCTCCTTCCTCGGGCACCGCCGCTTCTCCATCGATCTCGCCGCCGTCTACTGCTCCCGACCCTCACCGAGCCTTTCATGTGCTCCCCGGTGAGCATCCACGCGTTTCCCCTTTCTAGCCGCTCTCGATCCGTAGCCATAGCGTCGTCATCGTCTTCGTTTCTGCTTTGGCAGAAATGCGCCGCCGCTGTCGTGCTCCCCGCCGTGGCTACCGGCCATCTCGGGGCCAGCTGGGCACACGGTTATGCTCAGGGCACTCATGTGATGCCGCCTGGGCCGCTAGATCATCGAGCCCGAGCCCCTGCGCTCAAATCCTTCGACCACGAGCTCCGGTCGCTGCCACTCATCGCCGCCGTGACGAGAGCTCCGCTCCCCGTGCGTGTGCGCGCTCAACGCGCCTTGTCTCGCCCTAGGTAGCCCCCGCGTGCGCGTGCCGCCGCTGGCCGCGTGCCGCCGCTGCTGCTTCTGTTGCCGCTGCTAGCTGCTCCCGCCCGCGCCCGCGCCAAAATGGCTCCCGCCGCGCTCGCCTGTGCGCCCCCTGGCCGCTCTGCCCGTGCGCTACCTCTGCCGCTTGCGCGCTGCGCCCCCTGGCCAGCGCCGTGGCCGCCGGCGTGCCCGTGTGCGTGCGTGCAGTGTGTGTGTGTGGTGTGTGCGTGCGTGCAGTGTGTGTGCGTTGAGTGGGTGGTCGAGCCCGCCTCTGCCCGGCCACGCCCACCTCCAGCCTCGCCGAGATGCTGCACTGCTGCTGCTCCTCTGCCTCGCTGCTACTCTGCTGCTGATTACTACTGCTGCTCTCCGCTGAAGCTGCTACCGCCGCTGTTCCTCTGTCTGCTGCTGCTACAGTAACATTCAGTTACTGTAGCAGTAGCTAGCTTTACTGCTTTTACACTGACTAGCCCTCTAGACAGCACTTAAACAGCAGCAAAACAAGCTCGAACATAGATAAAAATTATATGAGCGTGTAGTACACTTGACAGGTTTCAATTCTTTCCATTGGACCAAGTCCAAAAGTCGCCTGGATTAGATCCTATGAAAATGACAAAAGTCTATGTTCTGTTAACAGAAAAGACTAAAAACAGAGTTATTGTGGTAGCTACTTTAGAGTAGAAAATAAACAGATTACAGGGATCTAACAGAGATGCAATTGATACCATCTTGTAGATCATAGAAAATTGATCAAGATTGGTATAAGACCCTAACCCATAGGATGAATAGAACACTAGCTATAGCCTTTGCAAAACAACTAAGTGATGTTTAAAACTGAGGACTTAGCCAATTTTCAGAGATTCCAGAAAATGTTTAAATCCTCGAAAATTCGTAGAAATTCATCCGTAACTCGGATGGAAAAACCTTATACATCAAAATTGATCAGAAAGACGAGACGAATCCGAATATGCCCTCCTCATACCCGTCACAGGCCTCTAGCATGATGAACATGGAACCTTCCCCCTCTGGGTCACCTATCCGATAGTTGCCCAGAGCCGGGAAAATATCCCCAGATATTTTCCCGCCCTATCTGTAACGTGTAGCACTGCGTTAGATCACCCCGGCATTGCGTATTACCATGTCTTGCTTTGTGATTGCGTTTGTTGCTGTGTATTTATCTGTTTCCTCCCCCTCTTCTCTCTCGGTAGACCCCGGTACCGACGCAGTTCCCAAGACCGACGCAGCTCCGGAGATCGACTACGCCCCTGACGACCAGACCTTTGCCGCAGAGCTTCCAGGCAAGCACCCCCCCTTGAACATGTCTATATCGCCTATTCTTTCTCTCTTATGCTTGCATTAGAAATTGTTACTGCTACTTCTTATCCTATTTCTGATGCATAGCCTGATTTTGTAACCTGCTATTGTTACCTACCTGCTTATCCTAAACTGCTTAGTATAGGCTGGATAGAGACCCACTAGAGACCCCACTTTGTCCCAGTTGCCCCGCTGGATTATCAGATGACTCGATCAACGTGATCGACAACCAGGCCCCGGCACCGCACATCACCCCCCTAGTTGTACGACACTGCAGCGTTACTATCGAGTTCCGAGGGTGATACCTCGTTTAGCACTTCTGATGTTAACTCTGTAGAGTAGCTAATCGGTCGTGGTCATCGAGGGTGATTCCTCCTTCACCACTCCCGATAACGACGCCGTCGTGCTACACCTCAAGGGTGAACCTCGAGGGTGATTCCTCCTAAGTTCACCTTGACGACTACATCAGGTGGAATCCATCGAGGGTGATTCCTTGGGTTTCCCCCCGGTGTTTGGACACATGGTTACATTGACTTAACACAGAACCATGATGACATCGGGTCGGCCCTGAGGGGTACCCGCGAGTGTTGGGAAGTCGGGTTGACCTGGAGGGTCCCCGAGAGATAAATACGAGGCGCGGCCGGGCATTCTTAGCCCTGGCAGCAAGTCCTCGAGATGGGGTGATGGGGTCACATCGATCGTCAGTCTCTGCTCGTTACCGCATGATACCAACACACTAACGATTTGGATACCTGTGACGCCCCCGGCTTAATCGTGCACTAATCATACACGCAAATGCACATGATCAAGCCTAAGGACTCACTTGAAGATATCACAACACAACTCTAGACACAATTTAAAATAATACAAGCTATATATTTCAAGCCAGGGGCCTCGAGGGCTCAAATACATAAGCTCTCTTACAAGCATCAGCGGAAGCATCAGATATCTGAGTACAAATATAAAAGAAAGACATATAGGCCTTTAAAAGGCAGGGCAAAAGAAAACACTACGATCGAAAAGGCGCAGGCCTCCTGCCTGGGACCCTCCGAACCTACTCCTGGTCGTCGGTCAACTCGAAGTAGTAACCACCCTCGGGGTGGTAGTAGTAGTCGTCGACGGGGGCAGCTGTCTCAGGGGCTCCGTCATCTGGTTGCATCAAACGGATATGGGGAAAAAGAGGAAGCAAAGCAACCGTGAGTACTCATCCGAAGTACTCAGCAAGCAAGGATCTACACTACATATGCAACATTATCAAAGAAAGACTGTATATGTGGATTGGGCTGCAGAAATGCCAGAATAGAGAGAAGGCCTAGTCCTATCGAAGACTAGCATCTTCAGCAGTCTTGCAGCATTAGAAGAGTGTATATTAGCATGGTAAAAGTAGTAGTAGCAGTATTAAGTATCAACCTCGCCCAGAGATCCTTCCTCGACTCCCTGCGAGAAAGCAATCCCAGAGCCCTAATATCCATTTCTCATCTCAAGTATCTAGTTCTAGTTGTATCGATCGGGATACAACTCCGAGCGTCCGTTACCGTGGATCCGGCTATGCATAGATTAGTTCTTCCCTGCAGGGGTGCACCAACTTACCCACCACGCTCGATTAACTCCGACCGGACACACTTTTCTGGGTCATGCCCGGCCTCGGCCAAACGATACGCCGCGTCCCGACCTGGGCTTAACACAGAGGTTAGCATGCCAGACTAAACCTATGCGCTCAGGGGTCTTGGGCCATCGCCCCGGGAACTCCTGCATGTTGCGAACACGGCCGTGAGCAGACCTAGCCCCTTATACAAGTGCAGGGCGTTACCAGTCCAACCCAGCATGCGCCGCTCAGTTGCTGACGTCTATTAAGCTTCGGCTGATGCATTTGATGCAGAGTGCCCATAACTGTTCCCACGTGATGGTTAGTGCTATCGGGCCAAAGGCCCACTCGGATCAAATATCCAAATTGTTAGTGTGTTGGTAGCGTGCGGTAACGAGCAGAGACTCACGATCGATGTGACCCCGTCGCCCCATCTCGAGGACTTGCTGCCAGGGCTAAGAATGCCCGGCCGCGCCTCGTATTTATCTCTCGGGTACCCTCCAGGTCAACCCGACTTCCCAACACTCGCGAGTACCCCTCAGGGCCGACCCGATGTCATCATGGTTCTGTGTTAAGTCAAAGTAACCGTGTGTCCAAACACCAGGGGGAAACCCAAGGAATCACCCTCGATGGATTCCACCTGATGTAGTCATCAAGGTTAACTTAGGAGGAATCACCCTCGAGGTTCACACTTGAGGTGTTGCACGACGGCGTCGTTATCGGGAGTGGTGAAGGAGGAATCACCCTCGATGACCACGACCGATTAGCTACTCTACAGAGTTAACATCAGAAGTGCTAAACAAGGTATCACCCTCGGCACTCGATAGTAACGCTGCAGTGTCGTACAACTAGGGGGGGGGGGGTGATGTGCGGTGCCGGGGCCTGGTTGTCGATCACGTTGATCGAGTCATCTGATAATCCAGCGGGGCAACTGGGACAAAGTGGGGTCTCTAGTGGGTCTCTATCCAGCCTATACTAAGCAGTTTAGGATAAGCAGGTAGGTAACAATAGCAGGTTACAAAATCAGGCTATGCATCAGAAATAGGATAAGCAGTAGCAGTAACAATTTCTAATGCAAGCATAAGAGAGAAAGAATAGGCGATATCGACATGTTCAAGGGGGGGTGCTTGCCTGGAAGCTCTGCGACAAAGGTCTGGTCGTCAGGGGCGTAGTCGATCTCCGGAGCTGCGTCGGTCTTGGGAACTGCGTCAGTACCGGGGTCTACCGAGAGAGAAGAGGGGGAGGAAATAGATAAATACACAGCAACAAACGCAATCACAAAGCAAGACATGGTAATACGCAATGCAGGGGTGATCTAACACAGTGCTACACGTTACAGACAGGGTGGGAAAATATCTGGGGATATTTTCCCGGCTATGGGCAACTATCGGACAGGTGACCCGGAGGGGGAAGGTTCCATGTTCATCATGCTAGAGGCCTGTGACGGGTATGAGGAGGGCATATTCGGATTCGTCTCGTCTTTCTGATCAATTTTGATGTATAAGGTTTTTCCATCCGAGTTACGGATAAATTTCTACGAATTTCCGAGGATTTAAACATTTTCTGGAATCTCTGAAAATTGGCTAAGTCCTCAGTTTTAAACATCACTTAGTTATTTTGCAAAGGCTATAGCTAGTGTTCTATTCATCCTATGGGTTAGGGTCTTATACCAATCTTGATCAATTTTCTGTGATCTACAAGATGGTATCAATTGCATCTCTGTTAGATCCCTGTAATCTATTTATTTTCTACTCTAAAGTAGCTACCACAATAACTCTGTTTTCAGTCTTTTCTGTTAACAGAACATAGACTTTTGTCATTTTCATAGGAATTAATTCAGACAACTTTTGGATTTGGTCCAATGGAAAGAATTGAACCCTGTCAAGTGTACTACACGCCCATATATTTTTTATCTATGTTCGAGCTTGTTTTACTGCTGTTTAAGTGCTGTCTAGAGGGCTAGTCAGTGTAAAAGCAGTAAAGCTAGCTACTGCTACAGTAACTGAATGTTACTGTAGCAGCAGCAGACAGAGGAACAACAGCGGTAGCAGCTTCAGCGGAGAGCAGCAGCGAGGCAGAGGAGCAGCAGCAGTGCAGCATCGCGGCGAGGCTGGAGGTGGGCGTGGCCGGGCAGAGGCGGGCTTGACCACCCACTCAACGCACACACACTACACGCACGCACACACACCACACACACACACTGCACACACGCACACGGGCACGCCGGCGGCCACGGCGCTGGCCAGGGGGCGCAGCGCACGAGCGGCAGAGGCGGCGCGCGGGCAGAGCGGCCAGGGGGGCGCACAGGCAAGCGCGGCGGGAGCCATTTCGGCGCGGGTGCGGGCGAGAGCAGCTAGCAGCGGCAACAGAAACAACAGCGGCGGCACGCGGCCAGTGGTGGCACGCGCGTGTGGGGGTTGCCTGGGGCGAGACAAGGCGCGTTGAGCGCGCGCACGCACGGGGAGCGGAGCTCTCGTCACGGCGGCGATGAGTGGCAGCGACCGGAGCTCGTGGTCGAAGGATTCGAGCGCAGGGGCTCGGGCTTGATGATCTAGCGGCCCAGGCGGCATCACATGAGTGCCCTGAGCACAACCGTGTGCCCGGCTGGCCCCGAGATGGCCGGTAGCCACGGCGGGGAGCACAACAGTGGCGGCGCATTTCTGCCAAAGCAGAAACGAAGACGACGACGACTCTATGGCTACGGATCGAGAGCGGCTAGAAAGGGGAAATGCGTGGATGCTCACCGGGGAGCGCATGAAAGGCTCGGTGTGGGCCGGGAGCAGCAGACGGCGGCGAGATCGATGGAGAAGCGGCGGTGCCCGAGGAAGGAGACTGCGTCGATCCCGTCGATGCGGTGGCTCCGAGCTCGAACGATGGCGCGTAGATGATGTAGGGGACGGCGATGAGCCTCCTGGACACAAGCGGACGACGAACGGTGGCCGGTGGGCATGTGCACGACGGCAGCGCGGCGACGATGCGGTCGGGCAAGGTGGGGAAGTGGATTTCGGGCGAGAGGAGGGAAGTGGATGCGACTAGGGTTTCCAGTGGTGCGGGGGCGTTCTTATCCATCTCCAGGGCGTCGGGGATGATCGACACGAGCGACATCGGCGGCTCGGACGGCCGTGCGGCGTCCACGCCATGGTTCTGTCTCCCCCTGTACAACGGTTGAAGAAAGGCCCTGGTGGTGGTGGGCTGGGCAGTTTACTGCAGTGGTAGGCCTTAAGTGCCCAGTAGGTCTCCTATATTTTCGCATTCTATTTTCTTTAATATTTTCCACCACTCTTTTGCATTTAGTTTATGCAGCAAACGATTTTTGCTATAACTGAAACTTGGCACATAATTCAAGCACAAGATTTTGGGGTGACACAAAAAGTTTGGGAGATATTTGAAGTTGTTCGAATTTTCCAAAATGAAAATGGATTTAATAATGTTGTTTTATGTACTGTTTTAAATAGGTTAGGGGCATTTTACTAATTCAAATAATGTTGGTTTCAATTTTATAATTGTCTAAGGATTATTTGCAAAATTATGAACTATTTAGTTTTATAGTTTGAAGAAGCAATAATTTGACTTGTGTTTTGAATTTGAACTTGATTTTGGATTATTCCTTAATTATTTTTATTAGGGTTTAATGATGATGACTTGGCATGTTAATTAGCATAACAACAGGGTTAGGTCTGGGGATGTCACACCTGATGACGATTGTTGATCTGCAACATTATGTCCAGCGTGAGGGTGAGTCAACCCATCACTGGTCTCGCCAGGTTGCGGACATCATTCACTCTTTCGACAGCATAAGAACTGCTCAGGTTGTCCTAATCCTAGAAAAGAATTGGCAATTTGATCCTCTAGTTCAAAAGCTTGGGCGGCTCAAGTGGAAGGTCCAGGACATGGGCGATCTCATGGATGTCCTTACTAGATATGCTGAGTCAGATAGCATGAAAGATCCTAGTCCGGATGATGACCAGTCCGGCAAAAGCAAGAAAATGGCAGTGGCAAGGGTCACTAGCAGAACAACTCAGCGCACAATGGCTATCATGGTAACGAAGGCAACGGTGGTAAGCGCAAACATCTGGAAGGAGGATCAGATTTTGTTGCAAACACCAACACTGGTTTCAAAGGCCAGAGGAGGAACAACTCGGGAAGATCTTATAATGGGAACAAGCCCCGCAATTTCGAGGAGGCCCTCAAAGGCCCGTGTTCAAAACATAGCCTCCCTGATAAGTTGGCGAATCACTCCTAGGAAAACTGTTACATAATGCAAGCTTTTCGTAACCAGTCTTACCAGAGTCATCAGGGCGGCGGTGGAGGCAACCCGGGGTAGCCTAGAGAAGGGGGCTCAGGATCTGGCTTCCCGGGAGTTGGCTCATCTGGCAGTTTTCAAAACCCAGGTTTTCATGGTCCAGGTGGCTCAGGAACTGGCTACCAGGGTTCTGGCAACAATGGAGGTGGAAATCAGCATTCTGGGCAGGGCAATCAGCAACAGAGCAATCAGTCTGATTTTCAGAGCAACCCCAAACAGTTGAATAGTGGGCAGTATCACGTGTTCACAACTAATACCGGCAAGCGTGATCGCAAGCTCCACAAGCGAGCTGTCAGTATGGTCGAGCCGGCTGTCCCGGAGTACTTACGCTGGTCGGAACAGCTGGTCACATGGAGCAGAGAGGATTATCCTCCCCAGGTTGAGAATCCGGGTTGCCTAGCTTTGGTTGTGGCACCTCAAGTTGGCGGTTATACGCTCACAAAGATACTCATGGATGGAGGGAGCAACATCAACATCCTGTACTATGATACTTTCAGATGGATGAATCTATCTAAAAAATAGCTCCAGCCTCCCTCAACTGTGTTTCACGGGATTGTTCCTGGAAAGTCTGTTGCCCGGATCAAGCTGGAGGTTGCGTTTGGCACTGAGGATAACTACAGATGCGAATCCTTGACGTTTGAGGTAGTCAAGATCAAGAGCCCGTATCATGCCCTCTTTGGGTGACCGGCTTATGCACGCTTCATGGCGTGCCCCTGTTATGTTTATCTCAAGCTCCAAATGACTGGACCATATGGCACCATCACTGTCGATGGGAATAGAAAAACCGCCCTTGAATGTGAGGAAGGGGATGCGGCCTATGCTGAGTCGGCCTGTGCGGCAGAGTAGTTAAAATTTTACACTACCAATGTTGACCCGGTCGACATGACTCTCTTGAAGAAGCACACTACAGAGTCTGATCCTCTACTCAAGTTCAAGTCGGCTAAGGATACAAAGTAGGTTGATTTCACCCTGGAGACTCATCCCAGTAGCTCACTATTGGGACTGGTATGGATCCCAAATAGGAAAGCGCACTCATCGAGTTCATCCATGAGAATTGGGACATCTTCGCATGGAAACCTTCCGACATGCCAGGTGTACCGAGAGAACTCGCTGAGCATCACCTCAATGTGGATCCCAAGATGAAACCAGTCAGACAATACCTCTGTCGTTTTAACGAGGAGAGACGCAAGGCTATTGGAGAAGAGGTGGCCCTGCTCCTAGCTGTCGGGTTCGTTGTTGAAGTATTTCACCCCGACTGGCTGGCAAATCCAGTGCTTGTGCTAAAGAAAAACGGCACTTGGCGCATGTGTGTTGATTACACAGATCTTAACAAGGCTTGTCCCAAAGACCCATTTGCCCTCCCCCGCATCGACCAGATCATTGATTCTACTGCTGGTTGTGAGTGCTTATGCTTCCTGGATGCTTACTCCGTCTATCATCAGATCAAGACGACCGTCGAGGATCAGGAAAAGACGAACTTTATCACACCCTTTGGGGCTTTCTGCTATGTTTCTATGCATTTTGGGCTTAAGAGCGCGGGGGCTACTTATCAGCGCTGTGTGTAGAATTGTTTTCACAAGCAGATTGGGCGTAATGTTCATGATTATGTTGATGATATCATGGTAAAATCTCAGAAGAAAGAGACCTTGTTGGATGAATGATACGTCTCTGTCGTATCTATAATTTTTGATTGTTTCATGCCAATATTATACAACTTTCACATATTTTTGGCAACATTTTATATGATTTCTTGGACTAACATATTGATCCAGTGCCTAGTGCCAGTTCCTGTTTGTTGCATGTTTTTTTGTTTCGCTGAATATCCATATCAAATGAAGTCCAAACGCGATAAAAATTTATGGAGAATTATTTTGGAATATATGTGATTTTTGGGAGATGGAATCAATGCAAAAGGAGGCCCACGGCCTCCACCCTCCACCAGGGCGCGCCGGACACCCCTGGCACGCCCAGGTGTCTTGTGGGCTCCTCGTAAGTCTGTTGGGGCTCTTCTTCGGGCGCAAGAAAGATAATTTATGGAAAAAACCGTGTAAAAATTTCAGCGCAATCAGAGTTACGGATCTCCAGGAATTTAAGAAATGGTGAAGGACCAGAAAAGAGGAACGCGAAATAGAAGAGACCAGAGAGGGAGATCCAATCTCGGAGGGGCTCCTGCCCCTCCGCCGCTATGGAGGCCATGTACCAGAGGGGGAACTCTCCTCCCATCTAGGGGGGGGGGGCAAGGAAGAAGAAGAAGGGGGGGGGGGGGCTCTCTCCCCCTCTCCCCCGGTGGTGTCGGAGCGCCGCCAGGGCAATCATCGTGATGACTATCTACTCCAACAACTTCACATCCATCAACACCAACTCTCTCCCCCTCTATGCAGCGGTGTAACCTCTCTTCTACCCGCTGTAATCTCTACTTAAACATGGTGCTCAATGCTATATATTATTTCCCAATGATCTATGGCTATCTTATGATGTTTGAGTAGATTTGTTTTGTCCTATGGGTTGATTGATGATCGTGATTGGTTTGAGTTGTACGTTTTATTTTGGTGCCGTCCTATGGTGCCCTCCGTGTCGCGCAAACATGAGGGATCCCCACTGTAGGGTGTTGCAATACGTTCATGATTCGCTTATGGTGGGTGGCGTGAGTGACAGAAGCACAGACCCGAGTAAGTGGGTTGTTGCGTATGGGAGTAAAGAGGACTTGTTACTTAAAGCTATGGTTGTGTTTTACCTTAATGATCTTTAGTATTTGCGGATGCTTGCTAGAGTTCCAATCATAAGTGCATATGATCCAAGTAGAGAAAGTATGTTAGCTCATGCCTCTCCCTCATATAAAACTACAATAATGATCACCGGTCTAGTTATCGATCACCTAGGGACAAATGACTTTCTTGTGTGACAAAAGCTTTCTACTAAACTACTACTTTTATTATCTTGCAATTTATTCGTAGTTTTATTCTCGCAAAGTACTTCTAGTTTTATTATTGTTCTAGGTAAAGCAAACATTAAGTGTGCGTAGAGTTGTATCGGTGATCGATAGAATTTGAGGGAATATTTGCTCTACCTTTAGCTCCTCATTGGGTTCGACACTCTTATTTATCGAAAAAGGCTACAAACAATCCCCTATACTTGTGGGTTATCAAGACCTTTTTCTAGCACCATTGCCGGGGAGCGATAGCATGGGGTGAATATTCTCGTGTGTGCTTGTTTGCTTTATCATTAAGTAGTTTTTATTTTCTGTTCTAAGTCATTCTCTATCTTTAGTTATGGGTAGGAAACGCAAAATACCAAAAAAAATACTTGTGCCTACTAAACCAATGGTTGAAGAACCACCCAAAATCTATCATACTGCTGAAGCTTTCTACTTGGATCATCTTCGATCCATTTGTGCTCATGCTGAAAACCCAACTAGCTTAGTTGAGGGAAAATCATTAAATGCACCGCTTATCTCAAAAAGGGAAACTTTTACTGCATCAAATTAATACTATGCAATGCTATGCTTGGAATTCATGTGAATTATATGATTTTACTTGTTGTTCTGAAGACCCTAAGAAACACCTTCCCTACCAATGTGAGTTTAGTGATAATGGAATCGTATCTTCTTATGCTAAGGGTGTTTATAATTACTATGATGTTGAACAAATTGAAGAATTTGTTGCTTTTAAGGGTGCTTGTGAAATTGCTTCTTTGATTGAAAAGCATGATGCTACTCTTTGCAAATCTGAAATTTTAGCTATGCTTGAATATTGCTATAAAAATTATGCCTCTAATGCTTATGTTAAATCATATATTGAGGACTCCTCCGCTTTCCAGGAAGAGACTAATATTTTACAGGAAACTATGGTGGAAGAAATTGATGAAACTGTGAGCTCATTAGATGAAAAAGATGATGAGGAGAGCGAAGAACAAAAGGAGGAAGAGCGGATTAGACTCATGCCCACCTTATAATGAGAGTAACTCTCAAACTCATACATTTTTTAATTTCCCTTCGTGCTTACCGAAGGATGAATGCTATGATAATTGCTATGACCCCTTGGATTCGTTTGAAATATCCCTTTTTGATGAAATTGATGATTGCTATGCTTGTGGACATGATGCCAATATTAATTATGCTTATGGAGATGAACTTGCTATAGTTCCTTATGTTAAAAATGAAATTGTTGCTATTGCACCCACGCATGATAGTCCTATTATCTTTTTGAATTCTCCAAACTACAATATATTGGAGAAGTTTGCACTTATTAAGGATTACATAGATGGGTTGCCTTTTACCGTTGCACATGATGATTTTGATGAATATAATATGCATGTGCTTGCTGCTCCAACTTGCAATTATTATGGGAGAGGAACACATCTCCACCTCTCTATGTTTCCAACACGATAAAATTGCAAGAAACTGCTTATGCTATGTATTGGCCTTTACTTGATGTGCATGAATTGTTCTTTTATGACATGCCGATGCATAGGAAGAGAGTTAGACTTCGTCATTGCATGATATATGTTGCTTTGTGCTCACTACCAAATTATAAATCATCGCTACTTAAAATTGGCTTTGATATACCTTGGGATCCGGGTGGATCGATTACTTGAGCACTTTATGCCTAGCTTAATGGCTTTAAAGAAATTGCTGCCAGGGAGACAACCCGGAAGTTTTGGAGAGTCATTTACTTATGTTGTGTGCTTTTATAAAGTTTTAAAATAAAAAATATAGAGGGGAACCTAAAACTTTTTCAAAAAGAAAAGTAAAGTGAGAAAGACGAACACCGTTGAAGTGGGGGACGTCCTTGAACTTTGTTCATGCCCATGGAGACTTTGTGAATCTCGATTACAGAAACTTTTCAACAAAAATAATTATCCCCTTATACAAATCCATTGTATTATAAAAATAATGTGCCAAGATTTGCCTTTAGGATGATTAGATTGCTTGTTGGTATGTGCGGTGCAAAAATAGAAACTTTGGCTGTAGTGCGTGAATTTACATTTGTTACTGGAATGTAAAAAGTTTCTGAAATTTTTACACATTACTTCTATGGAATTTTTTTATTTTTCCCTATTTTTTCTGAATTTTCGGCATTACAGAAGTATGGTCAAAGTTCAGATTGCTACAGACTGTTCTGTTTTTGACAGATTCTGTTTTTGATGCATTGTTTTGCTTGTTTTGATGGAACTATGGACTTTATCGGTGGTATAAGCCATGGAGAAGTTATGATACAGTAGGGATAATACAAAAATAAAATATGAATGGGTTTGCAACAGCACTTAAAGTAGTGATTTACTTTATTATACTAACGGATCTCACCGAGTTTTCTGTTAAGTTTTGTGTGGGTGAAGTGTTCAAAGATCGAGGAGGTCTCGATATGAGGAGAAGGAGGAGAAGCAAGAGTTCAAAATTGGGGATGCCCAAGGCACCCCAAGTAAATATCGAAGGATACTCAAGCGTCTAAGCTTGGGGATGCGCCGGAAGGCATCCCATCTTTCTTCAACAAGTATCAGTATGTTTCGATTTTCATTTCGTTCATGTGATATGCGTAAATCTTGGAGCGTCTTTTGTGTTTAGTTTTCACTTTTATTTTATGCATCATGCTGGTATGAGATAGTCCATGGTAGATTTATAGAATGCTCATTGCACTTCACTTATATCTTTTGAGTATGGCTTTATAGAATGCTTCATGTGCTTCACTTATATCATTTGAAGTTGGATTGCCTGTTTCTCTTCATATCGAAAACCGTTATTTGTAGAATGCTCTTTTGCTTCACTTATATTTATTAGAGCATGGTATTTTGTAGAAAGAATTAAACTCTCTTGCTTCACTTATATCTATTTAGAGAGTCAACAGGAATTGGTCATTTGCATGGTTAGTCATGAAATCCTACATAAAACTTGTGGATCACTCAATATGATGTGTTTGATTCCTTGCAATAGTTTTGCGATATAGAGATGATAATATGTGGGAGGTACTAGTAAACGGTTGTGGTTAGTAGGAATATTGGTGTGAAGGTTTGTGATTCCCGAAGCATGCACGTATAGTCTCTTGTTATGCTATGAAGTTGGAGCATGATTTATTATTGATTGTCTTCCTTATGAGTGGCGGTCGGGGACGAGCTATTCTCTTTTCCTACCAATCTATCCCCCTAGGGGCATGCGTAGTAGTACTTTGCTTCGAGGGCTAATAAACTTTTGCAATAAGTATATGAGTTCTTTATGACTAATATGAGTCCATGGATTATACGCACTGTCGGTGTCAAAACCGGCAGGCCTTGGGGTAGGGGGTCCCGAGCTGTGGATCTAAGGTCGATGGGGAACATGGGATGATGAACACGATGTTTACCCAGGTTCGGGCCCTCTCGAAGAGGTAATACCCTACGTCCTGCTTGATTGTATTGGATGTATAGTATGGTTACAGAGTAGATCTACCTCGAGATCAGCATGAGCTAAACCCTAAGGCGATGAGGTGATGACTATAGCTCTAGCCCTAAAGACTACAACCCTCGGTTTATATAGACACCAGTAGGGTTAGGGTTATCGAAGATAGATTACAATAAGGGATAAAGAGATCCTGTCTATCCTTGACTTGGAGGGCACACCACGGCTTTATAGATCTCCCGTCACTATACGGCTCCACCAGTCCGGCCCATACTCAATGGGCCGTCGCCCCGAGGACCCCTTAGTCCATGACTCCCTCAGTAGCCCCCGAACTTGCCTCCAACGCCAAGGCTTGTATCCGGCATCCGCTCACTCCACAGTGTTCGTCTTGCGAGGTGAGTTCTTCAGTATGCTTTGCTCATGTTCGGAGCCAAGTGATGTCCGAAATCTGAAATGACAGTTTTACTTAACAACGAAGGCAATAACAAAAAATCGTTCAAGTGTAAATAGTGCCTTCATCTGACAACTTTTTCTCTTTCAACAAAGAGTCGCCTCCAGCCATAACACCGAGTAGTTACTATTTCTCGAAGCGCGGCCCGAGGCTGACGCCACGTTTGGCACGTCCCCTCAAGGTGGAGATCGTGTCCCGCCTTTCGGGGGATATGGTTAATGATTTTGATTCCCCTCCCCGCACATAACGTTGCTGGTATATCAGGAAGTGGAGAAGCCAACGGCGCGGAAAAAGGAACCCTTGGCCTGTCAACAGTCTATAAAGGGGGAGCTACTATAGTCAGCATCCCTTGCCTTCCGCTCACGCAGATCCTCAGAGCTCCAGTGCCCCTTTCTTCTGCCTCCACAGCAAATCCCACTCCGTCTCCAGCTATGGCCGGATCCGGCGCCAACGGGAAGTGGGAGGCTTCCACCGACCGATGGTGATATCGTGAAGCTGAAGCAGGCCAGCTATTTGTCGGCCCACATTGCCCATCGGGCCCCCGAAGAGGGCCAGATCATCCCTACGCCCAAGACGGGCGAAAGGGTCGTATTCCTCCCTCATTTCCTTAGGGGGATAGGATTTCCCCTGCACCCCTTTGTGCAGGGGCTGATGTTCTTCTACGGGCTAGATTTTTGCGATCTAGCCCCCAACTCCCTTCTCCACATCTCGTCCTTTATTATCTTCTGCGAAGCCTTCCTCCGAGTCCAGCCACACTTCGGCCTGTGGCTAAAGGTGTTCAACGTCAAGCCCAAGATAGTTGGCGGCGAGCAAGCGGACTGTGGCAGGGCCATGATCAGGAAACTGACGCGGGTCCAGTGGTCAAAGGGCCACTTCGTCGATACCGTTAGAATGTGGCAAAAAGAATAGTTCTATATCACCTAGCCACGGGGAGTCGGCTGGGCGGCAGCTCCCGCATTCAGATCCGGACCCCCTACCAGGCTGGCCTCATGGATCAACAAGAGCCCGAATTTTGGATCCGCTGACGATTTGAAGGCACTGCAGAAGCACGTCGTCAGCATCATGGAGACTGGTGCGAAGCTAGTCGACATGATTCAGGTCATGCTCCATCGTCGATTCTTCCCCTGCCAGGAGAGGTCCAAGCCAATGTGGGAGTATGACCCCGGAGATCCGGCCACCGTGCAACACCTCTTCGGCACGACCCACAAGAAAGTGTGGAGTCTACTATTCAAACCGCAAAAGGAGTGGCCGTTCGAGGGGGAGGACATCAGCATCGACGTCGTGAACACTCCGAGGAAGGTGAGCGACACTTGTCTTATCATAAATCCAAATATTAGCACCACACGATTTGATCCGAACCTCTTTATGTGGATTTTGCAGGGCTAGCTTGCCAAGGTCGAGAAGATCAGCGGCCCAGCGCCACTGCCAGAGGGGCCCCGATTCAAGAAGCTAGAGAAGCTGTTGGTCGTGGTGCCTTACAAGGCACCCGACAAGAAGGGCAAGAAGACGAAGGTGCCGGAGGCCCAAGAGGGCCTCCGTCGCAAAGCTCGTCTGGACAGCAGGTCCGGAGACACCGCGGCCCAGTCCGCACAGGAGGGGGACGAGGACGAGGAGGAAAGCGCCTCCTCGCACTCTAAGAAGAGGGCGGCGTCCAGCGACGTCGAGGAGGTTCAACCTCCTCAGGCACGGAAGAGACAGTGCCGGCCCAAGCTGGTCCTGTCCGACAGCTCGGACTCTAACGAGGAGTTCAAAGTGTCCGAAAAGGTTCTGGAGAAGGAACCCAGGGTCAAGCCCCAAGCGGCCAGGTCCATATTGCGACATTTTCAATTGCTTTATCCTTTTAGTAGTCCCCGATAGAACGTAGATTGATTGTTTTTCTGGTGGCGTAGACCTCCGCGTGGCCACCCCGCCGAGCAGACCTCTTCGGGGACGTCCCTGCCCGCCGAACTGGCACACAGTGGCTCGCATTCCGCACCTCCTCTGATCCCCGAAGAAGTTGGGGAGGTGGTGTCATGAAAGACCCCTCCTCCTCCGAACACATGGGAGGAGGTCGATGCCACCATGGCCGAGGCCGACGCCTCGGTCGTTGAAGACCAGGGGGATGCATCCCTAATGGCTACTGCGGGGAGAGGATCCGGATCATCCGAACCCCTGCCGAATTCGGCTCCCGAGCCCCCAAGGGAGCCAATACCTCCTTTCGATGGGGAAGGTGCTGGGGGCCCGACGCCCACGCCGAACGCCTCCACTCGGGCGGCGGTGGGCTGGCCAGACGCACTGGCGGAGTTGGTGAACAACTCTGCCATCGTCGACGAGCACCACACTCTTATGAGTGCGGTTATACAGGGTGTTCGGTCCCTTCATTCCGGACTGAACGACGCTGTTCAAGGCCTGCTAATAGGCTTTGAGGTAAGTCAAGTAATATTCTTTCCTCATAAATTGGATTTAGTCCTTAGTTTAAGTATGCCATATCTGTAGTAGCCCCCGAGACTCTGCAAGGTTTCCGAAGAAAACCTGCGAAGGATCTTGTTCAACAGGCCATTATCTGAAATTGTGTGAATTTTTTAATGTCACAGGCGTCTTCTCTGGCCGCAACTGCTAATGCTGCGACACTGGGGGAGATGGATCAGAAGCTCAAGCATTTCAATAAAGAGCTTGACCTTGTCAACAAACGGCTTGACGAGGCACAAGGTAAGCTTTTTGATAAGGTGTACAATTGCTTGATGCCGGATGTTGACGATCCGGACTGTATGCTGATCTTGTATTGTGATATCCTGCCGCTACCGCTGCCGAAGTCGAGGGCTTGAGAGAGGCTTTGAAGAAAGCTGAGGCAGAGGCGGCTGCCAAGAAGACGGCCGCTGACAAGGCGGTGGCTGAGCTCGAGCAGGCCAAGCTTGCTGGTGAGCAGCACGAAGCTCGGGTAACCGAGGTGCAAGTGGAGCTCCAGGATGCCATCAAGAAGCTTGAAGCCATTGAGAAGGAACAGGGGGAGCGGTCGTCCCAGTCGTCCAAGGCGGAGAAGGAGCTCCAGGAGGCGAGGACTGAAGCGCGAGGTGTTCGGGAAGAGCTCCGCCAAGTCGAGCAAATTGCAAATGGTAAGAAATACTTACTGCAGAGTGTGTTCGGAGGCAACAGGTTCGCCCTGCTGACGCGGGTCTGGCGCTCCGCAGGCGTCTTCGCCAAGCTTCCGAAGAATGTGGCGGCTTCCAAGGAGCATTATGCCACTCACGAGGAGGACTCCACGCAGCGGCTCTTCTGGTCGCAGTTTCCAGATTCTGAGCGTCCTCCCCTCCTCAGCGATCAAATGAAGCAGCTGATGGAGATGCATCGGATGTCTGAGCTGGCCGTGAAGGATCTCTGTGTTAGTTTGTGGCCCGCCGAGCCCATTCTGGACACCTACTTCGGCCTTGTGTAGAAGCTGCGGGAGGCGCTGCCCCGGATTGATGCCATGAAGCGCTCAGCGTGCCTTGAGGGGGCGAGTCTTGCGTTTGCGAAGACCATGGTGCATTGGCCGAAAATTAATCCAATGGACATGGCCACAGGTCCTCCGCCCAAGGGAAAAGAGCATCGCCGCCCTGAGCAATACTTTGCGCAGGTGATGAATGGTGCAAGGGCGATAGAGGGCCAGTGTTCGAAAGATGTAATGTTTGAATGACTATATTGAGTGTTTACCGATTGGACCTTATGCTTTATGATGCATCTGCCTGACTTATTTTATATTGTCAAGATTTTAATTTTGACTCCTATTCGGCCGTATGTTTTATTCTGAAAGCTATTAGTCGTCGGCTTCAGCCCCCAGGTGAATGTCATGAGGGGTGTTTTGTCTCCGCGTTGTTACCCTTAGCCAACGTCTTGGTACCCGGAGGCGGTAGCGCGTGCGCAAAACTAGGCAATCAGACTATTCGGTTTTATTGCTTTCACTTAGCCTTAGGAGCTTGACGGTGGGGGCTAAGGACTAGCCCCCTGTGTTTTGTGATGTACTTGGGGGCAAATGCCTATCCTTTCCGATCACGTGGTTTGTGTTAAGACGAACCCTTTGTGTGACACAGAGAAATCGCCAACGATTTTAAGAGTTAAACCTCGTCATCGGATCGCTGATCGGTTCGCGCTTACTATGACGATTAGTTTTCGGCTTTCTTTTCCTGAGGTACTTGACCGGGCGAGCCAAAAGTACAATCACAGGGGTTCGCCCTTTGCCCTCTTAGCCAAACGTGCGGAACATAAGGGGCAAGCACAGGAGCCGGGCAACCCAACTATTGACCTAAGACATAGTTCGGAACTTGATGCACATAGTGCAATATCCGAGATGCCGAACACTCTGCGGAAAGTAGTGTCGGACTTAGGGTGCCGAGCTGATATGAAAATCGAGCTCTGGGTTAGTTAACTGATCATATTTTGATGCCGGGCTGTTCGAAGAGCGAGGGGAGAATCAAAAAGCAAATAGACAATCGCAATATGCAGATAACTGAACACCATAAAGGGCGTTTTCATTAATTCTCGTAGGCTCAAGACGTCTAACCGTACAATTCAAACTGCAAAAGGCATTAATTGTAAAAAAGGAAAAAAATTACAGAGTAAAGGTTTACGCAGGGCCTTGACGTGTGAGTTGAAGCCTCCACTTTGCCCTGCTGCACGTCTGCGCCTTTGCTTCTGAGAGGTGGGTGTTGGGACCTTTGATGAGACCTTGAGGGGCGCGGATCCTGTCAATGAAGCTTTGTGCTTGGGGGGGGGGGGTTCCGGAATGGGTCCCCGGGTTGTCCGAAGACAAGGTAATTCCGAAGTTCGAGTTAGCCGAACATATGCTTCAGGTTTATTTATATATACCTCACGGCTGCCCATGGTATTTTGAGCGTGAAATTGTGCTGGCAAGGCACGTGGAGCGCGAACAATGTGGGCGTGCCGTGGGGCATGCATCCCTATTTGCGACGAACGCATGCGGGTTCCCATGATGGGGAACGGGTTCGAACCCATTTGCTGTTGTCGCCGGCCTTTACGGCAGGTCGGCATCGGGACCTATATGGGCCGGTTTGGTCTTCGGCCGTGAGGGCCACAGTGTGCTGTTCGGTTCGGAGTGAGTGTTCCCGTATTGCCGTTGATAGTTATGACGCCCGAAGGACCAGGCATCTTTAACTTGAGGTACGCGTAATGCGGGGCGGCATTGAATTTGGCGAATGCCGTTCGGCCGAGGAGAGCGTGATAGCCGCTGCGAAAAGGTGCAATGTCGAAGATCAAGTCCTCGCTTCAGAAGTTGTCTGAAGAGCCGAACACTACTTCAAGCATCACAGCGCCTTTGCAGCGGGCCTCCACTCCTGGAATGACCCCCTTGAAGGTGGTGTTACTGGGTTTGATCCTTGACGGATCGATCCCCATCTTCCTCACCGTGTCTTCGTATATCAGATTGAGGCTGCTACCTCCATCCATTAGGACTCTTGTGAGGTGAAATCCATCAATTATGGGGTCGAGCACTAAGGCTGCGGACCCTCCGTGGCGTATACTGGTCGGGTGATCCCTGCGATCGAAGGTGATCGGGCAGGCTGACCATGGATTGAACTTTGGCGCTACGGGCTCGACGGCATATACGTCTTGCAGCGCTCGCTTCCTCTCCTTCTTTGGTATATGGGTTGCGTAGATCATGTTCACCGTCTTGACCTTGGAAGGGAAGGGTTTCTGGCCTCCACTACTTGGCCTGCGAGGGTCATCATCATCCTCGCTTCATGGGCTTTTGCCCGAGTCTTGGACTGTGAGTTTGCCGGCCTGTTTGATCACCCAACAGTTACAGTTGGAGTGGTTGGCGGGCTTCTCTGATGTGCCGTGGATCTGGGAAGGCCTGTCCAGAATTGTGTCTAGTCTGGATGGGCCGTCACTGTTTCCCCTAGGGGCCTTCTTTCGTGGTCCGTACTTCTGGTTTCGGAATCCATCATTTACTGTCGTATCCTCGCCCTCGCCATCATTGTGGCGTCGTTTAGTCTTGCTGCGTCGGGGCTTTCCATTTCCGTCCCGAACCTCAGAGGTACCGGGTATGTCGGGGTTGGCGTTTTTACGAGCGAGCCAACTGACTTCGCCCAAGCAAAAGCGGGTCATGAGAGAAGTAAGGGCTGCCATAGTTCTTGGCTTGTCCTGGCCGAGCTGTCTTACGAGCCATTCGTCCTTAACACTATGCTTGAACGCGGCCAAGGCTTCGGCATCCGGACAGTCGAGAATCTGGTTTTTCTTGGTCAGGAATTGGTTCCAAAATTGCCGGGCAGATTCTCCGGGCTGCTGTGTGATGCGATTTAGGTCGTCAGCATCCGGAGGTCGGACATAGGTGCCCTGGAAGTTCACTCGAAAAGCGTCCTCAAGCTCTTCCCAACAACCTATAGAGTCTTCAGGAAGGCTATTCAACCAGTGTCGAGCTGGACCTTTAAGTTTTAGTGGCAGATATTTAATGGCGTGAAGGTCGTCTCCTCGCGCCATGTGAATGTGGAGGAGGAAATCTTCTATCCATACGGCCGGGTCCGTGGTTCCGCCGTATGATTCGATGTTCACAGGCTTGAAGCCTTCCGGGAATTGGTGTTTCATTACCCTCTCTGTGAAGCACAGGGGGTGTGCGGCGCCCCTAACTTGGGCTACATCACGTCGGAGGTCTTCGGCCCTTCGAGTCCGCTGCTGCTCCCGGATTCTATCATCCTAGTTTGGCCGATCGTAGTATCCCTCCCGATAAGTGGGCGGGTCTTCTCTGGGTCCATAGATGGACCTGGTATGGCCTCCTCGAGCGTCTAGGTCATGGCGGAGGTCATACTCGTAGGTGGGCCGCACTTGATCCTTGCCGTAATGGTGAGGTGGGGCGGCTGGGTGCTCGGCCTTGTCATCTTCTCTGTCCCGCCCTCTAGGGGGGCGGTCCGACTATTCGGTATATGTCAGACATGTTGGCTCTACGGCCTCGTCCTCGAACTGCGGCTGTAGTTTTCGCTTGGGATAACTTTTGATTGGCTGTTCGCGGCCATACCCTTCTTCGGCGGCTAGGTCTTTGGTCCATCGGTCGTTGAGGGTGTCCTATTCGGCCTTGATTCTGCGGTTTTGTTTCTTCAGGCTACGGACGGTGGCTAAAAGCCTCCGTTTGAACCGTTCCTGCTCCAGTGGGTCTTCGGGGACGATGAAATCATCGTCCCCGAGACTGGCCTCCTCTTCAGAGAGTGGGAGGTAGTTGCTATCTTCGGAGTTGTCGGGGTTTTCTAGGTCAAGCGGGTCCTCCTGCCCCGCGGGGTCATCCTGATGATGTTCGTTGGCTGCGGCTCCGGCGAGATCATCCGTATTATTTACGGTGCCGTTTTCCGCAGAGTCCACATTGCTCGCATGGCTTCGATGTGGCTTTGATCGACGGCGCTGCCTTTGGCGTTTAGGCGGCTCATCTCCGGGCTTGTCTCGGTCCTATTTGGGAGTGCCATTGCCGCCCTTGGGGGTGTCCACCATGTAAATATCGTAGGTGGACGTGGCCGACCAGCGTACGATGACGGGGGGAGCGACATCGGTGTTACTTGTGGCTCTGCCATCCTCATCCATGTATTTGGTGTTTTTTGAATTATAATCTAGCATATCGGTTAAGTCGTCGACAGTGGCTACCAAGTGGGTGGTGGGTGGGTCGTAAAATTCCCTGTGGTACGCCTCGAAGGGTTGATGATTGTGGGCGGAGGGCAGGTCCTCTTGGATGGACATTTTCTGGATTCGGTTTAGCGCCTCGTTTAACATAGCGAGGGTTGCCGATCCTTGGTTTCCACAGGACGAGCTGAACTCGGGGTGCGGTGCCGAATCCTTGAGGGAATCCGGATCGTCACTGGTGATCAAGCGCGGGCCTTGATTTTTGTGTGTGGTTTCCACGCCGGGGTTCGAGATCGAGCTGCTTTGGGCCGGGGGTGACCCCTGGCTATCGGCTGCCGCTTTGTCGTAAGGGCTCAAGGCCAGAGGAGCGTTGTGAGGGAGCGGTCCGGCCGAGATTGAATCCTGGCTTCCGCCTCCTGATTCTACCTCGAAGGCCGAGGATGTGCCCTCCGCAGACATGAGAGATTCGGCCGAGGGTGGAGTCTGGCCCCCGTTTGAGGCGGTGCCCTCCTGGCCCAAAACTGTTCGGAGGGTGAGGGCCGATCCGTAGATCGGATCGGAGGGGACTCCAGAGCAGGCATGGCGAGGCATGCGAGGGTGCGGAAGGGGGTAGTGAATCCGGCGAAGACCAGATCGCCCCACGTGTCCGCAACATATTCCAGATTACCGAATCGAATTCGGTGTTCATGAGTGAAGTTGTCAATCTGATCCAAATGACCAGTCGGGTCGGCGTGCAGTACGATGCTGCCGAACGCGAAGAGTTGTCCGGGGACGAAGAAGTCCCCGGATCCGATGCCTTCTCCTATGATCAGGTGAGCCATCGATCCTTTGGGTGACCCCACAGTGGAACTCTCAATGAAAGGACCAATGTCGGTGTCAAAACCGGCAGACCTCGGGGTAGGGGGTCTCGAGCTATGGATCTAAGGTCGATGGGGAACAAGGGACGATGAATACGATGTTTACCCAGGTTCGGGCCCTCTCGAAGAGGTAATACCCTATGTCCTGCTTGATTGTATTTGATGTATAGTATGGTTACAGAGTAGATCTACCTCAAGATCAGCATGAGCTAAACCCTAAGGCGATGAGGTGATGAATATAGCTCTAGCCCTAAAGACTACAACCCTCGGTTTATATAGACACCGGTAGGGTTAGGGTTACCGAAGATAGATTACAATAAGGGATAAAGAGATCCTGTCTATCCTTGACTTGGAGGGTACACCACGGCTTCATAGATCTCCCGTCACTATACGGCTCCACCAGTCCGGCCCATACTCAATGGGCTATCGCCCCGAGGACCCCTTAGTCCATGACTCCCTCACGCATTCTCACCTTTCCGCAATTTGCTAGCCTCTACGGTACCGTGCATTGCCCTTTCTCACCTCGAGATGTGGTGCAAACTTCGCAGGTGCATCCAAACCCCGTGATATGATACACCCTATCACACATAAGCCTTATTATATCTTCCTCAAAACAGCCACCATACCTACCTATTATGGCATTTTCCATAGCCATTCCGAGATATATTGCCATGCAACTTCCACCGTTTTCATTTTGATGACTTGAGCATTCATTGTCATATTGCTTTGCATGATCGTAAGATAGCTAGCATGATATTTCCATGGCTTGTCCAGTTTTTGATATCATTGTTACGCTATATCATTGCACATCCTGGTACACTACGAGAGGCATTCATATAGTGTCATACTTTGTTCTAGGTATCGAGTTGTAATATTGAGCTATAAGTAAATAGAAGTGTGATGATCATTATTATTCATTATTAGAGCATGTCCCAATGAGGAAAGGATGATGGAAACTATGATTCCCCCACAAGTCGGGACGAGGCTCCGGACAAATATAAAAAAAGGAAAAAGTTAGGCCAAAAAGAGCCCAAGAGAAAAAGAAAAGAAAAAGAAAAGAAAAAAAAAGAGAGAAAAGAGATGAGGGGCATGCTAATTCCACACTTGTGCTTCAAAGTAGCACCATGTTTTTCATATAGAGAGTCTCCTATGTTGTCACTTTCATATACTAGTGGGAATTTTTCATCATAGAGTTAGATGCACACCCACTTAGTTTTCAGTTTGAGCTTTCATACACTTATAGCTCTTAGTGCATCCGTTGCATGGCAATCCCTATTCCTTGCATTGATATCAATTGATGGGCATCTCCATAGCCCGTTGATTAGCCGCGTCGATGTGAGACTTTCTTACCTTTTTGTCTCCTCTTTGTTTACCCCTATCAACATACTCTATTCCACCCATAGTGTTATGTCCATGGCTTGCGCTCATGTATTGTGTGAGGGTTGAAAAAGCTGAAGCGCGTTAAAAAGTATGAACCAATTGCTTGGCTTGTCATCGGGGTTGTGCATGATAAATACTTTGTGTTAAGAAGATGGAGCATGACAAGGCTATATGATTTTGTAGGGATAGCGTTCTTTAGCATTGCTATTTTGAAAGACATGATTGTTTGTTGGGATGCCTGAGTATTAATGTCTTTATGTAAAATTATAGACTATTGCTTTGAATCACTCGTGTCTTAATATTCATGCCCTGATTAGATATATGATCAAGATTATGCTAGGTAGCATTCCACATAAAAATATATTCTTTTTTATCATTTACCTACTCGAGGACGAGCAGAAATTAAGCTTGGGGATACTGATACATCTCCGTCGTATCTATAATTTTCGATTGTTTCATGCCAATATTATACAACTTTCACATATTTTTGGCAACATTTTATATGATTTATTGGATTAACATATTGATCCAGTGCCCAGTGCCAGTTCCTGTTTGTTGCATGTTTTTTGTTTCGCAGAATATCCATATCAAACAAAGTCCAAACATGATAAAAATTTACGGAGAATTATTTTGGAATATATGTGATTTTTGGGAGGTGGAATCAACACAAAAGGAGGCCCACGACCTCCACCCTCCATCAGGGCGCTCCCAGGTGTCTTGTGGGCTCCCTGTAAGTCGGTTGGGGCTCTTCTTCGGGTGCAAGAAAGATAGTTTATGGAAAAAAATCGTGTAAAAATTTCAGCGCAATCGGAGTTACGGATCTCCGGGAATTTAAGAAACGGTGAAGGGCCAGAAAACAGGAACGTGAAACAGAAGAGAACAGAGAGCGAGATCCAATCTCGGAGGGGCTCTTGCCCCTCCGCCGCCATGGAGGCCATGGACCAGAGGGGGAACTCTCCTCCCATCTAGGGGGGAGGCCAAGGAAGAATAAGAAGGAGGGGGGGCTCTCTCCCCCTCTCTCCCGATGGCGCCAGAGCGCCGCCGAGGCAATCATCGTGACGGCGATCTACTCCAACAACTTCGCCGCCGTGAACACCAACTCTCTCCCCCTCTATGCAGCGGTGTAACCTCTCTTCTACCCACTGTAATCTCTACTTAAACATGGTGCTCAACGCTATATATTATTTCCCAATGATCTATGGCTATCTTATGATGTTTGACTAGATTCGTTTTGTCCTATGGGTTGATTGATGATCGTGATTGGTTTGAGTTGTATGTTTTATTTTGATGCTGTCCTATGGTGCCCTCCGTGTCGCGCAAACGTGAGGGATCCCCGCTATAGGGTGTTGCAATACGTTCATGATTCTCTTATGGTGGGTGGCGTGAGTGACAGAAGCATAGACCCAAGTAAGTGGGTTGTTGCGTATGGGAGTAAAGAGGACTTGATACTTAAAGCTATGGTTGGGTTTTACCTTAATTATCTTTAGTAGTTGCGGATGCTTGCTAGAGTTCCAATCATAAGTACATATGATCCAAGTAGATAAAGTATGTTAGCTCATGCCTCTCGCTCATATAAAATTGCAATAATGATCACCGGTCTAGTTATTGATCACCTAGGGACAAATGACTTTCTTGTGTGACAAAAGCTTTCTACTAAACTACTACTTTTATTATCTTGCAATTTATTCATAGTTTTATTCTTGCAAAGTACTTCTAGTTTTATTCTTGTTCTAGGTAAAGCAAACATTAAGTGTGCGTAGAGTTGTATCGGTGGTCGATAGAACTTGAGGGAATATTTGTTTTACCTTTAGCTCCTCGTTGGGTTCGACGCTCTTATTTATCGAAAAAGGCTACAAACGATCCCCTATACTTGTGGGTTATCAATGACCTCAAGGAGACTTTCGACAATCTTCGAGTTTACCAGATGAAGCTCAACCCGGCCTAGTAAGTTTTTGGTGTCCCCGCAGGAAAATTGCTGGGTTTTCTGGTATCAGAACGGGGCATCGAGGCTAACCCGTACAAAATCAAAGTGGTAACCTTGCTTGCTAAGACGGCCAACATCAATGACGTCCAGCGTATGGCGGGTTAGATTGCGGCTTTGAGCCGGTTTATCAGCCGCCTCAGCGAGAAGGTGATTCCGTTGTACCAGATGTTGAAGAAGACTGACAATTTTGTCTGGAGTGATGATGCAGATAAGGCTTTCGAAGCCCTCAATAAGCAATTAGCCGAGCCGCCGATCCTGGATACTCCTATTGACAAAGAGCCTATGCTCCTGTACATTGCTGCTAATAACAAAGCAGTAAGTGTGGTAGTTGTCGTCGAGTGAAAGGAGGCAGGAAAAGAATATCCAGTCCAAAGGCCAGTCTATTATGTCAGTGAGGTTCTGACCGAGTCCAAGCAGAGATACATGCATTGGCAAAAACTGGTGTTTGGTGTTTTCATGGCTAGTCGCAAGCTCAAGCATTATTTCCAGGAGCATCCCATAACTGTGGTCAGCTCAGCCCCTCTAGGAGACATTATCCAGAACAGGGAGGCCACAGGCCGGGTTGCTAAGTGGGCAATTGAGCTTGGACCACATCACCTAAAGTATGTGCCTCAGATGGCTATCAAATCTCAAGCATTGGTGGATTTCATCAACGATTGGACAGAACTACAAGTCCCCGAGGAGAAGCCAGACAACGCATATTGGATGATCCACTTTGATGGTTCCAGGCAACTGGAAGGCTCAGGGGATGGAGTCATCATAGCTTCCCCACGAGGTGACAAATTTTGTGATGTTATGAGGATCATGTTTCCCTGTACTAATAATGCAGTTGAGTATGAGGCCCTCCTCCATGGTCTTATTATGGCTAAGGAGATGAATCTCAGCCGGGTCAGGTTCCTGGGTGACTCTGATCTGGTCGCTCAGCAGGTTTTCGGAAAGTGGGACTCGAAGGATCCCCTTATGGCGGCTTATCGGCAAGCGGTGACTAACATCGCGGGATATTTTAAATGTTATCAGTTTGATCACATAGATCAGCGGCTCAATGAGACGGCTGATGCCTTATCACGCCTGGGTTCTCAGCGTAAGCCGGTCCCTCCCAATGTGTTCCTTGATGTTCTCCATAATCCTTCTGTCAAGCTGCCTTCAAAGGAAGATCTCGCTATTCCTGATCCAGAAGCACAATTGGTGGCTGCTCTTCATGCTACTCCAGATTGGATGGTTCCTTATCTAACTTATCTGACTCAAGGAGAGCTCCCTGAAGATGAACTCATTGCTTGTCAGATCGTCAGGTGCTCCAAGTCTATGACTATTTTCAATGGTGAGTTACACAGGAGAAACATCACTTGTGTTTTCCAGCGTTGTGTTTCCCCTGAGGAGGGGCAAGAAATCCTTAATGAGATCCACTCTGGTGACTATGGACATCATGCCGGCTCAAGGTCCCTAGTGCCAAAGGCTTTTCGACATGGTTTTTACTGGCTCGCAGCTCACGCTGATGCCAAGGATATCATGCGCAAGTGTGATGGATGCCAGAAGTTTGCACGTCAGGCTCATGTGGCGGCTCAAGAGCTTTGGATGATTCCCATCACTTGGCCTTTTTCGGTTTGGGGGCTTGATATGGTTGGTCCATTCAAATCATCCAAGGATAAAAGACCCATCTTTTCGTCGATGTTGATAAGTTCACCAAGTGGGGTGAAACAGAGCCAATTAGCAATTGTGATGCAGCAACATCGGTTAAATTCCTGAAAAAGCTGATTTTTTGCTTCGGCTACCCGCACAACATTTTCACTGATAATGGCACTAACTTGTCCAAAGGAGCTATGAAGTAGTTTTGTCAAAGGGAACACATCCGGCTTGACGTCGCCTCAGTAGCACACCCTCAGTCCAATGGCCAAGCAGAATGTGCTAACTAGGAGATTTTACGCGGCATCAAACCAAGGCTAATGGTTCCTCTCGAGCGCACTCCGGGTTGTTGGGTTGAGGAGCTCCCCTCGGTCCTTTGGAGTATATGGACTACCCCCAACAAATCAACAGGCTATACGCCCTTCTTCATGGTCTATGGTGTAGAAGCAGTGTTACCCAGCGATATCCATCATGATTCCCCTAGGGTTGCAGCCTATGTCGAAGTAGATAATGAGCAAGCTCGTCAGGATTCCTTGGATGCCGTGGAAGAGGAACACGACTTCGCTACAGCAGGATCTGCGATTTATCAGCAAGACCTACGTCGCTATCATAGCCGTAGAGTCCACAGCCATACTTTCCAGGAGGGTGACTTAGTGCTCTGTCTGATACAAGAACAGACAGGTATGCATAAGCTTTCACCTCCACGGGAAGGGCCCTTCGTCATCAGCAAGAGTCTCAACAATGGGTGATACTATCTCATCGAAATACGTGAGCATCATAAATCACGTACCTCTGAGGAAGAGACCAACAGGCCTTGGAACATTGCTCAACTTCGGCCTTATTATACTTAGAGCCACTGGCTCCCGCTTATTATACATACCTCTGTGTATATTTTTTTTATGATCAATATAATAAAGCCGACATCCCTGAAACTCGAGGCCTCTGTCGTTTCGTCTCAAATATTGTGCATGAGTCTTTATTCTTTGATCATAGGTCACTTGGGGGCTTCCAACTCATCGAGTTTAGATATTAACATCCCTCTTGTCCCGACATATGCCATTATACATCTTGGTTAAACCTGCCTGTCTGCTCGATGCTACTTCGCCAAGGTGACCCGATGTACTCTTGACAGTCAATCAATCTTGACCCTGAACTTGTCAAGGTTAAAACACTGGCTTAAGTCACGTGAGAGCCAGCTTACACAGAGCTAGGATAAACCATGGGCTATCACGCCAGCTTCATTGAAGCAAGACTCGAGCCTCGACAGCCGGTCTTTTTTGTGGTGCCTCGAAAGCCGGCTTAACACTAATACAATTTCTTTACAATTACATACCTATGTCTTTGTATTCTTTCTGTTTTATAGGAATTATTTTGCTCAGTTATCATATCGACCAAGATTTGCCGGGTCATAAACACACCGGCTTGCCCTGCTCAAGTTAACCGCTGAGTTGATATTGGCAAACATTTTCTGTACTTCGAACAATTGTTGAGAAATCTGCTAGGCTTCATCAAGCTGGCTTATCAGTTGATCACGGTATCAACACAATCCGGGTTATTACCTATAAGACCCGGTTCATCTCTGACGGAAGCAGAATACTACAAGTATATTGCTAATTGGCGGGTCAGCGATCCAGACACCAGCTCATTTTCCTTCAAACAATGATGTTCTCAAAATATCAAAGTGCATGATGGCACCACAGATAAGCAAGTATTTTTACTACTCCTATTACAAGCCTCATCTGGGCTGAATATCAACCAATTTTTTTTTCGAATTGGTTACTCATTCAAGCCGGCCTGAGCTCTTTGGGTTGATGTCGTGTTGGCCTTCTGCGCCAGTCTCTTTCGGGTTAGCCTGTGCCGTTTCGTCTTGGCCAGTCTGGAGGTCCCTTGGCGTCCACTAAATAGTGGACAAAGCTTGGAAGATTGAGTCATCGGTGATTATAACAGATGGGTCAATGTCAGGGGCAAAGGTTTGCTTATGGTGGGGCGGAGTCAGCACAAAAGGCTTGAACTCAGGCGGGTTGATGCGCTTGTTTTCCTCCGTATATCCGGGTTGGTATTTGGATAAATCCAGCTCTTCTGGCATTTGAGTCCCCGCTACTCGGCTTTCCTTCACACAACGCACAAAAACTTCTTGAGAAAATTCTGTGCCATCAACCTTGAACTGTGGAAACCCGCCCACCATCTCAGCTGGATCCATCTCTGAAAGAAAGGCTTATGCTCGAGCAAGAACCATGCCGGCACCGGCAAGAGCTGTCAATTTTATCAACTCCTAGATCCTTCCAGGAACTGTTGACAAGCCATTGAGCATATCTTTAATCCGAAGAGGGGGTGTTGTGGCGTCTTTCACTGCCATTATTGCATAAGCACCACCCGTGTACAACTGCTCCAGATAAGTATAAATTGCCTTCAACTTCACCAAGGGCAGTTGGATAGCATTGTTATTCTTCCTACCTGTACAAGAGAAGACGAATATCAACAAGCCGGCCAAACACTTAACCCGGATTTTGACTGTGATCATATTACTACTTACCAAAGATGGCAATTGTCATGTTGGTTATATGATGCTTCAGGGTGTCCAGTTCTTGTGTCACTGGCTCAAGTTGGCCTTCAGCTTCCTCTGCATGTTTTAGCAGTGCTGCTTTTTCTTCCTCATGGGCGGCTTTCAAGGTTTGCAAGTTCTCCTTGGCAAGAGCAACAGATTCTTCCAAATATGAGGAGGAGGATTTTGGCCTCTCACGAAGTTTTCGCTCTGTTTTCAATTGCTTTTGCAAGCCATAAGCTTTTGACTCGGCCAGCTCCAGCAAATCCCATCATAACAGATGCAAACTCAGTTCAATTTTTCTACAGTCCCGAGCCAGCGAGGTCGCACGACCTGGCACTTGGGGGCTACAGTGCATATTTTATATATATCTTTTCAAGACAAGTCTCATGAAGCTGCAAGCAGACCCCATGACACTTGGGGGCTAATGCAAGTTACTTTTTCAATTCCATACCATGAAAGACCCAGTTATCTCACGGAGATGAGCTGGCCCTTGGGGGCTACATGTTGCTTTTTTTTTCTGCACAGTTGATTAAGTGGTCTTTTGAAGGACCGACTTATCATATCTATGATGACCCGGTACTTGGGGGCTACGGTCTACTCTCAAATTTGATTCTTACTATCTAAAGTGCCAGCCCAGTACTATTTACTAAGCCGGCCCTTGGGGGCTATAAGAGTATGCATGATAAAGAAAAGGGAGTACTTCATACCTCATATTTGCGTTTGAGCACATTTATCATACTCATTTCAGCGTCCCGGCTCTCAGACAACCGGGTCAAATATTCTTGATGCAGATCATTGGCGCTCAGTTTGTCAAAATTTGGGAGCTCTAGCTTAGCTTTCCCGTTAGACAACATCCTTAGCTCATCCTTGGCCACTATGTTGGCCAAGGCATTCGAAGCCTTTGGTGCCTTGTGGGCCTCTCCCGTGATGGTCACTTCTGCAACATCCACTGTGTGTGATGAGACGATATTTTCCACCCGTAAAGGACTGGAGGTGCGAGCAGGACTTGCCGGGTTACCAGTATAAGACAGGTCATCCATATTGATTTTCTCATCTATATTGACCGACCCTTCCACCACGGCTAACTCGTCAACTTGCACCGGCTCATTTTCATGAACCGGCTCAACCCTTTGGTCTGGGTTATCTTTGCCTGCAGTTTTAGTTTGGATCTTTGGAGGCACCATTAGCGGGTCTTGAGTCTCGGGGTTCGCTGCGGCGGAAGATGACCCACTCGCTTTCTTCTTCGCGAAAGCCTTGGCTCTGTAGTTATGAAGATAACATCAGTTCACAGAAACAATTGTGATGGTAAAGTAAAAGTGTGACTGAGATAAAGTACCCACACTTAATGGTGAGAGCCGAGAGCTGGGAGGCAGTCGACTATCCAGAAGAAGGCGGTGATTCCTGATAATTTGAATCAGAGGGATTAAGTGGTTGCCTAATAAGACCACCTCGCTGATACGTCCATTTTGCATCATGTTTTCCTACTGTTATTTATAATGTTTTTATGCATAATAATGCTTTTGGGAGTAATTCTAATGCTTTTTCTCTCATAATATGCAAGGTTTACACAAAGAGGGAGACTACCGGCAGCTGGAATTCTGGACCTGAAAAGGCTACGTCAGAGTTACATATTCCGCACATCTCCAAATGAGCTGGAAATTTACAGAGAATTATTTTGCCATATATGAAAAATACTAGAGCAAATAACTACCGGAGGAGGCCCACCAGGTGGGCACAACCCACCTGGGCGCGCCAGGCCCCCCAGGCGCGCCCTGGTGGGTTGTGCCCTCCTCAGCCCACCTCCGGTGCCCATCTTCTGGTATATAGGTCATTTTAACCTAGAAAAAATTAGGAGGGGACTTTCGGGACGAAGCGCCGCCATCTCGAGGCGGAACTTGGGAAGGAGCACTTTGCCATCCGGTGGAGTGATTCCGCCAAGGGAACTTCCCTCTCGGAGGGGGAAATCATCGCCATCGTCATCGCCAACAACTCTCCTATCTTTGGGAGGGCCATCTCCATCAACATCTTCAAGAGCACCATCTCCTCTCAAACCCTAGTTCATCTCTTGTGTTTAATCTTTGTACCGGAACCTTAGATTGGTACTTGTGGGTGACTAGTAGTGTTGATTACATCTTGTAGTTGATTACTATACGGTTTATTTGGTGAAAGATTATATGTTCAGATACATTATGCTATTTAATACCCCTCTGATCTTGAGCATGATTATTAATTGTGAGTAGTTACTTTTGTTCTTGAGGTCATGAGAGAAATCACGTTGCAAGTAATCATGTGAACTTGATATGTGTTCGATATTTTGATGATATGTATGTTGTGATTCCCTTAGTGGTGTCATGTGAACGTCGACTACATGGCACTTCACCATATTTGGGCCTAAGGGAATGCATTGTGGAGTAGTTATTAGATGATGGGTTGCTAGAGTGACAGAAGCTTAAACCCTAGTTTATGCGCTACTTCGTAAGGGACTGATTTGGATCCAAAAGTTTAATGCTATGGTTAGATTTTATCTTAATACTTTTCTCGTAGTTGCGGATGCTTGCGAGGGGGTTAATCATAAGTAGGAGGTCTGTTCAAGTAAGAACAAAACCTAAGCACCAGTCCACCCACATATCAAATTATCAAAGTAGCGAACACGAATCAAACCAACATGATGAAAGTGATATGATGAAATTCCCGTGTACCCTCAAGAACGCTTTGCTTATCATAAGAGACCGTTTTGGCCTGTCCTTTGCCACAAAAGGATTGAGATACCTTGCTGCACTTTATTTACCATTACCGTTACTAGCTCGTTACAAATTATCTTGCTATCAAACTACTTGTTACCGACTATTTCAGTGCTTGCAGAAAATACCTTGCTGAAAACCACTTGTCATTTCCTTCTGCTCCTCATTGGGTTTGACACTCTTACTTATCGAAAGGACTACGATTGATCCCCTATACTTGTGGGTCATCAAGGCTCTTTTCTGGCACCGTTGCCGGGGAGTGAAGCGCTCTTGGTAAGTGGAAATTAGTAAGGAAACATTATTACTACGTGCTGAAATTTATTGTCACTTGTTACTATGGAGAATCATCCTTTGAGGGGTTTGTTCGGGGTATCTTCACCTCGAACGGAACCACAATTAGCTACTCCTCAACCTACTGCACCTACTGAAATTATTGGTTATCAAATTCCTTTGGGTATGATAGAACAACTGCTAGCTAATCCTTATGCAGGAGATGGAACTGAACATCCAGATATGCACTTGATATATGTGGATGAAATTTGTGGAATACTTAAGCTTGCAGGTTTATCCGGAGATGAAGCTAATAAGAAGGTTTTCACTTTATCTTTGAAGGGAAAAGCATTGACATGGTATAGGCTATGCGATGATATTGGATCTTGGAACTGGAATCGATTGAAATTGGAATTTCACCAAAATTTTTATCCTATGCATCTAGTTCATCGTGATCGGAATTGTATATATAATTTTTGGCCTCGTGAAGGAGGAAGTATCGCTCTAGCTTGGGGGAGGCTTAAGTCAATGTTATATTCATGCCCCAATCATGAGCTCTCTAGAGAAATTATCATTCAGAATTTTTATGCTCGGCTTTCTCGTGATGATCAATCCATGCTCGATACTTCTTGTACTGGTTCTTTTATGAAGAAGACTATTGAATTCAGGTGGGATCTTTTGCAAAGAATTAAATGCAACTCTGAAGATTGGGAACTCGACGAAGGTAAAGAGTCAGGTATTAAGCTTGAATTTGATTGTGTTAAATTCTTTATGAATACCGATGCTTTTCACAAGTTTAGCACTAAATATGGACTTGACTTTGAGATAGTAGCCTCTTTTTGTGAATCATTTGCTACTCATGTTGATCTCCCTAAGGAGAAGTGGTTTAAATATCATCCCCCTATCAAAGAATAAATTAAAAAACTCGACATAGCTAAAGATGAAACTATTATTTACAATGTTGATCCAGTTGTGCCTACTGCTTATATTGAGAAACCACCTTTCCCTGTTAGGATAAAGGAACATGCTAAGGTTTCAACCGTGGTTCGCAAAAGTAATATTAGAGAACCTAAACGTGCTAAAAAAATTAAAGTAGAACCTAGTGTTGCTATGGTTAAAGATCTCCTGGTAGAAAATATTGACGGGCATGTTATTTACTTCTGTGATGAAGCTGCTAGAATTGCCAAACCAGATGAAAAAGATAAACATAGACCTGTTGTTGGCATGCCTGTTGTCTCAGTTAAAATAGAAGATCGTTGTTATCATGGTTTATGTGATTTAGGTGCTAGCGTGAGTGCTATTCCTTTTACCTTATACCAAGAAATTATGGATGACATAGCACCCGCTGAAATAGAGGACATAGATGTCACTATTAAACTTGCTAATAGAGACACCATCACACCAATTGGGATTGTTAGAGATGTTGAAGTCTTGTGTGGGAAATAAAATACCCTACTGATTTTCTAGTTCTTGGTTCCCCACAAGATGACTTCTGTCCCATTATCTTTGGTAGACCTTTCTTGAACACTGTCAATGCCACTATAGATTGTCATAAACAAACTGTCAGTGTTAGCTTCGGTGATGAGTCTCATGAGTTTAATTTTTCCAAGTTTAATAGACAACCTCATAAGAAAGAATTACCTAGTAAGGATGAAATAATTGGTCTTGCTTCTATTGCCATGCCTCCTACTGATCCACTAGAACGATATTTGCTAGACCATGAAAATGATATGCATATGCATGAAAGAAATGAGATAGATAAAATTTTCTTTGAACAACGACCTCTGCTCAAACACAATTTGCCTATTAAAACTCTAGGAGGTCCTCCTCCACCTAAAGGTGATCCCGTGTTTGAATTAAAACAATTGTCTGACACTTTGAAGTATGCTTATCTCGATGAGAAAAAGATATATCCTGTTATTATTAGTGCTAACCTTTCAGAACATGAAGAAGAAAGACTATTAAAAATTCTGAAGAAGCACTGTGCTGCTATTGGATATACTCTTGATGATCTTAAGGGCATTAGTCCCACTCTCTATCAGCACAAGATTAATATGGAACCTGATGCTAAACCCGTTGTTGATCATCAACGACGTTTGAATCCTAAGATGAAAGAAGTGGTAAGAACTAAAATATTAAAGCTTCTGGAAGCAGGTATAATCTATCCCATAGCTGATAGTAGATGGGTAAGCTCCGTTCAATGTGTCCCTAAGAAGGGAGGTGTTACCGTTGTCCCTAATGATAAAAATGAACTCATTCCACAAAGAATTGTTACTGGCTATAGAATGGTAATTGATTTTAGAAAATTAAATAAAGCAACTAGAAAAGATCATTACCCTTTGCCTTTTATTGATCAAATGTTAGAAAGACTATCTAAGCACACACACTTTTGTTTTCTTGATGGATATTCTTGTTTTTCTCAAATACCTGTTTCACAACCTGATCAAGAGAAAACCACCTTTACTTGCGTATTTGGAACTTATGCTTATAGACATATGCCTTTCAGTTTATGCATTGCACCTGCTACTTTTCAAAGATGTATGACTGCTATATTCTCTGATTTTTGTGAAAATATTTTTGAGGTTTTCATGGATGATTTTTCTGTTTATGGAACTTCTTTTGATGATTGCTTGAGCAACCTTGATCGAGTTTTGCAGAGATGTGAGCAAACTAATCTTGTCTTGAATTGGGAGAAGTGGCACTTTATGGTTAATGAAGGTATTGTCTTGGGGCATAAAATTTCTAAACGAGGTATTGAGGTGGACCAAGCTAAAGTTGATACAATTGAGAAAATGCCATGTCCTAAAGATATTAAAGGTATTCGTAGTTTCCTTGATCATGCTAGTTTCTATAGGAGGTTTATTAAAGACTTCTCTAAAATTTCTAGGCCTCTTACAAATCTTTTACAAAAGGATGTTCCATTTGTTTTTGATGATGATTGTGTAGAAGCCTTTGAAACACTTAAGAAAGCCTTAACTTCTGCACCTATTGTTCAACCACCTGATCGGAACTTGCCTTTTGAAATTATGTGTTATGCCAGTGATTATGCTGTTGGTGCTATTCTAGGACAAAGGGTTGATAAGAAATTAAATATTATTCATTATGCTAGCAAAACTCTAGACAGTGCCCAAAGAAATTATGCCACTACTGAAAAAGAATTTTTAGCAGTTGTGTTTGCTTGTGATAAATTCAGATCTTACAGTGTTGATTCTAAAATTATTGTTCACACCGATAATGCTGCTATTAAATATCTTATGGAAAAGAAAGATGCTAAACCTAGACTCATTAGGTGGGTTCTCTTGCTACAAGAATTTGATTTACATATTATTGATAGAAAAGGAGCTGAGAACCCCGTAGCTGATAACTTATCTAGGTTAGAGAATATCCTTGATGACCCACTACCTATTGATGATAGCTTTCCTGATGAACAACTACATGCAATAAATGTTTCTCATAATACTCCTTGGTATGCTGACTATGCTAATTATATTGTTGCTAAATACATACCACCTAGTTTCACATACCAACAAAAGAAAACAAATTCTTCTATGATTTAAGACATTACTTTTGGGATGACCCACATCTTTATAAAGAAGGAGTAGATGGTATTATTAGATGTTGTGTACCTGAGCATGAACAGGAACAAATTCTACGGAAATGTCACTCCGAAGCTTATGGAGGGCATCATGCGGGAGATAGAACTGCTCATAAGGTATTGCAATCTAGTTTTTATTGGCCTACTCTCTTCAAGGATGCCCGTAAGTTTGTTTTTTCTTGTGATGAATGTCAAAGAATTGGTAATATCAGTAAGCGTCAAGAAATGCCTATGAATTATTCACTTGCTGTTGAACCATTTGATGTTTGGGGTTTTGATTATATGGGACCTTTTCCTTCCTCTAATGGGTATACACATATTTTGGTTGCTATTGATTATGTTACTAAGTGGGTAGAAGCTATTCCAACTAGTAGTGCTGATCATAACACTTCCATTAAAATGCTTAAAGTAGTTATTTTCCCGAGGTTTGGAGTCCCTAGATATTTAATGACTGATGGTGGTTCACACTTTATTCATGGTGCTTTCCGTAAAATGCTTGCTAAATATGATGTTAACCATAGAATTGCATCACCCTACCATCCTCAATCTAGTGGTCAAGTTGAACCTAGCAATAGAGAAATAAAACTAATATTACAAAAAGCTGTTAATAGGTCCCGAAAGAATTGGTCTAAGAAATTGGATGATGCACTTTGGGCCTACAGAACAGCATATAAAAATCCTATGGGTATGTCTCCCTATAAAATGGTTTATGGAAAAGCTTGTCATTTGCCTCTAGAGTTAGAACATAAAGCATATTGGGCAATTAAAGAACTCAGCTATGATTTCAAACTTGCCGGTGAAAAGAGGTTATTTGATATTAGCTCATTAGATGAATGGAGAGCCCAAGCTTATGAAAATGCCAAGTTATTTAAAGAAAAATTTAAAAGATGGCATGACAAAAGAATTCAAAAGCGGGAATTCAAAGTTGGAGAATAGGTTCTTCTGTACAACTCTCATTTTAGATTCTTTGCAGGAAAACTTCTCTCTAAATGGGAAGGACCTTATATTATCGAGGAGGTTTATCTCTATGGAGCTATCAAGATTAATAATGCCGAAGGTACTAACCCAAAGGTGGTCAATGGTCAAAGAATTAAACACTATATCTCAGGTACGCCTATTAATGTTGAAAGCAATATTATTCAAACCATGACACCGGAGGACCACAAAAAAGAGACCTTCCGGAACACTCCAGAATACTGAAAAAGAGAAGGTACATGATACGGTAAGTAAACGGACTCCGAAAAATCCGTAAAAATATTTTCTTCCAGTTTTGGAATATTACAAAAATTAGGAAAATAAGAAACAACCAGGAAGGGAACCGAGGAGGGCACAACACACCAAGGCGCGCCTGGGCCCCCTGGCGCGCCCAGGTGGGTTGTGCCCACCTCAGGAACCTTCCCGACTCCGTTTTCCTCCCGTTTGCTTGTTTCCCAAGATAAAAAATCTTTATATACCCCCAGAATGTATTGACCACCGTATCACGGAGAAATCTTTGGTTCTTCTTTCTTGCTGTTTTCTGACAGATCTAGATCGCCATGGCCGCTTCGAGATCCTCCAAGGACAAGTTCTTCGAGAACGTCATCAACATGTATTTGCGGGAGGTGATGCAGCACCCTCAAGCCATTGAGATGCATGAGGGGGTGCTCCACATCCAGGACGTCCAGGGTCCCAAGGGGACGGGAACCATGGATGCCAGGCTCGAAGCTATGGAGCAGGAGGTCTTCAAGTGCAAGGGGATGGTGGAACGTGGACTCAATGCCAATCACCTCATGATCGCCGATTACACCCGTGATCTCAAGGTGGATGGCAAATCCATGAAGGACATCATCTTCACCTTCAACGAGCAAATCAATTTTCTGCAAAGCCAAATCTATGATCTCCAAAATCAAGTCTTTCAATATGAGGCGAGATTTAAAGGTATGAGTTTAGCTGCCAGTTGTAGGACTCGTGAGACTCACGCTTTTTCTTATGATGGTGAGCCGCTGCCATGGAAGCCGGAGGATAAGCCCGCTACTACTTCACCACCACCTTCATCATCTTCTCCAACAAAAGAAACTTGAGTTCATGGTATGGGCACTCCCCTTGGCTTGTGCCAAGCTTGGGGGAGGTGCCCCGGTATCGTATCACCACCACTATCTTTGCTTTCATCTATTTTAGTTTGATCTTTAGTTATCCTATGATTTAGTTGAATAAAAGTTTAGTTCGATCCTTTCTTTTTGAGTGCTTGTTTAGTGATCTATCTATGTAATCGTGTGCGGGATATATAATAAAGAGTAGTTTAAGTTTTATTTCTTTACTCTTTTGTTCCAATAAAAAGAAATGGAAATAAATGAAAAAGATCATATGCTAATCTCATGGTAAGTAATGACATCACATAATGAAAAGTATAAGTGGTAAAATTTATTGGAGATTGATAAACATAGCATTGGTCAATGATGCAACTCATGAAAGAATTAATAAGGGAAGAGAAGATTCACATGCAAATACACTATCTTGGACATCTTTTATGATTGTGAGCCCCCATTAAATATTTTGTGTCAAAATAGTTGACGTTGGACAAGGAAGACAACATAATGATTTATGTTTGTTCATATTCACATAGAAGTTATATTGTCATAGATCCTTCATCATGTGGTGCTTGCTCAATATCTTTTCTAGCCAAAAACTTCGTACTAAGTAGAGATACTACTTGTGCATCCAAAAACCCTTAAACCCAAAATCTTTTTGAGAGTCCACCATATCTACCTATGGATTGAGTAAGATCCTTCAAGTAAGTTGTCATCGGTGCAATAAGGCAATAAAAATTGCTTCTAAATGTGTTGGATCATTTAGTGTAAGAGAAAATTGAGCGTTGTACGAACTTGTGATGGCAAAGTAATAAAAGCGACGGACTGCATAATAAAGGTTGCTATCATAAGGGGCAATATAACGTGACGTTCTTTTGCATTAAGGGATTTGGCATACAAACAAATACGCGCATGACAACCTCTGCTTCCCTCTGCGAAGGGCCTATCTTTTACTTTTATGCATTTACTTTATGTAAGAGTCAAAGTATTCTCCCCTATTCCTTTTTATTTTCTCTTTTTGCAAGCATCATGTGGTGAGGAAAGATCTAGGCACATATATCCAGTTGGATATGAGTGGGCATGAGTTATTATTGTTGACATCACCCTTGAGGTGAATACGTTGGGAGGTGAAACTATAAGCCCCTATCTTTCTATGTGTCCGGTTGAAACTTTTTGTTAATGGGTATGCTCTGAGTGTTAGCAATCATAGAAGATTAAATGATGGTTGAGTATGTGGACTTGCCTAAAGGCTCCGATATGTGACCCTTCCTGAAAATATGAATTGTAGTTGCAAATTTGACTGAGAATATAGTTTGTTGGTTTTCAATAAGGTTTATGCTTTATACTTCAATGTTGTGATGAATTGTTACTTGTTCAAGAGAAGTTATATGATAAAAGTTGTTTGATAAAGTTTTATATTAAAGTTCCTTTCTGTTATAATAATATGCATGATGCTTCTATGTCCATATTTTGTTTTTTATCGACACCTCTCTCTCTCTAAGCATGTGGGCATGTTTTTCGATTTCGGTTTTTCGCTTGAGGACAAGCGAGGTCTAAGCTTGGGGGAGTTGATACGTCCATTTTGCATCATGTTTTCCTACTGTTATTTATAATGTTTTTATGCATAATAATGCTTTTGGGAGTAATTCTAATGCCTTTCCTCTCATAATATGCAAGGTTTACACAAAGAGGGAGAATACCGGCAGCTGGAATTCTGGACCTGAAAAGGCTACGTCAGAGTTACCTATTCTGCACATCTCCAAATGAGCTGAAAATTTACAGAGAATTATTTTTGTAGCGATCCGACCTCAGATGGTCAAATCTCTGTGTTCAAGTGTCATCCCTGGATCGGTAATGCTGACACACACAATACTCGAAGGATTTATAACAGAGTGCAATCACACACTTATTACATCGAATGTCTCAAAAGAGAACTGATTACAATAAATATGGCTTAAGGCCATCTAAATAAAATAACAGCGGAAGGCTTGGAAGATAAAGTGAGTCCATCAACTCCAACGGCATAGCTGAGTGCATGACAACGACCTAGCGCACCTTACTCTTCATCTGAAAAGTCTGCAACATGATATGTTGCAGCCCGAAAATGGGTCAGCACATGGAATATGCTGGCAATATAACACAGCAGAGCAAGGAATAGAAAATTGCTATCACTACATGCATATATGGCTGGTGGAAAGCTCTAGGGTTAAATTGTTTTGCGAAAAGCCAATTTTTCCCTACATCAAAGGAATATGTTTTATTTAACTATCATGGTAGTTGTTAAACATTGAGAAGGTAAATCCCCATCTCAATCCCAATTAAAATTAATCATTAAACCCAACAAATTAATTTAGAGTGATGAGATCAAATCAATAATTCAAGTACCAGATACTCAAGATGTCCATAACCGGGGACACGGCTAATCATGATTAGTTTATACACTCTGCAGAGGTTTGTGCACTTTTCCCCACAAGACTCGATCTCCTCCGTTGGATTTCTCGCACTACATGGTGTTTGAGAAACGGATGACCGAGACACAGTCTTTCAGAAACATTTACTCTTTACTCTGGGTAGACAGTTACACCTACTTTCCCCTACATCTACTAGCCTACCACTGAAAGAGGTCCTGCAACATACTCAACTATGCTAGAGCCCATAATAGCTTGTGGCTGCACACGGAAGTTTCTAGCATGAATAATCTTATGATCCCTTTGAGCCTGGGTGGCGAACCAAAAAGACAACACTGGTATATCCCCAGGTGCCTGCAACCAATCCACCCAGATGTGTATTTAAGTAGCCACCTTAAGTTAATATTAATTAACAATCTCACATCTATCATGGATACACTCAAACCCAATCCACGTCTACGAGCATAGCATGGCAATATAAGCATAACGTGGAAGTAACTCCCAAGGGTTTGATAATAAAGGGAAATAGGTTCTACCTCATCATCTACTTCCCAATACCCACAAGTTAAACACATCGTAATCATGTAGTGTTTGAGGATTGAAACTAATGCATAAAAACTGGGTATGAAAAGAGTATGATCAATGTGTTACTTGCCTTGCTGACGATCTGCAAACCCTAGAGACTCGTAGTAGCACGCTTCGCACTCCGGGAATTCTATCGTAAACAAACAATAGCATACATAAGCAATCAAGCATAGATGCAAGGGTAAAACTCAAATAAGAAGATCAAATCTGAAAGTTCAACTGAAGAGATTCGATCTGCAAAAAGAATCAATCGAATCGGAGCTACGAAACTGAAACTACGGTCAAAAGAACTTCAAAAACAAATCTGCTTGAAACCAAATTTTAAATTGTCAAAATCATGTTCAAGTTGATTAAACAGAAAGAGGGGGTTTGAGACGAAGATTCTGGCATTGGTTTCACTGGATTTGGACGAACGGTTTAGAAACGGCGAGGGTTTGAAGATCAGGGGCTAATCTGCGATAAAAGTAATCGTGGATAGGTCCCTGGCAGAAAAAGAAAAACCTATCGGACGAACGTCCGCTAACAGAGACGAACGGGCGAAAACGTTCGTTAAAACGAACGAACGTTCGCAAACGAACTAAACCGAGAAAACCAAACCGATCTAATAAAAAAAAATCAAACTAGGGTTTTTAAAAAAAAAACTGAGACGGTTTTTACCTAAATCGGAAAAAAAAACAGCCGGCGAGATCCGGCAGCTCCGGCGCGGCTCCGGCGAAGGCGGCGGGCTCCGCGGGCGAGGCGCGGGCGGCGGGGTGCGGCACAGGGCAGCGCGGCAGTAGCGGCGGCGGCAGCGGTGGCGGTGGTGGTGTGGGGACGAGGGGGGGCGGCGGTAGGCGGCTTATAAAGAGCTCGGGGGGGAGGGGCGGCTGGCTTGGGGAGGGGGCAAGGCGGCGGCAGTGGCCGACTCGGCCACGGCGGCGGTGTCGTGCGCGAGCGGGACTCCTGCTCGGTGTCGGGGACGGCGCGAGCTGTGCCGGCTGGGCTTCGGCCCAGTCGGTCCGAAAAGTTTTTTTTTTAAATAAGATTCTGCCGAGAAAAATCCTAAATAAAAATATAAAAATGCCAAAAACAATTTTCATCGTCTAAATAAAATATTTAGAACAAAGTGAACATTTTCTTGGCCTAAAAATGCAATTTTGAAAAAAATGCATATTTTTCTAATTCAAATAAAATAGCAATAAAATCCAAATAAAATTATTTATTTGGTTTTAACATTTTTCCTCCAATATTCCTTTTATTTTGGAGAAGTCATATTATCTCCTCTCATATGTTTTTAATATGAAATATTTTGGAAAGAAAAATAAATAAAACCAAAATGATCCTCTTTTCAATATTTGAGAAAATTCAAATATGAAAATAATAAAATCCCCAACTCTCTCCTTGGGTCCTTGAGTTGCTTAGGATTTTTAGGGTCACAATCAAAATGCAAATAAAATATGATATGCAAATGATGACCTATGTATAACATTCCAAATTGAAAATTTGGGATGTTACAATTTTGCAATATATGAAAAATACTGGAGCAAATAACTACCGGAGGAGGCCCACTAGGTGGGCACAACCCACCTGGGCGCACCAGGCCCCCCAGGCGCGCCCTGGTGGGTTGTGCCCTCCTCGGCCCACCTCCGGTGCCCGTCTTCTGGTATATAGGTCATTTTGACCTAGAAAAAAAATCAGGAGGGGACTTCCGGGATGAAGCACCACCGTCTCGAGGCGGAACTTGGGTAGGAGCACTTTTGCTCTCCAGCGGAGCGATTCCGCTGGGGGAACTTCCCTCCCGGAGGGGGAAATCATCGCCATCATCATCACCAACAACTCTCCCATCTTTGGGAGGGCCATCTCCATCAACATCTTCAACATCACCATCTCCTCTCAAACCCTAGTTCATCTCTTGTGTTCAATCTTTCTACCGGAACCTTAGATTGGTACTTGTGGGTGACTAGTAGTGTTGATTACATCTTGTAGTTGATTACTATATGGTTTATTTGGTGGAAGATTATATGTTCAGATCCATTATACTATTTAATACCCCTTTGATCTTGAGCATGATTATTAATTGTGAGTAGTTACTTTTGTTCTTGAGGTCACGGGAGAAATCATGTTGTAAGTAATCATGTGAACTTGATATGTGTTCGATATTTTGATGATATGTATGTTGTGATTCCCTTAGTGGTGTCATGTGAACGTCGACTACATGGCACTTCACCATATTTGGGCCTAAGGGAATGCATTGTGGGGTAGTTATTAGATGATGGGTTGCTAGAGTGACAGAAGCTTAAGCCCTAGTTTATGCGCTACTTCGTAAGAGACTGATTTGGATCCAAAAGTTTAATGCTATGGTTAGATTTTATCTTAATACTTTTCTCGTAGTTGCGGATGCTTGCGAGGGGGTTAATCATAAGTAGGAGGTTTGTTCAAGTAAGAACAACACCTAAGCACCGGTTCACCCACATATCAAATTATCAAAGTAGCGAACACGAATCAAACCAACATGATGAAAGTGATATGATGAAATTCCCGTGTACCCTCAAGAATGCTTTGCTTATCATAAGAGACCGTTTTGGCCTGTCCTTTACCACAAAAGGATTGGGCTACCTTGCTGCACTTTATTTACCGTTACCGTTACTTGCTCGTTACAAATTATCTTGCTATCAAACTACTTGTTACCGACTATTTCAGTGCTTGCAGAAAATACCTTGCTGAAAACCACTTGTCATTTCCTTCTGCTCCTCATTGAGTTCGACACTCTTACTTATCGGAAGGACTATGATTGATCCCCTATACTTGTGGGTCATCACTTGCGGACGAGATGAAGATGGACTATGAGGCACCTCAACTCGTTGCTTTCGAGTAGGCGGCTCATCAGATAAGCCAGCAGTTTATTCTCTGGAGTTGCTCCGATTCTTCCTTTTCGATGTGCTAGTTTTTTGATTTTTATTCAAAAGAAAGTGTGGATCTAAATGAGCGTCTAGATGCAAAAACGGTACCTTCCTGATAACTTTTCTCGTTCTCTTCAAGATAAAAGTTTTTGAGTTGAATGAGATTGAAATTACCTCAACATGGCCGGCTCGACTGGTTTCCGTATGATACTGAGAAGAGGGAGCATCAGCAAGTGATTGCTTGTATCTGCGTTGGTATTTCCCCGTAGAGGAGAGGATGATGCAGCACAACAACGGTAAGTATTTCCCTCAGTTATGAAACCAAGGTTATCAATCCAGTAGGAGAACCAAGCAACACTATGTAAACAGCACCTGCACACAAACCACAAAAACTTGCAACCCAACGCGTAAGAGGGGTTGTCAATCCCTCCTCGGTATTAAGATATATTAAATTGTATGAGATTTGATAAATAGATCTAGCAAAAATACAAAATAAAATAAATAAAGGAAAAATGTACCAAGGTATTTTTGGGTTTTATATGACGGGAAAATAGACCCCCGGGCCGTAGATTTCACTAGAGGCTTCTCTCGAGAAAATAGCATATAGTGGGTAAACAAATTACTGTTGGGAAATTGATAGAAAAGCGAATAATCATGAGGATATCCAAGGCAATGATCATGTATATAGGCATCACGTCCAACATTAGTAGACCGACTCCTGCCTGCATCTACTACTATTACTCCACACATCGAACGCTATCCAGCATGCATCTAGTGTATTAAGTTCATGAAAAAATGGAGTAATGCAATAAGAGCGATGACATGATGTAGACAAGATCTATTCATGTAGGAATATACCCCATCTTTTTATCCTTAATAGCAATGATACATGTGTGTCATGTTGCTACTTCTTGAGCTTGCGTTGATTTTTCCCTTGAAGAGGAAAGGGTGATGCAGCAAAGTAGAGATAAGTATTTCCCTCAGTTAAGAACCAAGGTATCAATCCAGTAGGAGGTACAAGCAAGTCCCCAATAGATGCACCTGCACAAACTAACAAACACTTGCACACAACACGAAAAAGGGGTTGTCAATCCCTTCACAATCACTAGCAAGAGTGAGATCTAATAGAGATAGATATAAAAGATAAGTAAAAGGAAAAGTAAAGTAAATATAAATAAATTGCAGCAAGGTATTTTTTGGTTTTTGGTTTTATAGATCTGAAAATATATAATGAGAAATAGACCCGGGAGCCATAGTTTTCACTAGAGGCTTCTCTCTTGAGGGAAACACATACGGTGGGTGAACAAATTACTGTTGAGCAATTGATAGAAAAGCGCAAAGTTATAACGATATCTAAGGCAATGATCATGAATATAGGCATCACGTCCGTGACAAGTAGACCGACTCCTGCCTACATCTACTACTATTACTCCACACATCGACCGCTATCCAGCATGCATCTAGTGAATTAAGTTAACAAGAATGGAGTAACGCCTTAAGCAAGATGACATGATGTAGAAGATCCAATCAATATGGTAAAACCCCCATCTTTTTATCCTTAATGGCAACAATACAAATACGTGCCTCGCTACCCCTACTGTCACTGGGTGAGGACACCGCAAGATTGAACCCAAAACAAAGCACCTCTCCCATTGCAAGAAAAACCAATCTAGTTGGCCAAACCAAATCGATAGATCAGAGAGAAATACAAAGCTATCTTAATCATGCATAAAAGAGTTCACAGAAGACTCAAATAATATTCATAGATAATCTAATCATAAATCCACAATTCATCGGATCTCAACAAACGCACCGCAAAAGAAGATTACATCGAATAGAACTCCAAGACCATCAAGGAGAACATTGTATTGAAGATCAAAGAGAGAGAGAAGAAGCCATCTAGCTACTAGCTATGGACCCGTAGGTCTGTGGTAAACTACTCACACATCATCGGAAGGGCAACAAGGTTGGTGTAGAGGCCCTCCGTGATCGAATCCCCCTCCGGTGGAGTGCCGGAAAAGACCCCAAGATGGGATCTCATGAGAACAGAAGCTTGCGGCAGCAGAAAAGTATTTTTGGTGTGTCCTCTGGTATACGAGGAATATTCTGGTATTTATGGAGGCAGGATTAGGGTTAGGAGGTCTGCGAGGGGCCCACAAGCCTAGGGGCACGCCCCTAGGGCTTGTGGCCTCCTCGTGGGTCTTCTGGCCTTCTCCCGAAGCTTCCTAGGTGTCTTTTGGTCCAAGAAAAATCATTGTAAAGTTTTATTCCATTTGGACTACGTTTGGTATTGATTTTCTGTAAAAGACAAAAACAAGGAAAAAATTGCAACTGTCACTGGGCACTAGGTTAATAGGTTAGTCCCAAAAATGATATAAAATAGCATATTAATGCATATAAAACATCCAAGATGGATAATATAATAGCATGGAACAATAAAAAATTATAGATACGTTGGAGACGTATCAAGCATCCCCAAGCTTAATTGCTGCTCGTCCTCGAGTAGGTAAATGATAAAAACAGAATTTGGAATGCTACTTAACATATTTATTAATGTAAATTTTTTTATTGTGGCATGAATGTTCAGATCCATAAGATTCAAAACAAAATTTTATTATTGACATAAAAATAATAATACTTCAAGCATACTAATAAAGCAATCATGTCTTCTCAAAATATCATGGCTAAAGAAAGTTATCCCTACAAAATCATATAATCTTGTCATGCTCTATCTTCATCACACAAAGTATTTATCATGCACAACCCCGATGACAAGCTAAGCAATTGTTTCATACTTTTAATGTTCTTTTTCAACTTTCACGCAATACATGAGCGTGAGCCATGGATATAGCACTATAGGTGGAATAGAATATGGTGGAGGTTGTGAGGAGAAGACAAAAAGGAGAAAGTCTCACGTCAACTAGGAAAATTAATGGGCTATGGAGATGCCCATCAATTGATATCGATGCAAGTGAGTAGGGATTGCCATGCAATGGATGCACTAGAGCTATAAGTGTATGAAAGCTCAAAAGAAAACTAAGTGGGTGTGCATCCAACTTGCTTGCTCACGAAGACCTAGGGCAATTTTGAGGAAGCCAATCATTGGAATATACAAGCCAAGTTCTATAATGAAAAATTCCCACTAATATATGAAAGTGATAAAATAGGAGACTCTCTATCATGAAGAACGTGGTGCTACTTTGAAGCACAAGTGTGGTAAAGGATAGTAACATTGTCCCTTCTCCCTTTTTCTCTCATTTTTTTCTTTTTCTATTTTTTTCCTCATTTTTTTGTTTTTGGGATCTTTGGCCTCTTCTTCCTTTTTATTTAAGTCCGGAGTCTCATCTCGACTTGTGGGGTCATCATAGTCTCCATCATCCTTTCCTCACATGGGACAATGCTCTAATAATGATGATCATTACACTTTTATTTACTAACAACTCAAGAATTACAACTCGATACTAGAACAAAATATGACTCTATATGAATGCCTCCGGCGGTGTACCGGGATGTGCAATGATCTAGAGTGACATGTATAAAAAATATGAACGGTGGCCAAGCCACAAATACTATGTCAACTACATGATCATGCAAAGCAATATGACAATGATGGTATGTGTCATAATAAATGGAACGGTGGAAGTTGCATGAAAATATATCTCGGAATGGCTATGGAAATGCCATAATAGGTAGGTATGGTGGCTGTTTTGAGGAAGGGTATATGGTGGGTTTAATGCACCAGCGAAAGTTGCGCAGTACTAGAGAGGCTAGCAATGGTGGAAGGGTGAGAGTGCGTATAACCCATGGACTCAACATTAGTCATAAAGAACTCACATACTTATTGCAAAAATTTATTAGCCATTGAAGCAAAGTACTAATACACATGCTCCTAGGGGGATATATTGGTAGGAAAATACCATCGCTCGTCTCCGACTGCCACTGATAAGGAAGACAATCAAAAATAAATCATGCTCCAACTTCATCACATAACGATAGACAATACGTGCATGCTTCGGGAATCACAAACCTTAACACAAGTATTTCTACTAATCCACAATTACTCTCTAGCATGACTCCAATATCACCATCTTTATATCTCAAAACAAATGCAAGGAATCAAACTTCTCATATATTCAATGCTCTTTATGAAAGTTTTTATTAAATCCCCCTTGGATACCCATCATATTAGGACCAAATTTATAACCTAAGCAAATTGCCATACTATTTTTAAGACTCTCAAAATAATATAAGTGAAGCATGAGAGTTCATCAATTTCTACAAAATAAAATGTGACGCCCCCGATTCAATCGTACACTAATCATACACGCAAACGTGTATGATCAAGATCAGGGACTCACGGGAGGATATCACAACACAACTCTAAGAAATAAATAAGTCATACAAGCATCATAATACAAGCCAGGGGCCTTGAGGGCTCGAATACAAGTGCTCGATCATAGACGAGTCAGCGGAAGCAACAATATCTGAGTACAGACATAAGTTAAACAAGGTGCCATAAGATGGCTAGCACAAACTGAGATACAGATCGAAGAGGCGCAGGCCTCCTGCCTGGGATCCTCCTAAACTACTCCTGGTCGTCGGCGGCGGCCTGCAAGTAGTAGTAGGCACCCTCGGTGTAGTAGGGGTCGTCGATGGTGTCGTCTGGCTCCTGGGCTCCAGCATCTGGTTGCGACGTCCGAGAAGAATGGAAAAAGGGGAAAAAAGAGGAAGCAAAGCAACCGTGAGTACTCATCCAAAGTACTCGCAAGCAAGGATCTACACTACATATGCAATGGTATCAATGAAATGGTAGTATCTGTGGACTGAACTGCAGAATGCCAGAATAAGAGGGGGATAACTAGTCCTATCGAAGACTACGCTTCTGGTAGCCTCCATCTTGAAGCATATAGAAGAGAGTAGCTGGTAAGTTCACCAAGTATCATCGCATAGCATAATCCTACCCGATAATCCTCTCCTCGTCGCCCTGTGAGAGAGCGATCACCGGGTTGTATCTGGCACTTGAAAGGGTGTGTTTTATTAAGTATCCGGTTCTAGTTGTCATAAGGTCGAGGTACAACTCCGGGTCGTCCTTTTACCGAGGGACACGGCTATTCGAATAGATAAACTTCCCTGCAGGGGTGCACCACATTACCCAACACGCTCGATCCCTCTGGCCGGGCAAACTTTCCTGGGTCATACCCGGCCTCGGAAGATCAACATGTCGCAGCCCTACCTAGGCCTAACAGAGAGGTCAGCACGCCGGTCTAAATCCTATGCGCGCAGGGGTCTGGGCCCATCGCCCATTGCACACCTGCACGTTGCGTGGGCGGCCGGAGAGCAGACCTAGCAACCTCCATTACAAAGGAAGTTGCGTTACGCGGTCCAACCCGGCGCGCGCCGCTCAGTCGCTGACGTCTAGGAGGCTTCGGCTGATACCATGACGTTGAGTACCCATAACTGTTCCCGCATGGTGGTTAGTGCATATAGGCTCGTAGCCAGACTTAGATCAAATACCCAATCTCGTTAAGCGTGTTATTTTGAAGTAACCGCGGACGCCGACCAGGACCAGGCCCACCTGTCTCCTAGGTGGTCACAACCTGCCCTGTCGCTCCGCCACAAAGTAACACTCGGGGGCCGTCGGGAACCTAGGCTCACCTCTACCTAGATGGAACCACCTGCCCCTTCAGCCCCCATCTCCGAACAGTAACATAGGTAATGTAAAAGTATATAGTATATGTACCCGTGATCACCTCCCGAAGTGATCACGGCCCAGTAGTATAGCATGGCAGACGGACAAGAGTGTAGGGCCACTGATGTAATTCTAGCAACCTATACTAAGCATTTTAGGATTGCAGGTAAGGTATCAACAGTAGTAGCAAAGACAGGCTATGCAGCAGAATAGGATTAACCGAAAGCAGTAACAGGCTACACTACTCTAATGCAAGCAGTAGAGAGAAGGAATAGGCGATATTGGGTTGATCAGGGGGGGGGGGGCTTGCCTGGAAGCTGTGTCGAGAGAGAAGGGTCGTCGACGTAGTAGTCGTTCACGGCAGCGTCGTCAGCGGTCTCAGCATCTATCGGAGAGAAAAGGGGGGGGGGGGGGGGCGGGCGGGGGGGGGGGTGAGGAAACAGTAAATACAAAGCAAACAATGCTACACAAAGTATGACATGACAATATGCAGTGCCGGGTGTGCTCTAACGTGGGGTTGCACGTTACCGAGAAAGGGGGATCCCATTCGGGAAAGTTTTCTCGGTTCCGAACATTTGTTAGACAGATGACCGGAGGGGGGACGGTTGCATGTTCAGGTATTTAGAGGCATCACACGGATATGTGGGTTGCGTATCCGGGTTCGTCTTGTTGATCTGAGCAACTTTCATGTTCAAAGTTTTTCGATCCGAGTTACGGTTTATTTTATATGATTTTCAAAGTTTTATCTAATTTTTGGAATTAATATTAATTAATTAATTTGAAATTGAATTATTGCAACAGTGTGACGTCAGCGGTCAATTCTGACCGTTGACCAGTCAAACTGACATGCGGGTCCCACTATCATTGTCACAGTATAACTAATCAGGTTTAGTTAACTAACCTAGTTAATTAGGTTAATAGATTAAATTAATTAGCTAATTAATCAAAGTTAATTAATTTAATTAATGATTAATTTAATTAATTAATTAATTATTTCTTTATTTTTATTTTTATACCTTTTATTTTTATTCTTTTACGTTCTCAGGGGGTGGGGCCCCAATGTCAGCGGCCCCGGGGCCAAACGGGCGCGGGCACCGGGCGCTGGGCGACGGAACGGGGTGGACCCGCCCGCGGCCAGCGGGCGCGGCCGCGGTGCACGGCGGGCACGGCGAGGCCGGCCGGTAGTGGGCGGCGCAGCGTAGAGGCGGCAGGAGCGGCGACAGGAGCGGCGACGCGAGGGCAACAGCAGCTGGAGCCGGCGGCGGAGTCAGGGCGCGGGCGGCGCAGTGGCGAGCGACGGGCAGCGGCACGGGAACGAGGCCAGGGGAGGCGCGGGCGACGCTCGGCCACACGAGAAGGGGCGCAGCACGCGGCGGTGGTGCACAGAGGCTGCACGGGGCGAGGTTGCGGAGAAGCAGCAGCAGCACTAGAGCAGTCGCCGCGCAGCAGAGTGTTACGCCCCCGGCTCAATCGTGCACTAATCATACACGCAAATGCACACGATCAAGCCTAAGGACTCACGGGAAGATATCACAACACAACTCTAAAACATAAATAAAGTCATACAAGCTTTATATTACAAGCCAGGGGCCTCGAGGGCTCGAATACATAAGCTTCGTACAAGCGTCAGCGGAAGCATCAGATATCTGAGTACAGATATAAAAGAAGGCACAGAAAGGCCTTTAGAAAGGCGGGATAAAATAAAACACTAGGATCGAAAGGCGTAGGCCTCCTGCCTGGGACCCTCCGATCCTACTCCTGGTCGACGGCAAGCTCGTAGTAGTATCCATCCTCGGGGGTAATAGTAGTAGTCGAACGACGGGGCATCTGTCTCAAGGGGCTCCATCTTCTGGTCACGACAAACTGATATGGGGAGAAAAGGAAAACAAAGCAACCGTGAGTACTCAGAAGTACTCAGCAAGCAAGGATCTACACTACATATGCAACATTTTCAAAGGGAGGCTGTATATGTGGACTGGGCTGCAGAAATGCCAGAATAGAGAGAAGGCCTAGTCCTATCGAAGACTAGCATCTTCATCGGCCTTGCAGCAATAGAAGAGAGCAGAACAAATCAATATAAAGTAGCAGTATCTTTAAGTCTCATCCTCACCCAGAGATCCTTTCTTGACTCCCTGCGAGAAAGCAATCCCAGAGCCATAAAGTCATTAACCTCGTCCTGAGATCCCTTCTCGACTCCCTGCGAGAAGCAATCCCAAAGCCTCATAACTAGGTCTCATCTCATGTTCTAGCTTTATCGATCGGGATACAACTCCGAGTGTCCTTTACCGTAGGATCGGCTATCGATAGAAGTTTTCTTCCCTGCAAGGGTGCACCAACTTACCCAACACGCTCGATTAACTCCGGCCGGACACACTTTCCTGGGTCATGCCCGGCCTCGGCCAAACGACACATCGCAACCCTACCTACAGCTCAGCAGAGAGGTCCCCGCCGGTCTACATCCTAAGCGCAAGGGGGTCTTGGCCATCGCCCCTCGCCCTCCGGGTCGTTGCGCACACGGTGAAGCCAGGCACCAACACTACAGGAAGGCGCCGGTCCGTCCGTGCCGCCATGCTGAACTAGGCGTCTGACAGAGCTTTCGGCTGATGCATACGATGCAGAACGCCCATACTATGCCCACGTGATGGTTAGTGCTATCAGGCCAGAGGCCTGCTCGGATCAAATATCCAAATCGTTAGTACCTTGGGCTTGTGGTAACGAGCAGAGACTCATGAAAGATGTGACCCCATCGCCCCGTCTCGAGGACTTGCTGCAAGGGTTAAGAATGCCCGGCCGCGCCTCGTATTCATCACTCGGGCACCATACAGGCAACCCGTCTTCACAACACTCGCCTCTCAGGCGCACGCGGGTACCCCTCAGGGTCGACCCGCCTATCCAAGTAACAGTGTAAAATCCAAGTATCCGGGTGTCCATAACATCAGGGGAATCCAAGGTATCACCCTCGTTGGATTCCAACTCGATGTCTCCGTCAAGGTGAACTCGGAGGAATCACCCTCAATGGGTTCACACTTGAGGTGTTGTACGACGGCGTCGTTATCGGAAGCGGTGAAGGAGGAATCACCCTCGATGACCACGACCGAATAGCTACTCTACAGAGTTAACATCAGAAGTGCTGCACGAGGTATCACCCTCGACACTCGATATTAACGCTGCAGTGTCGTTACAACTAAGGGGGGGGGGGGGGGGGGGGGGGGGGGGGGGGTGATGTGCGGTGTCGGGGCCTGGTCTTCAATCCCGTTGATCGGGTCTTCGGATAATCCAGCGGGGCGGTCGGGATAAGTGGGGTCACTGATAGGTCTCTACCCAGCCTAAACTAAGCAGTTTAGGATATGCAGGTAATTATCAACAGCAGGTTACAGTAAACAAGCTATGCATCAGAATAGGTAAAGCAGTAGCAGCAGCAATTCTAATGCAAGCATGAGAAATTAGAATGGGCGATATCGGGATTATCAAAGGGGGGGCTTGCCTGGTTGCTCGGCGGCAAGGGCAAGGTCGTCAATGGTGTCTTCGGTCTCCGAAGCTGCGGCGGTACCGGGAACTGCGTCGGGGTCTAATGAGAGAGAAGAGGGGGAGGAAACATTATAAATACACAGTGAACAAGTGCAGCACAAAGCATAACATAGCAATACACGGTGACAGAGGTGACCTAACGCAGTGCCGGGTGTGTCCTAACGTATGGCTGCACGTCACCGAGGAAGGGGGAATCCATCCGGGAATGTTTTCCCGGTTCCGGACATTTGTCAGACAGATGACCGGAGGGGAACGGTTCCATGTTCGGATAGTTAGGTACGTGTGGCGGACGAACGGACTGCGTATTCGGATTCGTCTCATCGTTCTGAGCAACTTTCATGTACAAAGTTTTTCGATCTGAGCTACGGATTATTTTATATGATTTTCTAAAGTTTTTATTAATTTTCTGGAATTTAATTAATTATCTAAATTAGAATTATCCGAAACAGTGTATGCTGACGTCATCATGATGTCAGCATGACATCACCAGCCTGTTTAGTTAATTAACAGTAGTTAATTAGGTTAATTAAATCATTAAGTTAATTAACCTTAATTAGTTATTTAAACATTATTAATTAAGTTAATTAATCATTTAGATAATTATTTATTTTTAACTTTTTTTTAAAAAAAATCCTAGGGCGTGGGCCCCGGCTGCCTGTGGCCCCAAGGCCAAACGGGGGCGGGCGCTAACGGGCGTTCGGTTGTGGGCGTGCCTGTCGGGGTGAAAAGGGGGCGACGGGTGCGGCCACGGCGGGGCGCCGCCATGGAGGGGCGCTTGCCCTGGGCGCGGGCTGGGGCGGCCAGAGGTCGCCGGGAGCGGGCCAGGCTGCGCTGAGCGAGGCGAGGCCGCGGTGAGTGCGAGGCGGGCGCAGAGGCGGTAGCGGGCACGCGCGGCTGCGCGAGCGGTTGCAGCGGGAGTGGCAGCAACTCCCGACGAGCTGCAGCAAGCAGCGCAGCACGCGAGAGGAGGAGCAGGACGCGACCCTAGGCAGCAGCGGCCTGCCGACGCGCGGGGAGCAGCGGGTGGGTGGCGGTGGTCGACGAGAGGGGTGCGGGGAGCGGGGCACGGCCCTGAGGGGAGGCGGCCGGAGACGGGCGCCGTAGCGGCGGGCGTGGCAAGCAGCTGTAGGAGGTGGCGGCAGCAGGTGGAGGAGCAGCGCGGGGCGCTGCGGTACAGGGGCAGCGGGGCCGCGGGCGGAAGGGGCCGGCGAGGTGCAGGTTGGGGCCGAAGGGGGCGTGGCCAGGGGCGAGCAGGGTGTGGCGCGAGCGGCAGGGGCGTACGGCATCGGGGCAGAGGGGAAAAAGGAAGCGCGGCGCGGGAGCTCACAGGGGGCTCAGGAGCGACTCGGGGAGGCGGCGAAGCAGAGGAGCGCGTGCGAGGAAGGACGACGATGCCGGCGAGCTGCGGGGCGGTCCGGCTCGTCCTGGTACTCAAGAAGGACGAGGACGAGGGCGCCGGTCCTCCTGGACGCCTTGGCACAACTCGGGGAGGAGGGTGGCCGTGGCGATTCCAGAGCCACGGCGACCGCGGCGCTCGGATCCGATCCAGATCGAGAGCGGCGAGCGAGGGAGGAAAGGAGAGGGGGAAGTGGGGTGTAGCGGGCTAGGGTTTCGGGGGTGGGTGCCCCTGGGGGGTTATAGGCCGGGGGTTGGGCCGGCCTGGTGGGTGGCCAGCTGGGCCACGGCCCAGCAGGGGGGGTTGTTTTTTATTTATTTTCTCTTTTGTTTTCTTTTTGTCTTTTTCTTTTTTTTATTTATTCATATCTCCTGTTTAGTAAATTGTTAGGCCTCAAAATGATTTTTGTAGAACATGGCAATTGTTCCAATAAATACTAGGCATCCTCTACCACTGTCAAAAATTAGTTTGGAGTCAATTTGAGTTCACACAATTTTTATAATAAACAAAATGCATTAATCCTTACTGTTTTGGTAAAGTTTGAGCCACCTAATTAATTTATTTATTGTTGGTTTCAATTTTAGAATAGTCTCTGGAATATTTGCTATTTATTGAACATTTTAGTTTTATGCTGGACAACTTTTATTTTCCACTTTCATTTAAATTTGGATTTTGACTTAGGAGTTGAAATGCAATATAATGCTAATGATGATCATGCACTGTTAAACATGATGACATGGCATAATCAAAAGGGTGATTACTGCAGTTAACCACTGGGGGTGTTACAAATCTCCTCCACTAACAAGAATTCTCGTCCCGAGAAATAAGAAGTAGAAGGAAAAAGTTCGGGGTATTCCGCACGAAGATTATCCTCGCGTTCCCAAGTGGCTTCATCTTCAGTATGATTTGACCACTGCACTTTGAGGAACTTGGTAACCTTCTGACGGGTCCGACGCCCAGCTTCATCGAGGATGCGGATCGGATGTTCCTTATAAGAAAGATCATCATGCAATTCGAGCAATTCGTGATCCACAGCTCGGTGCGGAGATTCTTTGAAGCATTGACGAAGTTGCGACACATGGAAGACGTCGTGGATATGAGAGAATTGCGGCGGCAATTCCAATTTATAAGCCACCTGACCACGTCTAGCAATAATGCGGAAAGGACCAATGTAGCGTGGAGCTAGCTTGCCCTTGATTCCAAAACGGTGAGTGCCCTTCATAGGAGTGACACGAAGATAAGCTTGATCACCAGGTTGATAAGTCAAACCCCATCGTTTGCGATCATAGTTGCTCTTCTGGCGGTCCTGAGCCGCCTTGAGATTTTCCCGAACAATACGAACTTGTTCTTCGGCGTGTTGAATAATATCCGGACCCACGAGCGGTCGTTCCCCAGTTTTCGACCAATTCAGAGGGGTTCGACACTTACGTCCATAGAGTACTTCGAAGGGGGCCATCTTCAAACTGGCTTGATAGCTGTTGTTATAAGAGAACTCGGCATACGGGAGAGATTCTTCCCATTTCTTGCCGAAAGAAATAACACAAGCCCGAAGCATGTCTTCAAGCACTTGATTGACTCGTTCGACTTGGCCTTGGGATTGGGGGTGATAAGCTGAACTCCAGGTAATATGAGTTCCCATAGTTGTTTGGAAACTTTCCCAGAATTTGGAAGTGAAAAGACCGCCACGGTTCGAACTAATCTCCTTCGGAATACCGTAGAGTGAAACAATCCTGGAGATATACAACTCTGCTAACTGACTAGCAGTGATAGTCTCTTTGACAGGCAGAAAGTGTGCAACTTTAGAGAGTTGGTCGACGACGACAAGAATAGCATCGTGACCCTTCTGTGACCTGGGAAGTCCTGTAACGAAATCCATCTGAATCTTATCCCATTTCCATAGAGGAATAGGAAGTGGTTGCAGAATTCCAGCTGGTTTCTGATGTTCTGCTTTAACGCGATGACACACATCACATTCAGCAACATATCGAGCAATATCCTGCTTCATTTTAGACCACCAGTACCTTTGACGGAGATCATGATACATCTTGGTGCTACCCGGATGAATAGACAGCGGGGTATCATGTGCCTCCTTCATGACCTTGTCAGTCATAAGTTCGAAGCGAGGTACGACCATGCGGTTTCTGAAATACAAGGTTCCATCTTCAGACAGCGAGAAATCCCTGTACTTTTCAAGGTGAAGGTCTTTCTTCATGAGATCAATTTCAGCATCTTTAGCTTGCGCAATCTTAACAAATTTCTCAAGATCTGGTTGTATCACAAGGTTATTAAGAGAACCATGTGGAACAATACGCAGATTCAGCTTGCACAGTTCTTCAAAAAGACGAGGTTGAGCTCGCCTAACCATGAGGTTGTCGCAATAGGACTTGCGGCTTAAGGCATCAGCCATCACGTTAGCCTTGCCAGGGGTATAGGATATACCCAAATCATAGTCCGCAATGGCCTCCATCCATCTTTGCTGACGGAGGTTTAGAGATGGTTGAGTAAACAAGTACTTCAGACTTTTATGATCCATGTAGATCTCGCAACGATTACCGAGAAGGTAATGTCGCCACAACTGCAATGCATAGATGACAGCAGCTAGTTCTAGATCATGTACCGGATATTTCTCTTCATGTGGGCACAACTGACGAGAGCCATAGGCAATCACTTTACGCTCTTGCATTAGGACACAGCCTAGTCCTTCACGGGATGCGTCACAATAAATCACAAAGTCTTTGCGGGTATCTAGAGGAGATAGTACTGGGGCAGATGTTAGCTTGTCTTTGAGTGCTTGAAAACTTTCCTGGCATTTTTCGGTCCATTTGAACTTAACGCCCTTGTGAAGCAGATCAGTCAAAGGCTTAGCAATCTTTGAGAAATTCTCGACAAAACGACGGCAATAACTTGCAAGGCCGAGAAAACTTCTCACTTGCTTGATGTTCTTCGGAGGAGTCCAGTCAAGAATAGCCTGAACTCATTCTGGGTTAACAGCAATTCCATCCTTGGAAATCACATGACCAAGATACGTTACTTCAGAAAGCCAGAATTCACATTTGGAGTATTTGGCATACAGCTGGTGTTCTCGGAGTCTTTCCAGTACAAGATGGAGGTGTTCAGCATGTTCTTCCTTATTCTTCGAATATACCAGAATATCATCCAGATAAACCACGACGAACTTGTCAAGGTAATCCATGAATATATAATTCATCAGACGGGAGAATGTGGCTGGAGCATTTGTTAAGCCAAATGACATGACAGTGTACTCATAAGAGCCATAGCGAGTAACAAATGCAGTCTTCGGAATATCCTCTTCACGAACACGGATCTGATAATAACCCAACCTCAAATCAAGCTTAGAGAATACTGAGGAACCAGCAAGTTGATCATACAAATCATTGATCCGGGGAAGCGGATATTTGTTCTGGATTGTAGCTTGGTTAATGGGCGTCTACAACTTGCAAGATAGGATCAAGAACACAAATATATTCATGAAAACATAATAGGTTCAGATCTGAAATCATGGCACTCGGGCCCTAGTGACAAGCATTAAGCATAGCAAAGTCATAGAACCATCAATCTCAGAACATAGTGGATACTAGGGATCAGACCCTAACAAAACTAACTTGATTACATGATAAATCTCATCCAACCCATCACCGTCCAGCAAGCCTACGATGGAATTACTCACGCACGGCGATGAGCATCATGAAATTGGTGATGGGGGATGGTTGATGATGACGACGGCGTCAATTTCCCCTCTCCGGAGCCCAAAACAGACTCCAGATCTGCCCTCCCGAGGAAGAACAGGAGGCGGCGGCGGCTCCGTATCGTAAAATGCGATGAATCCTTCTCTCTGTTTTTTCTCTCCTCGAACATGAATATATAGAGTTGGAGTTAGGGTCAGAGGAGGTCCAGGGGACCCACAAGCTAGGGGGCGTGCCCAGGGGGGGTAGGGCGTGCCCTCCACCCTTGTGGTCTCCTGGTGGGTCCCCTCTGGTTGATTCTTTCGCCAGTATTTTTTATTTATTCCAAAAATATTCTCCGTAAATTTCCAGGTCATTCCGAGAACTTTTATTTCTACACAAAAATAACACCAAGGCAATTCTGCTGAAAAAAGCGTCAGCCCGGGTTAGTTCCATTCAAATCATGCAAATTAGAGTCCAAAACAAGGGCAAAAGAGTTTGGAAAAGTAGATATGACGGAGACGTATCAACTCCCCCAAGCTTAACCCATTGCTTGTCCTCAAGCAATTCAGTTGACAAACTGAAAGTGACAAAGAAAAACTTTTAAAAACTCTGTTTGATCTTGTTGTTGCAAATATGTATAGCCAGCATTCAGGTTTTCAGCAAAGATTATGAACTAACCATATTCACAATAACATTTAGGTCTCACATTCACTCATATCAATGGCACAATCAACTAGCGAGCAATAATAATGAATCTCGGATGACAACACTTTTTCAAAACAATCATGATATGATATAACAAAATGGTATCTCGCTAGCCCTTTCTGAGACCGCAAAACATAAATGGAGAGCACCCCTGAAGATCAAGGACTGACTAGACATTGTAATTCATGGTAAAAGAGATCCAGTCACAGTCATACTCAATATGAATTAATAACAATGCATGCAAATGACAGTGGTGCTCTCTAACTGGTGCTTTTTATAAGAGGATGATGACTCAACATAAAAGTAAATAGATAGGCCCTTCGCAGAGGGAAGCAGGGATTTGCAGATGTGCCAGAGCTCGAGCTTTTTGAAACAGAGATGAATATAATTTTGAGCAGTATGCTTTCATTGTCAACACAACAACAAAGAGATATCGCTATCTTCCATGCTAGATACTACTCCCCCTCCACCAACAATCACACTCCACGGCTGATCCGAAACAACGGGTACCATCCTTACCAACAACAGTCCTGGGGGAGTTTTGTTTGAAATTTATTTTGATTTGATTTCAAGCATGCAACTGGGCATCCCGATTACCAGCCACTTTCTCGTGAATGACAAGTGAATCAACACTTATCATGAGAATAACCCACCTAACATGGAAGATACTAACAGCCCCCAGTCGCTACATGAGCGATTCGGGCATACAAAATAGAATATCATGTGAAGGTTTAGAGTTTGGCACATGCAAATTTACTTGGAACGGCAGGTAAATACCGCATATAGGAAGGTATGGTGGACTCATATGGAACAACTTTGGGTTTAAGGAAGTGGATGCACAAGCAGTATTCCCGCTTAGTACAGGTGAAGGCTAGCAAAAGACTGGGAAGCGACCAACTAGAGAGCGACAATGGTCATAAACATGCATTGAGATTAACCAACATTGAATGCAAGCATGAGTAGGATATAAATAACCATGAACATAAATATCATGGAGGCTATGTTGATTTTGTTTCAACTACATGCGTGAACAGGTGCCAAGTCAAGCCACTTGAATCATTCAAAGGAGGATACCATCCTATCATACTATATCACAACCATTTTAAAATCATGTTGGCACACAAGATAAACCATTATACACTCCTAGCTAATTAAGCATGGCATGAGTAACTATAATCTCTAATTGTCATTGCAAATATGTTTCATGCATAATGAGCAGAATCAAGAATGATGAGCTAATCATATTTACAAAAACAAAATAGGTTGAGTTCATACCAGCTTTTCTCCATCTCAATCATTTCATCAAATATTGTCATTATTGCCTTTCACTTGCATGACCGAACGGTGTGGATAATAATAATAATAGTGCACGTGCATTGGACTAAGCTAGAATCTGCAAACATTTATTCAAAGGAGAAGACAAGGTAATATGGGCTCTTTGTTAGATCAACAATAATGCATATGAGAGCCACTCAACATTTTCATCGTGGTCTTCTCCTTACGACCCAAAGAAAAAGAAAAATAATTTCAAATAAACACACTGAAATGTTTTTGGAGTTTTTGTTTTTCTAAAGAAAGCAAAACAAGAACGAGAAAAACTATTTACACGGGAAAGCTCCCAACAAACAAAAGAAGAACAAGAAATCTTTTTGGGTTTTCTTTTAATACTACAACTAAATAAACTAGAAAGAAAAACTAAAAAGAAGCGAGAACTAATTTTTTTAGATTTTCTCAAAGTTTTTCAAACACACAAGAAGAAAGCGAGAAAAATAAACTAACATGGATAATACAATGAAAAAGTATGAACACCGACAACTGGAATGAGTGTGTGAACATGAATGTAATGTCGGTGAGAAATACGTACTCCCCTGTAACATCCAAATTTTCAATTTGGAATGTTTTACAATTATTAGCTAAGCATCTATGCATTTTGTTTGAATTGAGTGGCATTTGAAATTTATTTCAAAAGTCCCTGACAAATACTTGTTCAAAAGTATGAGAGGAGCTAATATGACACTCCAAAAAGTCAGAAGAAAATAATGGCAAAAGTTTTGAATTCAAATTCGAGTTTCATTTGGATTTTTTTAGAAAAATGTTTTTTATAAAGTTTTTATTTAGCCTCTGAAAAATAGTTCAACATAGCCTCCATAAATTTGTTTTTCTGAATTTTTTGATATATATATATATATGTCCTATATAAAAATATTTTTATTTTCTATCTTTATATTTTTTTTCTCTGTCTAAAAAAAAACCCAGACAGCCACGGGCCATGGAAGGCCCAGCCTTCCTCACGACCACCTGGTCGTCTTCTTCCTTGTACGTTCATGGCAGGAGCCAAGAGAACGCAAGCATCACACCCCATCCCCTTCCCTCCTCTTCCTCGCTCCAAAACCCCTCTGAACGGAATCCCCTCGCCTCACTCTACCCCTTCCCCTTCCTAGTGCGCCTTGGAGTCGCCCGTAGTGGCCATTACCAGGCAGAGGAACAGCCACCATTAAACTCAATCTTCTGCTCGAATTCTGACCTCCCCAAGCCCTATAAAAAGCACCCCGCGAGCCCCTCCCAACCCTTGTCCGAAGCCCCCTCCTTTCGGGAGCTATCTTCCTCCCCATCCCGCTTAATTGCTCGCCGGAGTTCTTGGATTCTGGCGGCTTCTCCACCACGCCAGGAGACGATACCGACCCCGCGGCACTGCTCCTCGGATCCGCCTCACGTTGCTCTTCACCGTCCCGCACGCGTCCTTCGCCGAAGCACACCGGAGCCGCCTTCTTCCTCGTCGCCGGCGACAAGTCCGGTGAGCACCCAGCCATGGGTATCCAGCCAATCAGAGAGCGCCACTTGGCATCTGGCCAAATTTTTTTCTTCTCTTTTTTCAGTATTTTTCCAATCTCAAATTCTATACCAATTCATCTTTCTTGTATATCTTTTAATCTATAGATCCGATTTAGTTGATTCTTTTTCCTACAAGTTCATAGAAATCCCATCTATCCAGAGAACCAAACGAAAAATATTTTTGATAGTTTTAAAATTTGAATTCAAACAGATTTGAATCCAAACTTCGTTAGGCCATAACTTGAGTTTCGTAACTCCGTTTTGGGTGATTCTTTTTGCAAATCGAAGCTTGTGACATGTACTTTCTGTTAAAACCAAAACCATTTATTTTTGTTGCTGTAAAAATTACGTTCTGTACAGAAACTTTATTTGGTTGTTTTTGAAGTTTTTCGAAGTCTTTTATTTGTTTTCTTTTTTGGATCCTTACTTGTATGCTTATGTATGTTATTGCTTGCTTACTCTAGATCATCCGGAGTGCGAAGCTTGCTACTATGAATCTTTAGAGTTCAATGAATGTCGGCAAGGCAAGTTCACACTTTGATCATACTTTTCAATACCCAGTTTTTACTATGCATTAGTTTCACCCTCAAAGATTGCATAAGTAGGATTGGGAACATGTGGATATGCTTTGTAGTTCATGTGGTAGGAACCTATGACCTTTGATCACCCCGGGAATATTCGTTATGTCATATATTGCTTAGCCATGCTCGTAGATGGGGATTGGTATGTGTGATCCATGCAAGTTGCGAGAGTTAATAATTTTGGGATAACTTAAGGTGGCAACTTTAATACACATCTGGGTGGAATGTTTGGGGCACCTGGAGAAACCAATGCTTGCCCAAGGGGATCCCGGAGTACCCGTGCGATTACCCTAGGTCCGCCACCCAGGCTCAAATGGATCATAAGATATTTCATGCCTAGAAACTTCCATGTGCAGCCACAAGCCATTATGGGCTCTGGCATAGTTGAGTAAGTTGTGTGACCTCTTTCCGTGGTAGACTAGCTGATGTAGGGGAAAGCAGGTGTACCGGTCTACCCAGGGTTTGGAGGAAATACTTCAGAAAGGCTATGTCTCGATTTTCCGATCATGGAGGTGGTCGAGTCTTGTGGGGAAAAGTGCACAAACCTCTGTAGAGTGTACAAACTAATCATGATTAGCCGTGTCCCCGGTTATGGACAACTTGAGTATCTAGAAGTGAATTATTGGTTGATCTCATCACTTTATTTAATTAATGAGTTGGGTTTTAATAATTTGGGTTAAGGGATTGAGTTGGAGGAACCATCTCAATATTGGCATAAACTTGGTAGTAATTAAAAATTTATTCCTTTGTTGTAGGGTAAAATTTGCTTTATGCAAAAATTAAACTTAGAGCCTCCACCAGCTAAATTTGCATATAGAGATAGTCTTTTTCATTATTATTCTATGGTGTGAAATTGCCAGCATATTCCATGTGTTGACCTACACGGCTGTAAAGTCTCATGTTGCAGAGTTTTCCGACGAGGATTAAGGCGCGATAGGTCGTTGTTCTGCACTCAGTTTGCTGTGGAGTTGGATGGACTCATTCATCTTCGAAGCTTCCGCAGTTATTTTATTTAGTTGGCCTTCAGCCATATTTATGTAATAAATACTCTTTTGAGGACCTTGATGTAATAAAGTGTGTGATTGAACTCTGTTATAATTCCTCGAGTACTATGTGTGTCAGCATACTGATCCAGGGATGACACTTAAACACAGAGACTTTGATCCATTTGGGTCGGGTCGCTACATCCCCCAAGCTTAGGCTTTTAGCCTAAGTTGGTCTAGGCCCACGGATCAAAGTAGCCCTCTCCTAGGTATTGAGGAGGGTCCTGAGGGTTCCACTGGTTAGCGAGCTCCTGCGGCTCCCACTGATAAACAGACTCTTCATACGGATCAGGTGATGGTTCTGGCTCAGGAACTGGGGATCGAGTCCGCTCCCTATATGCATAAATGTCATCGGGCATAATAATGTACCTGCCTGAATGAATATTGAACAAAGAAGGAGCAGGCAAAGTAATAATCTGATAGGTACCCGGACTGAACACTAAGTTATAGATGAGCCGCTTGTCATCATCTTTGGAAATAAAATCATGTGCTCCCATACTGTCATAGTCTAAATACTTAGTGGGTAACAACATTTCTTCCTTTTCATCTAGCCTGATGGGAATCTCAAAATGTTTAGCAAGGCGAGAGGCGTAGATACCTCCAAAGATAGGACCCCTCGAACGGTTTAAGCTCAAACGTCGAGCAACAATAGCGCCTAAACTAAAAGTTCTATCACGATATAAAGCATGGCGCAAAATGGCAAGGTCAGGAGCATTGAGGCCTCCACTCTCCCCACGACCAATCAAACATCTCCCCACAAATAATGAATAATAGCGTAAAACAGGAAAATGTAAACTAGCCACTCTCGCTTCCGACACCCCTCTCTCTTCTCCCACAATAATTTCAACAATAAAGTCCTCCACATCTCTAGGACGTGGTTCACTAACGCTGCCCTCATAAGGTAATTTGCAAACATTGCAAAAATCATAAAGAGTCATTTTCTTAGGCACATCATATAAGTGAAATTCTACCATAGGAGGATCTTCCCTATAATGAAAGTGAAAATTCTGCACGAAGGTATTAGTGAGTAAGAGGTATTGGTCACACTTATCGTGGAGGAAGTCGGTGATGCCTGCATTCTCCGCCAAATAATAAAAATCATCATACATTCTGGCCGCTCTCAAGAATGCATCACTTGGCCATTCACACGGCCGAACCTCCGTGGTGCGAGGAAGGTTGTACTTGGGCTTCTTCTTCTCCTTATTTTCATCTTCTTTAGAACCCCGGCTTGAAGAGCCTCTTAACAATCTCCTCATCATTTTCTTCCTCTGAAAATTTCTGAAATTTTTAGTGACTCAAAATAAAAGTGAACCAAACTCAACAAAACTAAAAGCAACTACTCCCACAAGTGCCTAGAGGCTATATCATGCAACAAAACTACTTTGGACCATATAAATTTTACATGCAAGCTCAAGAACAAGGTCACCACAGCAGCAAAAATTTGCAATATATAAAGCAGTAGAACAAAAACTAATTGAACCATTGGAGAGTCACATACCGATGAACAATCCCCTAAAACAGTTTTGCAAATGGAGCTTTGAGCAAGGAGATCGAAGATGGCAGTAAGATGAGCTAGAACACGGGTTTGAGCAATGGTGGGATTTTTTCTAGAGGAAGACGAAGTGGATGGGTGCTGGAATAAGTGAGGGGGACCCACATGGGACCCACAAGCCACCTAGGCGCGCCCTGTGGGCTTGTGGCCCACTGGTGCTGCCCCCTGGTGTGTTCTCAATGGCAGAAATTCTAAAATATTCTATAAAAAATCATACTAAATTTTCAGGGCATTTGGAGAACTTTTATTTTCGAGACATTTTTTATTGCACAGATAATTCAGAAAACAGAAAAATAATGGTATTTTTGCTTTATTTATCTAAATAACAGAAGGTAAAAGGTGGGTACAGAAAGTTGTGCTTTCTAAATTCATCCATCTCATGCTCATCAAAAGGAATCCATTAACAACGTTGATCAAATCTTATTAACAAACTTCTTCCGAATGACATGAAATCGGAGAATTTTAGAATAACACTAGGTTACCTCAACGGGGATATGCATGTCCCCAACAATAATAATGTCATATTTCTTTTTGACAGTAGGGAGAGGGAATTCAAAACCTCCAATAGTAATAGTTGAAAATTTTCCAATAGAGTTGATACTATGAACTTGAGGTTGTTTGTTTGGAAAGTGTACCGTATGCTCATTACCATTAACATGAAAAGTGACATTGCCTTTGTTGCAATCAATAACAGCCCCTGCAGTATTCAAAAAGGGTCTACCAAGGATAATCGACATGCTGTCATCCTCAGGAATATCAAGAATAACAAAGTCCGTTAAGATAGTAACATTTGCAACCACAATAGGCACATCCTCACAAATACCGATGGGTATAGTAGTTGATTTATCAGCCATTTGCAAAGAGATTTTAGTAGGTGTCAACTTATTCAAATCAAGTCTACGATACAAAGAGAAAGGCATAACACTAACACCGGCTCCCAAATCACAAAAAGCGTTTTTAACATAGTTTCTTTTGATGGAGCATGGTATAGTTGGTATTCCTGGATCTCCTAATTTCTTTGGTATTCCACCGTTAAAAGTATAATTAGCAAGCATGGTGGAAATTTCAGCTTCCGGTATCTTTCTTTTATTTGTAACAATATCTTTCATATACTTAGCATAAGGGGACATTTTAAGAATATCAGTCAAACGCATACGCAAAAAGACAGGTCTAAGCATTTCAACAAAGAGCTCAAAATCCTCATCATCCTTTTTCTTGGATGGTTTAGGAGGAAAGGACATGGGTTTCTGAACCCATGGTTCTCTTTCTCTACCATGTTTCCTAGCAATGAAGTCTCTCTTATCATAACATTGATTCTTAGATTGTGGGTTATCAAGATCAACAACAGGTTCAATCTCCACATCATTATCATTACTAGGTTGAGCATCAACATGAACATCATCATTAACATTATCACTAGGTTCATGTTCATTACCAGATTGTGTCTCAGCATCAGAGATAGAAATATCATTTGGATTCTCAGGAGTGTCTATAGTAGGTTCACTAGAAGCATGCAAAGTCCTATCAGTCTTCCTTTTCTTTTTACTACTATGAGGACTAGGTGCATCAGAATTAATTCTCTGAGAGTCTTGCTCAACTCTCTTAGGATGGCCCTCAGGATACAAAGGTTCCTGAGTCATTTTACCACCTCTAGTCATGACCCTAACAACATTATCATTGTTCTTACTATTCAACTCATTATGCAAATCATCCTGTTCCTTAAGTACTTGTTCTCCTTGAGTTTTTACCATGGAAGCATGCTTATTAATAATCTTAAGATCACTAACAGTTCTACTCATATAGTCACCCAAGCAGTCAAGCATGTAAGCATTACGTTTCAATTGTCTACTAACATAAGCATTGAAGTTTTCTTGTTTAACAATGAAATTATCAAACTCATCCAAGCATTGACTAGCAGACTTATTATGAGGAATATCACCTTCATCAAATCTATAGAGAGAGTTTACCTCTACTACCTGTGTCGGGTTATCAAGACCATGTATTTCCTCAGTAGGCGATAAATTCTTAACATCTTCAGCTTTAATACCCTTTTCTTTCATAGATTGCTTTGCCTCTTGCATATCTTCAGGACTGAGAAATAGAATACCTAATTCTTCGGAGTTGGCTTAGGAGTTGGTTCGGGAAGAGTCCAATCATTATCATTGCTCAAAATATTATTCAATAGTAATTCAGCTTGTTCAACAGTTCGTTCCCTGAAAACACAACCAGCACAACTATCTAGGTGGTCCCTAGAAGCATCGGTTAGTCCATTATAAAAGATATCAAGTATTTCATTTTTCTTGAGAGGATGATCAGGCAAAGCATTAAGTAATTGGAGAAGCCTCCCCCAAGCTTGTGGGAGACTCTCTTCTTCAGATTGCACAAAGTTAAATATTTCCCTTAAAGCAGCTTGTTTCTTTTGAGCAGGAAAATATTTATCAGAGAAGTAATATATCATATCCTGGGGACTACGCCACAACCAAGAGCAAGAGAATTAAACCATAACTTAGCATCACCCTTTAATGAGAAAGGAAACAACTTAAGAATATAGTAATAGCGAATTTTTTCCTCATGAGCGAATAGGGTGGCTATGCCATTCAATTTAGTAAGATGTGCCACAACAGTTTCAAATTCATAACCATGGAAAGGATCAGATTCAACCAAAGTAATTAACTCAGGATCGACAGAGAATTCATAATCCTTATCAGTAACAAAGATAGGTGAAGTAGCAAACTTAGGATCATATTGCATTCTAGCATTCAAAGATTTTCAGGAACTAAAGAAACGTTTGGTTACAGCCCCAGTTCTGATTCTGCCAGATATACGCAAGGATTTCCAAGTGTATTGCGACGCTTCTCGCTTAGGACTGGGAGGAATACTTATGCAGGAAGGAAGAGTTATTTCATATGCCTCACGTCAGCTTCGGCCGCATGAGTTGAATTATGCCACGCATGACTTGGAATTAGCAGCTGTAGTTCATGCACTTAAGACTTGGAGACATTTTCTTATTGGGAATCGTTGTGATGTGTACACGGATCACAAGAGTTTGAAGTATATTTTCACTCAGAAGGAGCTGAACCTCAGGCAGAGGAGATGGTTGGAACTTATAAAGGATTATGATATGAAGTTGCATTACCATCCAGGAAAAGCCAATGTCGTAGCAGACGCTTTGAGCCGGAAGAGTTATGTCAATACCCTCAAAAGCGGAGGTTTACCAAAGGGGTTATCCGAAGATCTCAGGGAGTTTCGTTTGGGGATAGTCCCTAGAGGTTTTGTTGCAGTTATGGAAGTTCAGTCAACATTATTGGGAAGGATTCGAGAAGCTCAGAAAGAGGACAAAGAAATTGCCGAGATAAAGGATAGAATGCGCAAAGGAAAAGCCAAAGGTTTTCGTGAAGATGAGCACGACACCTTATGGTTTGAGGACCGTGTGTATGTACCCAATAATGCCGAGATCAGGAAGTTGATACTACAGGAGGCTCATGACTCGCCATACTCGATACACCCCGGAAACACCAAGATGTATTTGGACTTAAAAGAGCGTTTCTGGTGGACGGGTATGAAGAGGGATATTGCTGAGTATGTAGCCGTATGTGATGTATGTCAGAGAGTGAAGGCAGAGCATCAGAAGCCCGCAGGATTGCTACAGCCTATGCCAATACCCGAATGGAAGTGGGATAAACTTGGCATGGATTTCATCACCGGATTACCCAGGACCCGATCAGGATATGATTCTATCTGGGTAGTAGTGGATCGTTTGACCAAAGTAGCTCACTTTATTCCAGTGAAAACTACATATACGAGTGCGAAGTTGGCCAAGATATATATGACCAGGATCGTATGTCTGCACGGAGTTCCGAGGACCATCGTATCAGATAGAGGAACCCAGTTTACTTCCAAGTTTTGGCGCCAACTACACCAGACATTGGGAACCAGGCTAGAGTTTAGTACATCTTTTCATCCGCAGACAGATGGACAGACCGAGAGAGTCAATCAGATTCTGGAGGACACGTTAAGAGCTTGTGCGCGAGATTATGGATCTAGTTGGGATGACAATTTGGCCTACGCGGAGTTCTCATACAACAACAGCTACCAAGCCAGTTTGAAGATGGCACCTTTCGAGGCTTTGTATGGAAGGAGGTGCAGAACACCGTTGATGTGGGATGAAGTTGGAGACCGTCAGTTGTTTGGACCGGATTTGATTAAGGAATCCGAAGAGAAGGTTAAGCTGATTCGAGATAGACTGAAAGTAGCCCAGTCCAGACAGAAGAGTTATGCCGATCCAAAACGCAAGGAGGTAACCTATGAAGTCGGAGACATGGCATATCTACGAGTATCACCCTTACGAGGAGTGAAACGTTTTGGAGTTAAAGGAAAGTTAGCCCCGAGGTTTGTAGGACCATACCGAGTATTGGAACGTATGGGTGAAGTTGCCTACAAGTTGGAATTGCCCGAAGGACTGTCAGGAGTTCATGATGTGTTTCACGTTTCCCAGTTGAAGAAGTGCCATGCGGAGATGGCTGATATTTCTCTAAGAGATACAGTGCCCCTAGAAGCAATTCAATTGGATAGTGATCTAACCTACGAGGAGAAACCCGTCAAGATTCTCGAGTTTGCCAGCCGAGTTACACGCAACAAAGTTATCAAGTTTTGCAAAGTTCAGTGGAGTCATCATACCGAGGAGGAAGCTACCTGGGAGCGCGAAGAAGACCTCCGGAAGGACCACCCACACCTATTTTCTAGCCAACCCGAATCTCGAGGGCGAGATTCATCTTAAGGGGGGTAGGTTTGTAACATCCCAAATTTTTAATTTGGAATGTTATACATAGATCATTCACTGCATATCATATTTTATTGCATTTCGTTTTGCGATCCTCGAAAATTCTAAGCAACTCAAGGACCCACGGAGAGAGTTGGGGATTTCACTGTTTTCATATTTGAATTTTCTCAAATATTGAAACAGGGATCAATTTGGTTTAACTATTTTTCTCTCCGAAAATATTTCATATTAAAAATATATGAGAGGAGATAATATGACTTCTCCAAAATAAATGGAATATTGGAGGAAAAATATTAAAATCAAATAAATATTTTATTTGGATTTTTATTGCAATTTTATTTGAATTTAGAAAAATATGCATTTTTCAAAATTGCATTAGAGTCCCAAATAAATGTTTACCTTGTCCGGGAGATTTTTAGAGGACGCGGAAAATTTATTTCGGGAATTTTGGAGTCCGTTTAGTATTTCTTTTATTTGTTTTTCTGCGCGGAATTATTTAAAAAAAAAAAAACTCCGCCGGACCGAACTGGGCCGAAGCCCAGCCGGCCCAGCCGCCCCGCGCCGCCTTCCCGTCCCGTGCCGGAGACGGACTCGCCGGAGGAGTCCGCCGCCGCCGCGCCTCCGCCGCGCCGCCCCCTCGCCCAAGCCACCCCCTCCCCCCTTAAAAAGCCGACCCGGGGCCCCCCCTGGAGCCCCAAGCCGCCGCCACCGCCTGCCCTCGCCGCGCCGCCGAGCCGCCGCGCCGCCTCGCACGCCGCTGCCGCCGCTGCCGGACGCCGCCGCCGCCCGCGTCGCGCCGCCGCCCCGCGCGCGCCCCGCCCCGTCGCGCCGCCGCGCCGCACCCCGCCGTCCCGCCGGAGCCCCGCCGGAGGTAGCCGCCGCCGCCGTCGGTTTCGTGAGAAAAACCGATCGGTTTTGTTTAAACCCTAGATCTAGATTCGGTTTTTTTTAAATTCCGGTTTATTCTTTTTAGATCGGTTTTCCGTCGGTTTAGTTATTTAGCGGACGTTCGTCCGTACGTTCGTTTTAACGAACGGTTTTCACCGTTTAACCGCAGACAGCGAACGTTCGTTCGTTAGCCTGTTCGTTAGTTTTCTTTTTCTCGGATTTTCCGCGATTATTTTCGATCGCGATTTCTGATCCGATTTTCGTTTTAGTATAACTTTTCGCTCGTTTGTCGGAATCAGGCGATTCAAGCGCCTAGATCTTCGTCTCGAAGCCCTCTTTCTGTTTAACCAACTTAAACAAGTTTTTGCTACTGTAAAATTTGACTTTAGTCCAGATTAGCAATCAAAGCTTGTTTCTTTCGCAGTTTGAGTTTCGTTGCTCCGTTTGATTCGATTCTTTTTGCAAACCGGAGTTCTTCAGTTGAACTTTCTGGTTAGGTCTTCTCATTTGGGTTTTACCCGTGCATCTTCGCTTGATTGCTTATGTATGCTATTGTTTGTTTGCGATAGAGTACCCGGAGTGCGAAGCGTGCTACTACGAGTCCCTAGGATTTGCAGATCGTCAGCAAGGCAAGTAACACATTGATCATACTTCTTCGTTACCCAGTTTTTATGCATTAGTTTCGACCCTCAAATATTGCATGATTAGGAGGTGATTAACTTGTGGGTACTGGGAAGTAGATGATGAGGTAGAACCTATTGCCCTTTTTATTATAAAACCCTTGGGAGTTACTTCCACGCTATGCTTATGTTGCCATGCTCGTAGACGTGGATTGGGTTTTGAGTGTATCCATGACAGATGTGAGATTTTTAATGAATGGTTCAACTTAAGGTGGCAACTTTAATACACATCTGGGTGGATTGCTTGTTTGGGCACCTGGGGATATACCAGTGTTGTCCTAGGAGATCCCGGGGATATACCGTGTGATCCTCCTACGGTCCGCCACCCAGGCTCAAAGGGATCATAAGATTATTCATGCTAGAAACTTCCGTGTGCAGCCACAAGCTATTATGGGCTCTAGCATAGTTGAGTATGTTACATGACCTCTTTCAGTGGTAGGCTAGCAGATGTAGGGGAAAGTAGGTGTAACTGTCTACCCAGAGTAAAGAGTAAATGCTTCAGAAAGACTGTGTCTCGGTCATCCGTTTCTCAAACACCATGAAGTGCGAGAAATCCAACGGAGGAGATCGAGTCTTGTGGGGAAAAGTGCACAAACCTCTGCAGAGTGTACAAACTAATCATGATTAGCCGTGTCCCCGGTTATGGACATCTTGAGTATCTGGTTCTTGGATTATTATATTGAATCCCATCACTCTAAATTAATTTGTTGGGTTTAATAATTACTTTTAATTGGGATTGAGAGGGGGATTTACCTTCTCAATGTTCAACAACCACCATGATAGTTAAATAAAATATATTCCGTTGTTGTAGGGAAAAATTGGCTTTTCGCAAAACAGTATAACCCTAGAGCTTTTCCACCAGCCAAATATGCATGTAGTATTAGCAATTATTCTGTTCATTGCTCTACTGTGTTATATTGCCAGCATATTCCATGTGCTGACCCGTTTCGGGCTGCAACGTATCATGTTGCAGACTTTTCAGACGAAGAGTAGGGTGTGCTAGGTCGTTGTCGTGCACTCAGCTATGCCGTTGGAGTTGATGGACTCACTTTATCTTCCAAGCCTTCCGCTGTTATCTTAGTTAGATGGCCTTAAGCCATATTTATTGTAATCAGTTCTCTTTTGAGACATTCGATGTAATAAGTGTGTGATTGCACTCTGTTATAAATCCTTCGAGTACTGTGTGTGTCAGCATTACCGATCCAGGGATGACACTTGAACACAGAGATTCGATCCATTCGGATCGGGTCGCTACAGAGATGGTATCAGAGCACACGCTGACTGTAGGACACGACCACTAAGAAAAGCCATAGGACACTCTTCTCTACTCATTTCTGACTTCTCTCCATCTTCTATTCTCTAGGATGGCAGACTCAAGGAACAAGTTTACACAACCGGATGAAGACACACCTTTTGGACGACACTTGAAGGAAGTCACTAGGTACCTGAACATCGGAATACCAAGCTTCACCGGGACCTACACCGCCACTGTACCAGAAGAGGAGCGTTGGATGATTCGAGTTCAAATTCCAGGAAGGACATTCACGCCAGTTACGGAGCCCATAGAGTTTTCCTTTGATGCACCAGCCTGGAGTCTAGGAAAGAGCATGGCAGCCCACATCGCCATGGGACGCATCGGCGAAGTGTATCACAAGGATCTTAAGGACACGATCTACCAGTTATGTGGGCGCCGAGATGAGCAATGGGAGATGATCAGCACCCGGAGGGACAGGTCCATTGCAGCTTTCATCCAGGAGTTAAACCAGCACATTCGTCGACAGGAGAACCAGATGTGTGCAAGCATGATAAATTTGAAGAAGGTGATGACCAGGAACATGGAGCTAGAAGAGGAACTCAAGTCTACACGCGATGGATACGAGGAGGAAATCGCAATACTAGTGGAAAAGAATGACGACCTGACAAGGAAACTAGGAGTATTCATGGGAGACCCCGTGCCCGGAGAAGAAGACGACGAACCTGAGGAAATTCGATCTGAAGACTACATCATCATCGACGACACCGACTCCGACCCCGACAGTAGTGATGATGATTATGAAGACGAAGCTGGAGCGGATATCATGGAGTCTTCCACCGATCAAAATTTCTAGATGACCACCATATTATCATTAGTATTTTCCCCATGTAAATAGTAATAGTCCGAGCACTTTTGTAACGGTAGTTAGATCGATTGTATGCTCTTGCTTGAATTGAGTGGTGTGTTATGAATGTGTTTGTCTCATGTGCATATGGGTAGTGCTTTCTCACTAGACCTTACTCTATTCTAATCTCTTCCCTCTAAACCCATCAGATGCCTCCGAGACGCGACCCCGGATTTGTTTTCCCACCGGAGCTCACTCAGTTGATTCAACAGCAGAATACCCTGATGCAGCTACTAGTTCAGAACCAAGGCAACAACAACAACCCACCGCCACCACCACCAGTTGACAACTTAGCCCGTTTTCTGAGGTTGCAGCCGCCGGTGTTTTCCAGTAGCACCGAGCCAATAGTTGCGGATGACTGGCTACGCAGGATTGGAAGGGAGTTGACCACCGCAGGATGCACAGACGCTGAGAAGGTGCGTTTTGCCGCACATCAATTGGATGGACCCGCAGCCTCATGGTGGGAGAATTACACAGCCACATTCCCTATAGCCAATGTCACTTGGGATCAGTTTCAGCAAGCTTTCCGCACGGCACATGTCTCAGCAGGAGCTATGAGCATGAAGAAGCGTGAGTTTCGCAACTTACGCCAGGGAAACCGTACCGTGGGGCAGTACGTGGATGAGTTCAGTAAATTAGCTCGCTATGCCCCGGATGATGTGGCCACTGACGCCGCGAAGCAGGAGAAGTTTATGGAAGGGTTGAACGATGAGCTGAGTATGCAGTTGATGGTGGCAACATTCAACAACTACCAGGAGTTGGTAGACAAAGATCTTATGATTGAAGGGAAGCAGCAGCAGATTGATAGCCGCAAGAGGAAGTATGGACAAGGGAAGTTCAACTCAGGAGCTCAGCAGAAGCCCCGGTTCACCCCGAACTCGGGAGGGCTTGTTCATAACCATGGAGGTCATAACCACAATGGAGGAAGTTCACACAACCATAATGGCCACAAGAATGGAAATGGAGCAGGCAGCAATCAGAACCGCTCTAACCCAGCCACACCCGCCAAGAAGGATCAAAACCACATTACCTGTTTCAAGTGCGGGAAGACTGGACATTATGCCAACGAATGTCCAGAATTGAAGAACGGCAATGGTAATGGAAGCGCTGGGAAGAAGCCCAATCCATTCAACCGAGGACAAGTGAACCACGTGAACGTGGAGGAGGTTGAGGAGCAGCCTGATGCAGTTATCGGTAAGTTTTTGGTTAAGTCTTTTATTGCAATTGTTCTTTTCGATACTGGTGCATCGCATTCATACATATCAAGGGGATTCGTGGATAAGTATAAGTTGCCCACTAAGGTACTTAGGACACCCATGTTAGTAAGATCACCCGGTGCGGAGTATATGGCAAGACAAGGATGTTTTCAGATGCCATTGATCATTGGAAGTCATGTTTTCCCCTAAGACCTGATAGTTTTGAAGTCACAAGGATTGGATGTGATACTAGGCATGGATTGGCTATCGATGTATGGAGGAAGCATCGATTGTGCGAGTAAGTCGATTTTGCTTACCACCCCGGAGGGAAAAAGGATCAAGTATGTATCTAGGCATGTGCCTAGAAGGAGCCAAGTAAATTCTCTCACGGGAGTTGTTCAGGAGGAGGTGCCTATTGTGAAGGATTACCCAGATGTATTTCCAGAGGAGTTACCAGGCATGCCGCCGGATCGAGACATTGAATTCTTGATAGAGTTGTTGCCAGGCACCGGACCAATATCAAAGAGACCATACCGTATGCCCGCAAATGATCTGGAGGAGATTAAGAAGCAGATCAAGGAATTATTGGAGAAAGGTTACATTCGACGAAGTTCATCACCGTGGGGAGCCCCAGTGCTCTTAGTTGAGAAGAAGGATAGATCCTTGAGAATGGTTGTTGATTATCGCGCATTGAATGAAGTGACGATTAAGAACAAGTACCCACTGCCAATGATTAATGATTTGTTTGATCAGTTGCAAGGAGCTAAAGTGTTCTCCAAGATCGATCTGAGATCAGGGTATCACCAGCTGAAGATCCGAGAACAGGATATACCTAAGACAGCCTTCACCACCCGGTATGGGCTATATGAGTACACAGTTATGTCATTTGGATTGACTAATGCCCCTGCCTATTTCATGAGTATGATGAACAAGGTGTTCATGGAGTTCTTGGATAAGTTTGTCGTGGTGTTCATTGATGATATCTTGGTATACTCAAAGAATGAAGAGGAGCACAAGGAGCATCTGCGTTTAGTTCTCGAGAAGCTCAGGGAACATCAGTTGTATGCCAAGTTCAGCAAATGTGAGTTTTGGTTGACGGAAGTTGGATTTCTTGGACATGTTATATCGGGCGAAGGTATAGCAGTAGACCCCACTAAGGTTCAGTCTGTCACTGAGTGGTTGGCACCCACCTCAGTAGGGGAGATCCGCAGTTTTCTTGGACTTGCAGGATATTATCGGAGATTTATCGAGAATTTTTCTAAGATTGCGAAGCCTATGACGGAGTTACTGAAGAAGGACACTAAGTTCAAATGGACAGATGAATGTGAGGCAAGTTTTCAGGAACTGAAGAAACGTTTGGTTACAGCCCCAGTTCTGATTCTGCCAGATATACGCAAGGATTTCCAAGTGTATTGCGACGCTTCTCGCTTAGGACTGGGAGGAGTACTTATGCAGGAAGGAAGAGTTGTTTCATATGCCTCACGTTAGCTTCGGCCGCATGAGTTGAATTATGCCACGCATGACTTGGAATTAGCAGCTGTAGTTCATGCACTTAAGACTTGGAGACATTTTCTTATTGGGAATCGTTGTGATGTGTACACGGATCACAAGAGTTTGAAGTATATTTTCACTCAGAAGGAGCTGAACCTCAGGCAGAGGAGATGGTTGGAACTTATAAAGGATTATGATATGAAGTTGCATTACCATCCAGGAAAAGCCAATGTCGTAGCAGACGCTTTGAGCCGGAAGAGTTATGTCAATACCCTCAAAAGCGGAGGTTTACCAAAAGGGTTATCCGAAGATCTCAGGGAGTTTCGTTTGGGGATAGTCCCTAGAGGTTTTGTTGCAGTTATGGAAGTTCAGTCAACATTATTGGGAAGGATTCGAGAAGCTCAGAAAGAGGACAAAGAAATTGCCGAGATAAAGGATAGAATGCGCAAAGGAAAAGCCAAAGGTTTTCGTGAAGATGAGCACGACACCTTATGGTTTGAGGACCGTGTGTATGTACCCAATAATGCCGAGATCAGGAAGTTGATACTACAGGAGGCTCATGACTCGCCATACTCGATACACCCCGGAAACACCAAGATGTATTTGGACTTAAAAGAGCGTTTCTGGTGGACGGGTATGAAGAGGGATATTGCTGAGTATGTAGCCGTATGTGATGTATGTCAGAGAGTGAAGGCAGAGCATCAGAAGCCCGCAGGATTGCTACAGCCTATGCCAATACCCGAATGGAAGTGGGATAAACTTGGCATGGATTTCATCACCGGATTACCTAGGACCCGATCAGGATATGATTCTATCTGGGTAGTAGTGGATCGTTTGACCAAAGTAGCTCACTTTATTCCAGTGAAAACCACATATACGAGTGCGAAGTTGGCCAAGATATATATGACCAGGATCGTATGTCTGCACGGAGTTCCGAGGACCATCGTATCAGATAGAGGAACCCAGTTTACTTCCAAGTTTTGGCGCCAACTACACCAGACATTGGGAACCAGGCTAGAGTTTAGTACAGCTTTTCATCCGCAGACAGATGGACAGACCGAGAGAGTCAATCAGATTCTGGAGGACACGTTAAGAGCTTGTGCGCGAGATTATGGATCTAGTTGGGATGACAATTTGGCCTACGCGGAGTTCTCATACAACAACAGCTACCAAGCCAGTTTGAAGATGGCACCTTTCGAGGCTTTGTATGGAAGGAGGTGCAGAACACCGTTGATGTGGGATGAAGTTGGAGACCGTCAGTTGTTTGGACCGGATTTGATTAAGGAATCCGAAGAGAAGGTTAAGCTGATTCGAGATAGACTGAAAGTAGCCCAGTCCAGACAGAAGAGTTATGCCGATCCAAAACGCAAGGAGGTAACCTATGAAGTCGGAGACAGGGCATATCTACGAGTATCACCCTTACGAGGAGTGAAACGTTTTGGAGTTAAAGGAAAGTTAGCCCCGAGGTTTGTAGGACCATACCGAGTATTGGAACGTATGGGTGAAGTTGCCTACAAGTTGGAATTGCCCGAAGGACTGTCAGGAGTTCATGATGTGTTTCACGTTTCCCAGTTGAAGAAGTGCCATGCGGAGATGGCTGATATTTCTCTAAGAGATACAGTGCCCCTAGAAGCAATTCAATTGGATAGTGATCTAACCTACGAGGAGAAACCCGTCAAGATTCTCGAGTTTGCCAGCCGAGTTACACGCAACAAAGTTATCAAGTTTTGCAAAGTTCAGTGGAGTCATCATACCGAGGAGGAAGCTACCTGGGAGCGCGAAGAAGACCTCCGGAAGGACCACCCGCACCTGTTTTCTAGCCAACCCGAATCTCGAGGGCGAGATTCATCTTAAGGGGGGTAGGTTTGTAACATCCCAAATTTTTAATTTGGAATGTTATACATAGGTCATCCATGCATATCATATCTTTATGGCATTTCGTTTTGCGATCCTCGAAAATTCTAAGCAACTCAAGGACCCACGGAGAGAGTTGGGGATTTCACCGTTTTCATATTTGAATTTTCTCAAATATTGAAACAGGGATCAATTTGGTTTAACTATTTTTCTCTCCGAAAATATTTCATATTAAAAATATATGAGAGGAGATAATATGACTTCTCCAAAATAAATGGAATATTGGAGGAAAAATATTAAAATCAAATAAATATTTTATTTGGATTTTTATTGCAATTTTATTTGAATTTAGAAAAATATGCATTTTTCAAAATTGCATTAGAGTCCCAAATAAATGTTTACCTTGTCCGGGAGATTTTTAGAGGACGGGGAAAATTTATTTCGGGAATTTTGGAGTCCGTTTAGTATTTCTTTTATTTGTTTTTCTGCGCGGAATTATTTAAAAAAAAAAATCCGCCGGACCGAACTGGGCCGAAGCCCAGCCGCCTCGCGCCGCCATCCCGTCCCGTGCCGGAGACGGACTCGCCGGAGGAGTCCGAGCCGCCGCCGTCGCTGCCCTTCGCCCCTTCCCCAAGCCGCCACCCCTCCCCCTCTTTAAAAGCCGACCCGGGGCCCCCCCTGGAGCCCCAAGCCGCCGCCGCCGCCTGCCCTCGCCGCGCCGCCGAGCCGCCGCGCCGCCTCGCTCGCCGCGCCAGCCGCCGCCACTCGCCGCCGAGCCGCCGCACCCCGCCGCCGCCCGCGTCGCGCCGCCCGCCGCACCGCGCCGCCGCACCGCGCGCGCCCCGCCCCGTCGCCTCGCCGCCGCCGCTGTCCCGCCGACCGCCGGAGGTAGCCGCCGCCGCCGTTGGTTTTCGTGAGAAAAACCGATCGGTTTTGTTTAAACCCTAGATCTAGATTCGGTTTTTTTTAAATACCGGTTTATTCTTTTTAGATCGGTTTTCCGTCGGTTTAGTTATTTAGCGGACGTTCGTCCGTACGTTCGTTTTAACGAACGGTTTTCACCGTTTAACCGCAGACAGCGAACGTTCGTTCGTTAGCCTGTTCGTTAGTTTTCTTTTTCTCGGATTTTCCGCGATTATTTTCGATCGCGATTTCTGATCCGATTTTCGTTTTAGTATAACTTTTCGCTCGTTTGTCGGAATCAGGCGATTCAAGCGCCTAGATCTTCGTCTCGAAGCCCTCTTTCTGTTTAACCAACTTAAACAAGTTTTTGCTACTGTAAAATTTGACTTTAGTCCAGATTAGCAATCAAAGCTTGTTTCTTTCGCAGTTTGAGTTTCGTTGCTCCGTTTGATTCGATTCTTTTTGCAAACCGGAGTTCTTCAGTTGAACTTTCTGGTTAGGTCTTCTCATTTGGGTTTTACCCGTGCATCTTCGCTTGATTGCTTATGTATGCTATTGTTTGTTTGCGATAGAGTACCCGGAGTGCGAAGCGTGCTACTACGAGTCCCTAGGATTTGCAGATCGTCAGCAAGGCAAGTAACACATTGATCATACTTCTTCGTTACCCAGTTTTTATGCATTAGTTTCGACCCTCAAATATTGCATGATTAGGAGGTGATTAACTTGTGGGTACTGGGAAGTAGATGATGAGGTAGAACCTATTGCCCTTTTTATTATAAAACCCTTGGGAGTTACTTCCACGCTATGCTTATGTTGCCATGCTCGTAGACGTGGATTGGGTTTTGAGTGTATCCATGACAGATGTGATATTTTTAATGAATGGTTCAACTTAAGGTGGCAACTTTAATACACATCTGGGTGGATTGCTTGTTTGGGCACCTGGGGATATACCAGTGTTGTCCTAGGAGATCCCGGGGATATACCGTGTGATCCTCCTACGGTCCGCCACCCAGGCTCAAAGGGATCATAAGATTATTCATGCTAGAAACTTCCGTGTGCAGCCACAAGCTATTATGGGCTCTAGCATAGTTGAGTATGTTACATGACCTCTTTCAGTGGTAGGCTAGCAGATGTAGGGGAAAGTAGGTGTAACTGTCTACCCAGAGTAAAGAGTAAATGCTTCAGAAAGACTGTGTCTCGGTCATCCGTTTCTCAAACACCATGAAGTGCGAGAAATCCAACGGAGGAGATCGAGTCTTGTGGGGAAAAGTGCACAAACCTCTGCAGAGTGTACAAACTAATCATGATTAGCCGTGTCCCCGGTTATGGACATCTTGAGTATCTGGTTCTTGGATTATCATATTGAATCCCATCACTCTAAATTAATTTGTTGGGTTTAATAATTACTTTTAATTGGGATTGAGAGGGGGATTTACCTTCTCAATGTTCAACAACCACCATGATAGTTAAATAAAATATATTCCGTTGTTGTAGGGAAAAATTGGCTTTTCGCAAAACAGTATAACCCTAGAGCTTTTCCACCAGCCAAATATGCATGTAGTATTAGCAATTATTCTGTTCATTGCTCTACTGTGTTATATTGCCAGCATATTCCATGTGCTGACCCGTTTCGGGCTGCAACGTATCATGTTGCAGACTTTTCAGACGAAGAGTAGGGTGTGCTAGGTCGTTGTCGTGCACTCAGCTATGCCGTTGGAGTTGATGGACTCACTTTATCTTCCAAGCCTTCCGCTGTTATCTTATTTAGATGGCCTTAAGCCATATTTATTGTAATCAGTTCTCTTTTGAGACATTCGATGTAATAAGTGTGTGATTGCACTCTGTTATAAATCCTTCGAGTACTGTGTGTGTCAGCATTACCGATCCAGGGATGACACTTGAACACAGAGATTCGATCCATTCGGATCGGGTCGCTACACATAATATGAAGTTCATATCTAGGAGAGCTAGTCTTATCAGGTGTTTCAAAGTTTTTAGTTTCAATAATTTCATCAGTTTCAGAAATATCATCATCTTCAGCATAATCAATAGTTCTAACTCTAGCAAGATGTTCATCAAGTAATTCACCCAGTGGCACGGTTTTATCAAGCAAAGTAGTAGCATCATAAGCATCATTCATAGTAGAAGTAGCATCGTCAATAACGTGCGACATATCAGAATCAATAGCAGGTGTAGGTGTCGCAAGCTTACTCAAAACAGAAGATGAATCAAGCGCAGAGCTAGATGGCAGTTCCTTACCTCCCCTCGCAGTAGAGGGAAAAATCTTGGTTCTAGTATCTTTCAAATTCCTCATAGTGATCAGCAGATATAAATCCCAAGTGACTCAGAGAATAGAGCTATGCTCCCCGGCAACGGCGCCAGAAAAAGGTCTTGATAACCCACAAGTATAGGGGTTTGCAACAGTTTTCGAGGGTAGAGTGTTCAACCCAAATTTATTGATTCGACACAAGGGGAGCCAAAGAATATTCTCAAGTATTAGCAGCTGAGTTGTCAATTCAACCACACCTGAAAGACTTAATATCTACAGCAAAATATTTAGTAGCAAAGTAGTATGGAAGTAACGGTAACGGTGGCAAAAGTAACAGTAGCAGTTTTGTAGCAATTGTAACAGTGGCAACGGCAAAGTAACGTAGCAAAGATCAATATGTGAATAGCTCGTAGGCAATGGATCAATGATGGATAATTATGTCGGATGGCATTCATCATGCAATAGTTATAACCTAGGGTGACACAGAACTAGCTCTAATTCATCAATATAATGTAGGCATGTATTCCGTATATAGTCATACATGCTTATGGAAAAGAACTTGCATGACATCTTTTGTCCTACCCTCCCGTGGCAGCGGGGTCCTAATGGAAACTAAGGGATATTAAGGCCTCCTTTTAATAGAGAACCGGACCAAAGCATTAGCACTTAGTGAATACATGAACTCCTCAAACTACGTTAATCACCCGAAAGAATCCCAATTATTGTCACCTTGGGGTATGCGCATCATAACACATAATAGGTGTCTACAACTTGCAAGATAGGATCAAGAACACAAATATATTCATGAAAACATAATAGGTTCAGATCTGAAATCATGGCACTCGGGCCCTAGTGACAAGCATTAAGCATAGCAAAGTCATAGCAACATCAATCTCAGAACATAGTGGATACTAGGGATCAAACCCTAACAAAACTAACTTGATTACATGATAAATCTCATCCAACCCATCACCGTCCAGCAAGCCTATGATGGAATTACTCACGCACGGCGATGAGCATCATGAAATTTGTGATGGAGGATGGTCGATGATGATGACGACGTCGATTTCCCCTCCCCGGAGCCCAAAATAGACTCCAGATCTGCCCTCCCGAGGAAGAATAGGAGGCGGTGGCGGCTCCGTATCGTAAAACGCGATGAATCCTTCTCTCTGATTTTTTTCTCCCCGAACATGAATATATAGAATTGGAGTTAGGGTCGGAGGAGGTCAAGGGGACCCACAAGCCAGGGGGCGTGCACAGGGGGTAGGGCGCGCCCCCCACCCTTGTGGTCTCCTGGTGGGTCCCCTCTGGTTCATTCTTTCGCTAGTATTTTTTATTTATTCCAAAAATATTTTTTGTAAATTTCCAGGTCATTCCAAGAACTTTTATTTCTGCACAAAAATAACACCAAGGCAATTCTGCTGAAAACAGCGTCAGTCCGGGTTAGTTCCATTCAAATCATGCAAATTAGAGTCCAAAGCAAGGGCAAAGAGTTTGGAAAAGTAGATACGACGGAGACGTATCACCTGCGGATCCAGCACCAGCCCTTCTTCTTCTTTGCCCCAGGTGCAACAGTTTGATCCGCGACCATCTCCTGGGCCTTCTCCTGCAATTCAAATAATTGAGCAATTTGAAACAGGAGGAACAATTTAGGGGTTGAGCAAAGTACAGGGGCTCTAAGTTTTGACTTGAACAACAGCAGCAATTTGAAACAACAGGAGGGAAGCAGCAGCAGTTTGACTTGAACAACAGTAGGGAAACAACAGCAGTACTAAGAAACAACAGCAGCAGGAATTTTGACTTGAACAGCAGCAAGGAAACAGCCGCAGTAGTGAGAAGCAACAACAGCAGCATTATTGAGAAGCAACAACAGTAGCCGTACTAAGAAGCAACAACAGCAGTAGTATTGAAAGCAGCAACAGAAGTAGCAGTACCTGAAAGCAACAACAGCAGCAGTACTCTAGCAGAAGTGAACAAATGGTTGCATGCATAATTTGGTGATTCCAGCTGCAGCTCAATTTTGGAGGTACTCAAACTTTTAGCTCAATTTTAGTTTCAATATACTTGCTGCAGTGAAAAATGGTTGACATGAAAAGTTAGCTCATGATCAGATAGTACTCCATGGTACTCAATTTTTTTTTCAAAAAGCATGAACATGAGTATGTGTGATCCATGATACAAACAGTGGAACAATATGGTTTACTGAAACATGAACAGTGGAACAATATGAGTAATTTAAGAGCTTATGGTTTCTTTTTCAGGAAATATGAACAGTGGAAAGGTTTGGCCATTTGTGAAAATTTAATTGGAAAAAACTAATTTAACTGAAAAGGTTTGCAAGTTTGCAAGTGCTGTACAAAAAAATAGTGCAAACTTGCAAATGAAATAGTGCTCAATCAGTACTACAAAACACTAATTAACTGAATTTAGTGACATAGTGGTGATCATTGTTTTGGTGACAAGTTAACTCAATTCACACTGTTTAACTGAATATGTACTGTTTGATAGCAGCAACAGAAGTTTGACAGCAGCACATTACCTGACAGCAGCAAGTCCCACTGTAATAGCAAGTCCTACTATAAAAGTTTCATCTAATGCTACTGATGCATGACAATATTTGTGTCAAATAGTTACTGCAATATTTAATTAATCTCTGGCAAGTTTCATCTAATGTTTCATTTAGATTTTATTAATGGAAAAGATTCATCTCTGGAGTAGTTTAATTGAAAAGAATCTACAGAATACTCCAGTAATTAGAGTACACAGCTAAGATGCTGGAAAGAACATTGCACAGGCAGGACAAACTACTCCATCTCTGCACTATAGGCAGGACAAACTACAGGGGTACACAGCTACCCCTACAGGAGTACTACGGGTAGGACAACTACAGGAGTAAGATGTTGATCATGCTGGAAAGAACATAACTACTCCAGGCACTACATAAGTAGAGGAAAGAACACTACATGCACCAAAAAATGCATCCATCTCGCTTAAAGTATTACAGGAAAGAACACTAAAGTGAGCTCACAAGCCTCGCATATAGTTAGTCTTGCCTGTCACAACCAAATTACAGGAAGGAGAGGGATTGTGTCTAAAGGAGATTATCAAGTGATGGTGGAGGGAGAGGGAGGTGTTACCTGCACGGAGCCCCTGCCGGCAGCAGGGACCATGTGCAGTGCGTTGCCGTGGCCGTCGAGGTCCACGTCCAACTGCTCGTGGTCGTCGTCTTAGTTGATGCCATGCACCTGCTGCTACTGCTAGGAAGTGAACAAATCGCCAATCGATCAAACCCGTTGATGCTCAATAGAAGGACAGAAAGAATCGAGGCGGATCTGACCTTGGCCGGTGGTGGCTGTAGGGAGTTGGGTGCTGAGGCTGGTGAGGTAGTTGGGCGGCCTAGGAGGTCGACGGAGCAGAGGAGCACCGGCGTTCGTCGCCGCCGTCCTCGAGCCATAGCGCTCATCCCGGACCGACGGCTGCAGGGTGCACCGCGCTGCTCCCATATCCTACGGGAGGAGCCTCCCAGGTCTCGGATCTGGCGGCCCTCATCGCCGGCCGGCGCTGGATCCATCGGTGAACGAAACCCTAATGACGGGAGATGGCCGCGCTTGGCCGCTGGCGGACGCGCGCGCCGGATCTCATCGGACAGGAGGGAAGAGCGGAGCGTTTGGGTCACATTGGTGTGATGGGTGCCGTCGATTCCCGCCGGTGGTTGCTCGGATCGGGCGCTATTGGTGGCGGCGGCGAGAGAGATGGGGACAAGGGAGGAGTGCGGGAGAGAGATGGGGACGAGGGAGGAGTGCGGGGCTGTGGGCCGAGCTTCGTGGGGGTGAGAGGGTGAGGCTGCTTTTTTTAGACAAAGAGGGGGTGAGGGAGAAAGGGCTGCCGTCTGATCCGGGAGCATCCGATGGCGTTTGAGGCATGATCCGCGTGACATGCCCATGGACCAATCAGAACCCAATACATGTTATGACCGTCTAAATTGGTCGTAATCGACTAAAAATAAGGTGTTGAATCATATAAACAGTTTTATGATATGAGAAATTAAAAAGAAAACATTCTCATTGTGTCACCAAATGTGACGTAATTGGAATGAGACAAATATCCTTAAAAAGTGTTATGAGAAATGAGTTTTTAGGAAAAAAATCATCTATTTTTGAAGTGCCAAAAATGTTTTTTTTGAAGAATCTACCAAATATTTGTTTCGAAATGGCACCACTCCATTTTCCAAAACTATAAGACAGCATTTTATGTACATTTGACCAAATTTTTACATGTAAAATGCTTTCGATCCACCTCTCATCAAAAAGACAAATTATGTTTCATAAAAGAATCTACCTGAGCATTCTTTTGTTTTTCTTCTACTTTTTCACATGAAAAAAAGGGATCTCATATTGTGCACAATGGTGCATCTTAGAATGGCAAACAATGTTACCTAAGGAAGTTTTCATTTTCTTTGGATGAAAAAATCATTTTCCATTTCTTGAGTGCCCAAAATGAGTTTTTTTGTGAAGGACATACCATATATTTGTTGCAAAATAGGACCAAATCATTTTTCTATAATATTAGGCCATATTTAATGTACAATTGACCAAATGGTTTGGTGTCAAAAGCTTATATCCACCTCTCGTGAAAAAGACAAATTTCCACTGATTCAGTTGGAAGCGGGTCAAATTTGAACTGCAGCTGCCTTATAGTTTGCTCTTTATTTTTTCCAAAAATCAATTCTATGTACATAAGTTTCTATTTAATCATAGAAACACCAAAAAATTTCCAAGATTCAACCACTAGCTGGGAACGGTCATGCCCGCCGTTTTGACCGCATTTTGAAATGGGCATGAAAAATTAAAAAAAATCAAAAAATTAGAAAACCTTCACATTGTGTCATTATATATGACTGAGTTACCAGGAAAAATAATAAACTTGTAATACGGCAATTATTTTAAAAAATGTTCTCAAAAATGAGCTATTATGTGTGATGATTCATGGCTTTCAAGCCAAATGATCAATCTTACGGCCACATTCATGGCATAATTTGTTCAAATGATCTCATATTGTGCACAAGGGTGCATCTTGGAATGGCAAACAATGTTGCCTTAGGAAGTTCTCATCTTCTTTGGATAAAAAAATCATTTTCCATTTTTCGAGTATCCAAAATGAGTTTTTTTGTGAAGGACCTACCATATATTTGTTGCAAAATTGGACCAAATCATTTTTCTAAACTACTAGGGCATATTTAATGTACAATTGACCAAGTGGTTGGGTGTCAATTTTTTTGATCCACCTCTCGTGAAGAAGACAAATTTCTGCCGATTAAGCTGGAAGCGGGTCAAATTTGAGCTGCAGTTGCCTTATAGTTTGCTATTTATTTTTTCCAAAAATCATTTTTAGGTACAAAGGTATCTACTTAATCAGATAAACACTAAAAGTTTTCCAAGATTCAATCACTAGCTAGGAATGGTCATGCCCGCCATTTTGACCGTATTTTGAAATGGGTATGAAAAATAAAAAAAAATAAAGTTGGAAAACCTTCGCATTGTGTCATTACATGTGACAAATTTACTAGGAAAAATAATAAACTTGTAATACGGCAATTATTTTTAAAAAGTGTTCTCAGAAATGAGCTATCATGTGTGAAGATTCATGGCTTGCAAGCCAAATGATCAATCTTATGGCCACATTCATGGCATAGTTTGTTCAAATGATCTAATATTATGCAAAAGGGTGCATTTTGGAATGGCAAACAATCTTTCCTAAGGAAGTTTTCATTTTCTTTGGATGAACAATTCATTTTCCATTTTTCGAGTGTCCAAAATGAGCTTTTTGTGAAGGACATAGCATATATTTATTGTAAAATTGGACCAAATCATTTTTCTAAAATATTAGTCCATATTTAATGTATAATTGACCAAATGGTTGGGTTTTAAAAGCTTTTATCTACCTCTAGTGAAAAAGACAAATTTCCGCCGATTCAGCAGGAAGCGGGTCAAATTTGAACTGCAACTGCCTTATAATTTGCTCTTTATTTTTTCCAAAAATCATTTATAGGTAAATAAGTATCCATTTAATCAAAGATACATGGTGTGGTGGCAAGATTTTGAGGTTTGGATGGTGTCCGAGGGCCCCAACTCCAGAGCGCGTAAACCAGCATGCCAGCCGGGTGGTCACCGCGTGACTGTGACGTTAACACGCGTTCTGGGCGGCCTAGGCATGTCTGGTGGGTTGGACACTCCCCCGATAGGTGTTAGGAACAATAATACAACAGAAGAATCTCACGAGGAGCCTGAAGTGAGCTCAAACATGAATTAGCAGCCAAGTGTTTGATTTGTGGTGGGGGAAATTCACATGGCCAATGGGCCTGAGTTTTGGCTGAGGACGATCATCTACTAAGGAGACTGTCTTGGCAATATTTCAGCTCAAATGGAGGATCCTAGGTGGCACTTGCTTTGCAAAGTAGCACACTGGGCAGAAATATGGATGTTGAAGCTCGGCTGAAATGAATGAATGGATTGAGATGAAATTTGGTGGAGGATGGTAATTTGGGCATAGGAAAGCACTGTAAAAATTTGATACCATTTGGATAAATAAAAATGGTACTTCCTTCACAGTGCTCTCCACTGAACAGAAAATTGGGAAATATATTGAGGGAAATTGGCTAAATTAAATGAGCTAAAATTTGGTGGAGGGATGTTCTATGGGCAGGGTTCATGTCCTGGTAAATTTTCAGCAACTATAAAGTAATATAAAATATAGTTGCTTCACAAACTGAAAATATTACCGGAAACAAAGATTGGATAGTGAGCTCACATGGATTGCTATATGGGGCTCAAATTTTGTGGAGAGCTATGATTTGGGCACATAGAAGATGTGGCAAAAATTCAACTCATTAGGATATGCCTAGCTAGTACTTCCTTCACAACGGTTCTAGCTTAACATAAACTTTGGAAATTTGCTGAGGAAGATTTACTAGGGAAATGGAGCTGAATTTTGTCATGAGGCAATTATTTGGATATAAAAGAGTGCCCAAAATTTTTGGGAATTTTTGGAATGACAGAAATATAGGCTGCTTCATAACCTAGGGCAAAAATTGACACATGGACATGACACATAGGCAAAATTGATGATGTGGCGCCTAGTCATAGCAATGCACCACAATTTACAAGGGTATGACCATCTATATTGGTCATGACCAGCTAGACATAAGGCAGCGAAGCAGTGTTGTCTGCTTTACGACCATTTCGTGTAAGGAAATTACGACCTTTCTGACAAAAATGGTCGTTATGGTTTAGGGTTTGGAGCCCCCTGAACAGCTTATGACCAATTGGTCTCAAATGGTCATTTTTTACGACCATTTCTTCTAGGGTCACTGACAGAAGGTCACAAGTTGACATATTTCTTGTAGTGAATTACTACAGAGGTAATAATATGTATTTATTGAAAAACAGGAGCAAAAACAAAAATACATAAAATAATAATTGGGTTGCCTACCAACAACCGCTATTGTTTTATGCCCATAGGTAGGCATAATGCATAGATCTAGGTATTGTCATCTTTGGTATGCAATTCTTCAATTGCACAACCGTACCCCCTAGGGTTTTCATTAGGTTTGTTGGTGATTACTCCCCTAGGTAGAAAATCAAGAAATTCGTTTGTAGGGATCGGTTCCTTAATAATATTGATAAAACGGGGACAAATACCAATCATCTTAAGATCCTCATTTCCTTTACTACATGATCCACCCTTATTTTTGGGAACATAGATAAAGTTAGTAGTTTTATTAGGAGGAAATTTTGGAGTAGTTTTAATAGAGGCAAAAGCGGAACCCAAATTGGTAATAATATCTTCTAACTTATCGATTCTAGCGGAACCTTGTTCTACCTTTTCATCAATTATAGGCTCTTTCTCCTTTAGGGTTTTTAAAGTGATTCATACCTTAGATCCAATTTGAGTGATGTGATTATGGATCTTCTTATCCAAATTTTCAATATGCTCAACGGTAGAAACTTTATTTTCAATAATATCAAGCATTTGCATCACATGTTCCAAAGTTAAAGCTGTTTCATTAATCATGATTGGTGGTGATCCTACCAAATTTCCCATAGCATCAAAAGCATCCATAGGGTGACTACCCAAGAAATTACCCCCGATAATAGTGTCTAGCACATATCTATACCAAGTAGTATCACCCATATAAAAATTTCGAAGAAGAACCATAGTGGATTGCTTACGGGTAGATCTATTCTGAGCATCGCAAATTCTATATGAAGCATATTTTCAATTTTCTCCCCCCTTTGTTTAAAATTAAGAACCTCACTTTTCGGGTTAACCTCCATTGTAGACGAACTAGCCATGATAGCAAAGCAGGCAATCTAGCACCCAATCAAACAAAAAACAACTGAAAAGACGAACGAAAAGAAGGCGAATAAAAAGGCAAATATTTTTGTGTTTTTCTAAAAACTTTTTAGAAGTGGGGGAGAGGAAACGAGAGGCAAACAACAAATAATGTAAGTGCAAGAGATGAGAGTTTATGATAGGTACTTGGTAGGCTTGATGTAGAACCTCCCCGGCAACGACGCCAGAAATTCTTCCTGCTACTTCTTGAGCTTGCGTTGATTTTTCCCTTGAAGAGAAAAGGGTGATGAAGCAAAGTAGAGATAAGTATTTACCTCATTTAAGAACCAAGGTATCAGTCCAGTAGGAGATACAAGCAAGTCCCCAATAGATGCACCTGCACAAACTAACAAACACTTGCACACAACGCGAAAAAGGGGTTGTCAATCCCTTCACGGTCACCAGCAAGAGTGAGATCTAATAGAGATAGATATAAAAGATAAGTAAAAGGCAAAAATAAAGTAAATATAAATAAATTGCAGCAAGGTATTTTTGGTTTTTTGGTTTTATAGATCTGAATATATATAATTAGAAATAGACCCGAGGGCCATAGTTTTCACTAGAGGCTTCTCTCTTGAAGGAAACACATACGGTGGGTGAACAAATTACTATTGAGCAATTGATAGAAAAGCGCAAAGTTATGACGATATATAAGGCAATGATCATGAATATGGGCATCACAGCCGTGACAAGTAGACCGACTCCTACTTGCATCTACTACTATTACTCCACACATCGACCGCTATCCAGCATGCATCTAGTGAATTAAGTTAACAAGAACGGAGTAACGCCTTAAGCAAGATGACATGATGTAGAGGGATAGATCCAATCAATATGGTTAAAACCCCATCTTTTTATCCTTAATGGCAACAATACAAATACGTGCCTCGCTACCCCTACTGTCACTAGGTGAGGACTCCGCAAGCTTGAACCCAAAACAAAGCACCTCTCCCATTGCAAGAAAAACCAATCTAGTTGGCCAAACGAAATCGATAGATCGGAGAGAAATACAAAGCTATCTTAATCATGCATAAAAGAGTTCAAAGAAGACTCAAATAATATTCATAGATAATGTGGTCATATATCCACAATTCATCGGATCTCAACAAATGCACCACAAAAGAAGATTACATCGAATAGAACTCCAAGAACATCGAGGAGAACATTGTATTGAAGATCAAAGAGAGAGAAGAAGCCATCTAGCTACTAGCTATGGACCCGTAGGTCTGTGGTAAACTACTCACACATCATCAGAAGGGCAACAAGGTTGGTGTAAAGGCCCTTCGTGATCTAATGCCCCTCCGGCGGAGTGTCAGAAAAAGGCCCCAAGATGGGATCTCACGAGAACAGAAGCTTGCGGTGGCGGAAAAGTATTTTTGGTGTCGTCTGGTATACGGGGAATATTTGGGTATTTATGGAGCCAGGATTAGGGTTAGAAGGTCAGCGAGGGCCCCACAAGCATAGGGGGCGCGCCCCTAGGGCTTGTGGCCTCCTCGTGGGTCTTCTGGCCTTCTCCCAAAACTTCCGTGATCAAAAAGAAAGAAGAAGCCATCTAGCTACTACCTACGGACCTGTAGGTCTGTGGTAAACTACTCATGCATCATCGGAGGGGCAAGGATGATGATGAAGAACCCCTCCGTGAATGTTGACCCCTCCGGCAGAGTGCCGGAAAAGGCCTCTAGATTGGATCTCGTGGTTCTGGAACATGCGGTGGCAGAAATTGTTTTCTCTCGATTCCCCTAGGGTTTTTGGGATTTTAGAGTATTTATATAGCTGAAGGTCGGTGGAGGGGGTGCCTGTGGGCTCCACTACCCACCAGGGCGTGCGTGGGGCCTTGGCGCACCCTGGTGCCTTGTGGGCCCCACAGGACCCCTATGGTGCACTTCTTGGGCCTCCTGGGTTTCTTCTAGGCAGAAAAAATTCTCCAAAAAGTTTCGTGGCATTTGGACTCCGTTTGCTATTGATTTTCTGCGAAGTAAAAAACAAGCAAAAAACAGCAACTGGCACTGGGCACTATGTCAATAGGTTAGTCCCAAAAATGATATAAAGTTGCTAGTAAATGAGTATAAAACACCCAAGAATGATACTTTAATAGCATGGAACAATAAAAAATTATAGATACGTTGGAGACGTATCAGCATCCCCAAGCTTAATTCCTGCTCGTCCTCGAGTAGGTAAATGATAAAAACAGAATTTTTGATGTGGAATGCTACCCATCATATTTATCACATATTCTTTTCTTTTGTAGCATGGACATTTGGACTTTAGGTGATTCAAAGCAATAGTAATTTGACATGAAGACCTCAATACTCAAGCATATCAACAAGCAACCATTTCTTTCAAAATATCAACACTAAAGAAAGCTATCCCTAGCCCATTATGCTCAATCATTGATCCATTCATGAAACACACTCAATATTAGCTACATCCAATGCACAAGTATGATAATAGTGTTCCCTAGTTGGTGCTTTATAAGAGAAGATGGAGACTCAATAAAAATAAAAATTGCATAAAGTAAATAGATAGGCCCTTCGCAGAGGGAAGCAGAGATTTGTAGAGGTGCCAGAGCTCATAGCTTAAATTGAGAGATAAAATTGTTTTGAGAGGCATGCTTTTCCCGTCAACGAAAACGACCGAGAATTCCCAATACTTTCCATGCTAGATAAATCATAGGCGGTTCCCAAACATAAAATAAAGTTTATTCATTTTTCCACCATTCTTTCACAATCCATGGCTAGCCGTATCCACGGGTGCCTTCCATACCAACACTTTCCAAGGAATTTATTATTTGACAACATAAAGTAAATTTCTTTTTCATTTCGGGACTGGGCATCCCTATTACCTTGCCACACTCTCGTGCAATGACAAGTGAATAAGCACTCATCGTGAGAATAAAATATCTAGCATGGAAAAATATTGGCCACCCCCTGCCACTTCATGAGCGGTACAAGCACACAAATAGGAAATTTATTTTGAAAATTAGAGTTGGCACATACAAATTTACTTGGAACGGCACAGAAATACCGCATATAGGTAGGTATGGTGGACTCATTTGGCACAACTTGGTTTAGGATTTTGGATGCACAAGCAGTATTCCCGTTTAGTACAAGGAAAGGCTAGCAAATAGATTGAGAAGCAACCAACCAAGAAACAAAAACGATCATAAACGAGCATTAAGCATAACTAACACCGAATAATGCACCGCAAGTAGGATGTAACTTCATTGCATAGCTATTGACTTTTGTGCTTGCACAGGGAATCACAAACCTTAACACCAATATTCTTACTAAAGCATAATTACTCACCACCATGACTCACATATTACTATCTCCATATCTCAAAACTATTACAAGGAATCAAGTTTATAATATCCAATGATCTTCATGAAAGTTTTTATTATATCCATCTTGAAAATCTATCACTTTGGGACTAGTTTCATATATTACCATTGCTTATGACAAGCTCTCAAACAATTTTAAGTGAAGAGCAAGAGCACAAATATATCTTCAAAATTTTCATCTCTCAAATTAATATAAGTGAAGCATGAGAGGATTTCTTCAAAATTTACTAACTCTCAAAATAATCTAAGTGAAGCATGAGAGCATATTTCTTCAAAATTAAAGCACCACCGTGCTTAAAAAGATATAAGTGAAGCACTAGAGCAATTCCATAGCTCAAAAATTTAAGTGAAGCACATAGAGAAATTCTAACAAATCATAGCATCATTATGGCTTTCTCAAATAGGTGTGCCCAGCAAGGATGATTGTGACAAACTAAAAAGCAAAACAAGCAAAGACTCATATAATACAAGACGCTCCAAACAAAACTCATGATATGTGATGAATAAAAATATAGCTCCAAGTAAAATTACCGATGGTCGTTAGAAGAAAGAGGGGATGCCTTCCAGGGCATCCCCAAGCTTAGTTGCTTGGTACTCCTTGAATATTACCTTGGGGTGCCTTGGGCATCCCCAAGCGTAGGCTCTTTTCACTCCTTATTCCTTCATCCATCGTGATCTCACCCAAAACTTGAAAACTTCAATCACACAAAACTTAACAAAAACCTTCGTGAGATCCGTTAGTATAAGAAAACCAATCTTTACTTTGTTATTGTATTATACCTACTGTATTCTAACTTTACCATGGCTTATACCCCCGATATAATCCATAGATTCATCAAAATAAGCACACAATGCAACGAAAACAGAATCTGTCAAAAACAGAACAGTCTGTAAAGACTTGAATTTTGCTCATACTTATGTAACTCCAAAATTTCAGAAAATTAGGAAAACAGAGGAAATTCGTGTATCAATCTTGTGGAAAAAACTCAGAGTTTTTCGTCGCTCCAGTGATTTTAAACAATTCTTGTACTGGACGTAAAAGTTTGTGTTTTCTAACAGGATCAAGTCAACTATCACCCAAGCCATCCTAAAGGCATTACTTGGCACAAACAATAATTAAAACCAATGTTGAGGATACCGCTTATCGTTAGCGTCTCGGTCAGCCGGGGATTAGAGATTAATCGGAAATCGACCGATTAATCGATTTTATCGGTCGACTATTAATTGGACAGTTTTTTGCAAATCCCATGTTCCCAACACTAAAATATGCTATATTCAACACCAAAACAATATTGGACATAAGTGTTACCTTGATTCCTAGTCTTTGAATCATTGTATAATGACAAACAAAATACGACAATGGTACATATTGCGTAACAAGGTCCACAAAACACAAATAAATGTAGTTTCTACAAACATAGTGCTATGAATAGGCCTGATTTATCGGTAGATTCCCGATAAATCGCTTCTCAGAGCGATAAATTGGCCCAAACGATAAACGATGAAGATAAGGCATAATCTTACCGGTCACCCCAAGAGTAGTGATAAATCGAACGATAAATCGCTGAATCAGAAGATTTTTTAAACAGTGATTAAAACATAAAAAGCACAATCATAACAGAGGCATAATTGTGTATTTATTGAAAAACAGAAAGACAACAAAAATTTAAAGGATGAATATTGGGTTGCCTCCCAACAAGCGCTATTGTTTTATGCCCCTAGCTAGGCATAATGCATAGATTCAAGTGTTGTCATCTTTAGTTTTTGCTATCTTTGTAAGAGTTTTCTCAAACCTGGGAGGCTCTTTACGCTTCCCAACATTCTCAAGGAATGAGACCATCTTGAGATCCAAAATATCCAGCCGCTTATTACACAAAGTAATCAAAGTATTCATGCGATTGAGGTTTCCACTAATATTTTTGAGAGGTTCGTTAGACTTTTGCAACGCAACCATGTTTTTCTGTATATCCCCCAATTTGTCTAACATTTGAATCCCTTCTTGAGTAAAAGTAAATCCTTTTTGTGGTGGTGGAACTCGCAAAATTCCCTCTATTATTTCATAAGCAGCATTAGCATCAACCTCAACAAAATTCCCTCTAGCAGCAAAATCCAAAAGTTGTCTATGATGCAAGGTTAAACCCATATAAAAATTTTGAAGCAAAATTTTTGCATCTCCTTTAATATTGCAAATACGGTAAGATTCCATTAGCCTATACCAGGCATCTTTCAAATTTTCTCCTTGTTTCTGTTTGAAGTATAGAACTTCAAAATCCAGCGACAAAGAAGGGGTAGTCATGCTAGTCATGATGACAAGATGACCAACGAAAAAAAAGGCAAATAAAAAGGCAAATATTTTTTGTGATATTCTGAAAATGTTTTAGAAGTGGGGTGATGTCTACTACACAACTTGTTCTTGTAGACTCGTGTTGGGCCTCCAAGCGCAGAGTTTTGTAGGACAGTAGCAATTTTCCCTCAAGTGGATGACCTAAGGTTTATCAATCCGTGGGAGGCGTAGGATGAAGATGGTCTCTCTCAAACAACCCTGCAACCAAATGACAAAAAGTCTCTTGTGTCCCCAACACACCAAATACAATGATAATTTGTATAGGTGCACTAGTTCGGCGAAGAGATGGTGATACAAGCATAGTAATGATAGTAGATATTGATTTTTGTAATAGGAACAATAAAAACAGCAAGGTAGCAATTGATAAAATGGAGCACAAACGGTATTGCAATGCTTGAAAATGAGGCCTAGGGTCCGTACTTTCGCTAGTGCAATCTCTCAACAATGCTAATATAATTGGATCATATAACCTTCCCTCAACATGCGATGAAGAATCACTCCAAAGTTCCTATCTAGCGGAGAACATAAGAAGAAATTGTTTGTAGGGTACGAATCCACCTCAAAGCTATTCTTTCCGATCAATCTATCGCAGAGTTCATACTAAAATAACACCAAGCTATTCTTTTCCAACCGATCTAACCAAGAGTTCGTACTAAAATAACACCATATGATACACATCAACCAACTCTAATGTCACCGCGAGTATCCGTGAGTTGATTATGCGATATGCATCAAACAATTTCAGATTCATAATACTCAATCCAACACAAAGAACCTCAAAGAGTGCCCCAAGATTTCTACCAGAGAAACAAGGACGAAAACATGCATCAACCCCTATTCATAGATTACCCCAATATCACCTCGGGAATCCGTGAGTTGAGTGCCAAGACATAGATCAAGTGCTCTCATATCCATAAAAGTATTTAATCCGATAAAATAAAATCTCAAAGGGAAAACTCAATTCATCACAACAAGATAGAGAGGGGAAAACACCATATGATCCAACTATATTAACAAAGCTCACAATACATCAAGATCGTGCCAACTCAAGAACACGAGAGAGAGAGAGAGAGAGAGAGAGAGAGAGAGAGAGAGAGAGATTAAACACATAGCTACTGGTACAAACCCTCAGCCCCGAGGGTGGACTACTCGCTCCTCATCATGGTGGCCATAGGGATGATGAATATGGCTGCCGGTGATGATTTCCCCCTTCGGTAGGGTGCCGAAATGGGGTCTAGATTCGTTTTTCGTGGCTATAGAGGCTTGCGGCGGTAGAACTTTTGATCTAGGGTTATTTCTGATGGTTTATCTATTTTTAGGATTTTTCAGTGTTGGAATCACACGAAGATGGGCCTCGAGGTGGGCACAACCCACCTGGGCGCACCTGGGCCTCCTGGCATGCCCAGGTGGCTTGTGCTCACCTCCTTCACCTTCTGGTCCTCCAATGAAGCTTCTAGTGCTTCTTTTGTTCCAAAAAAAATCGTCAAAAAGTTTCGTTGCATTTGGAGAACTTTTATTTCTGCACAAAAAACAACACCATGATAGTTCTGCTGAAAACAACATTAGTCCGGGTTAGTTCCATCCAAATCATACCAAAACCATATAAAATTGTTGTAAACATGGCATGAATACTTCATAAATTATAGATACATTGGAGACGTATCAGCATCCCCAAGCTTAATTCCTACTCGTCCTCGGGTAGGTAAATGATAAAAGAAATAATTTATGAAGTGTGAATGCTAGCAAAGTGCATAAGTTTGATCAATGATAATTTCAGTCACTTTTCCTAGCATCATAACATCAATTCTTTCTCATAAAACTTCTCATGTTAAAGTAGCAACCAATTCACATGTTAAGGTTCAAACAATGAATTCTCTTGAAACTCAACAACCTATATTCTTAGTCACCAAACAATTGCAATTCATCTTATTCAACAGAGTCTAAGTAAGAGCTCCACACACTCTATCATAATATAGTCTTCTATGATTGCTAGTACTCAAAGCATATTCTTAGAACAAATGGCATCCATCGAACATAGAGAAAGATAGGGGTTTAATGTTTCGCCTCCCAACTCATCTATCATAGGGATAATTGTCAATAATAATAATTCATGATCAAATATATTTGACTGGTCATATGTGCCTAGATCTTTCCCCACCACATGATGCTTGCCAACTAGAGAATAGTTGAGGTTGAAATGAGAATTCATACTATTGACTCTTTGCATAAAAGTAAATACTGAAAAGTAAAAGATAGGCCCTTCACAGAGGGAAGCAGAGGTTGTCATGCGCTTTTTATTTTTGGATGCCCAAACTCTTAATGCAAAGGAACGCCATGTTATATTGCCCCTTATGATAGCAACCTTTATTATGCAGTCCGTCACTTTTATTACTTTGCCATCACAAGTTCGTACAACGCTCAATTTTCCCTTACAATAAAAGATCAAACATATTTAGGAGCAATTTTTATTGCTTTATGCACCGATGACAACTTAATTGAGGGATCTTATTCAATCCATAGGTAGGTATGGTGGACACTCATGGCAAGAAACTGGGTTTAAGGGTTTTTGGATGCACAAGTAGTATCTCTACTTAGTACGAAATTTTGGCTAGCAAAAGATCCTAGGCAAACACCAAATGTTGGAGGATCCATAACAATATAACTTCTATGCAAATATACCCAAACATAACTCATTACGTTGTCTTCCTTGTCCAACTTCAACTAATTTTCTCAAGTTTGAAAATAATTAATGGGTATCACAATCATAGAAGATGCCCAAGATAATATATTTGTATCTGAAAGTTCTCTTCCTTATACTAATCATTCATGAATTGCTTGTATGACCAATATTGTGATTGTCAAGCTTCAAAAGATTTCACTTTCTAAACCCAATGTGAAGCTACTACTAGGCATGCTATGAACATATAATTTCAACTTCATGATATTCAATTCATTCAACAATTTACTCAAAGGATATAAGTGAAGCATAAGAGTAAATGACAAACTACTCCAAAAAGATATAAGTGAAGTTCAAGCGAGTAGTTAAGTAAATGGGTAGCTATTTGAGGACTCTCTCAAATTTAAAAACTTTTAGATCTAAGTAATTTATTAAAACAAAAAGCAAAACAAAACAAAATGACATTCCAAGAATAGCACAACTCATGTGAAGAAGCAAAAACTTAGGCTCAACCGATACTGTCATGGTTTTGTCACGGCAGATGCCCTTGTGAAAGGACATAGATGTTGAGCCATCGCAACGTAGGTTAGCTTGAAGGTGTTGAGCGGGACGAAAGACACAAGGTTTACCCAGGTTCGGCCCCTCACCAACGAGGTAAAAGCCTACGTCCTGCTTTGTGTTGTATTGATTGAGTATCGATTACAAGGGAGCGAAATCGCTTAACCTAGCTATCGATTGTTTGTAACTTGAGTTAACCCATCGCAGGGTCTCCCCTTTATATACACAGGCCAAGGCCTTTGGCTTACAAGAGTCCAAGTTGGATTATACAACGTGACCGACCTGGGTTCTAAGTCACCTTGCCTTACTAGGCAAGTCATCATTGGGCGGCTTACATCGCCGGGTCTCACACCATCTTCTGGGCTTGGGCCCCTGGTGGCTCACCACGTAAGTCGCCCTCCAGGTTCCATGTCTGGTCTATTGGGCCTACCTAGGCCTTATCTCTAAGTCGCCAACAGTGTAACCCGGCCCCTCCTGGGCAAGTCACACCGTGGGTTTATATCCCCAACATTAGGCCCCAGATTGATTTGAACTTGTTCATGTCAATCTTCACTGCTTTTTGGTTGGCGAGTCTTCTTTGATTCCTCCCAGCGCTTAACCTTGAACGGATCCTTGTAACCCGCCATGACATCATGTGAAATAAATCCAGAAAAACTTATGACATCACAACGGATCTTTTTGCATTAATTAACCATCCGAGAATCAAGGCACCTCCTCTCTTAAGATAAGCATTATGCCTCCTCGATTTCCGCGCATGCCATTTTACTGCTGTACTATATTTTCCTTATAAATAGGCACGAGGGATCCCCTTTTTCACTTTTTACCCCCGTCGCCTCCTCTTCTTCTTCTTCCTTGCGTCGCCCTTTGCCACTGGAGCTCCGCCGTTGCCGCTGAACTGCGTCAACCACCCCGTCGAGGCCGCTACATCACCCTGTTCGGACCAGAAAACTGCGGCGCCCATCCGCTCTTCACCCAAATTATCAGGTAATTCTCTTTTCCTCGTTCAGATCCACATTAGGATGCTCTAGTTCATAGAGTTCATCGTAGTTCGTCCTAGTTTATCCAAGTTCATCCATCTCTTGCTTAGAGAACGTAGTTGAATCCAAAAACTATATACGAATAGGGCGGCAGTTGTTTTTAGCCTCTATTTTGCATCTTGGATAAATCTTCTTTCTTTCTGAACCAATACGTAGCTTGCTAGTTCTTCTCTGTTGCGCTTTAGGTTTAGAAATACTTCTTTTTTTGAGCTGCCATAGATCTATAAACATAGGTGCATCCTGCGAAACTTGTTTGTCCAACACTTAGCAAAATTTTCACCAACTTGGATCTGAAGGTAGTTGACCCACCCTTCATTGTTCGGGCGACTGAATAATGAATTGGTAATCCGCCAAGAATTCCAAAGATTTATTTAACCTGCCAACATGTGGCCGACTCATACTTTCATAACTTAAACCGCCATGCTCTCATAATCTGATCATTACTCCACTCCATGGCTAAGGCGGTTCATAACTCCTTTAATGGTTCATCATAATATGTAGCCTTTTAACTGTAGCTAGCTCATTATTGCTGAATCGTCATATAATCATTTAGGCGTCTTACCATAGTAATTTTAACCCGCCACATCTTTGGCCATAGCTTGTTATCCGGCTCATCATGACTAAACCACCCACCTCCTGTGACTGGATTGCTTCCAAAGTCACAGAAGACTCGGTCAATGATTATGTGACCATAGGGGTTTTACCCGCCAAGGAGGTCATCCACTGGCGGGTTCCAGGCTCCAAATTTCCCCCTCAGCCCCAAGAGGGTGAAGTTGTGATTTTCACGGACCACCTACTCCGCAGCTTCTCACCGCCCGGCTCAAAATTCTTCCGGGACGTTCTGCATTTCTATAATCTTCATCCACAAGATATTGGTCCCAACTCTATTTCCAACATATGCAATTTTCAAGTGTTCTGCGAAGTGTACCATGGAGAAGAACCCTATGTCGATCTGTTCAGAGACTATTTTTGTATCAATCGCCAAACTGAGATGTCAGATGGGCCCAGTCTTGAACTCGGAAGTGTTTCCATCCAAAGACGAAGAGATGTAACTTTTACTTCAGCCGCCCTGCCCAGTCATCCCAAAGACTAGAATTATACCTGGTTTTATTGTAGAGACACTTCCCCAGCTGGAAAGAACCCCTTGCCGGGTTTCTGTCCTTTTCGGCTTAACACCACCGGCCAGCTTCCAAGCTGATTGACTGCCGCAGAGTACGCTCCTTTTGCCTCTACTTTTTAAAAAATAAGGGCCTTGATTGCCAATGGCTTAACTGGAGTCGATCTGGTCCGCTGCTGGGTTGCCTGGAGGATTTTACCACTAAGCCGGCACCCCGGTTTAATGTGTGAGTACACTGGTGACACCAAGGACCCTCAACATTACAACCAAGCACGCCTGACCAATAAAGAAATCAATGATTCTATTAAAATGTTGCTTGGGGAGTCTTTGGATAACTGCAGTCGAGTGGGTCTGAATCCTTTCTGTGCCCTTAACCCGGCTCCTCCTGTAAGTATTTTGAACAAGCCTTCATCTCATTTAACTCTCTCTTGTACATCATACTATCTAACCTTATTGCTCATATTTAAACAGACCGACTCTTCATTTTGGAAAAAGAAACTGCCAGCTGCCGCCGCTCCAGCCAAGAGGGCCAGGGGAACAAAATCTCATGGCACGGGTCGTCGCAGTAAACAAACAGTACAAGAGCTTTTCCAGCTGGAAGAGTCGGAGGTAGAACTTGATTTTCTTGGCCTTCTCTTTATGCAACTTATTGATGCTGATTCCTCTCAGGACGATGCGGAGACAAGCTAGGCTCATGAAGCAGAGGTAACTACTATCTCCTCCGACTCAGAATCTTTGCCAAGAAAGAAAACAAGGCGGGTCATCCGAAAAGTAAGATTTTCACACCCTCTTGCTCATTTGGACCCCAACTTTCTTTTGAAGAAACAGCAGCACGAGTCAAGGCGTATGACCCGGAGTGATGATGCTCAAGATCTCGTATCCGGCTTACCCAACACGCCTGCCCCTCGCAAGCATCAAAATGAGGTGCCTCATAGCCCGACTCTTTCCCTTCCAAAGGCTGGTCTCATTCGTTAACCTCTTAATCCTTCCGACTCAAATTATCAGGGGACGCCTCCGTCATCCGGCAACTCTACTGGAACTCAAATGCCTGCTTTCAAGATTGCCCATGGGTAAGTATTTTCCTTCATTCATAAATGACTTGTAGCGATATACTCATAGACTCTTGTATTCTTGTCACAAAGGCGTAGCAAAGGTGGGTAAGAAACAAAAGGTGGGCGGCTCTTCAAAAGACCCCAAGGCTTCTGAACCACAGAAGCAGACGGCGGAAACCTCTGAGGCCCTCATTCAAGACCCCGAAGAGCCTGTCAATGACCCGCCACCGCCAATTGATACTACGACCCTTGAGCCAATGGATACTAAGATCAACCTGGCTGCCCATCAAGACCCGCCAAGTCCTAAGCCGTCCAGTCCTGCCAAGTCCACTGACAAGAGCCCTGCCGCTACTGATGTTGACGACATCACTGTTACCGGGTCAGCTTTTAAGCCACCCGAGGTCTCCAGAGTCCTAGCCAAGCACTCGGCCAAAGAAGAAACGCCTTCACTGGAGAAAGGCAAGGCTAAGTTGGAATTGGAAGATTATTCATCTTATAGTGCAAGTGAAATCCACGCAGGCTACCTAAGCCGCCTCCATACAAGCCGTGATATGGAGGCCGGCTTAGTAAATCTGATGAAGCAAAGATATGAGGTATGTTTTTAACCCCTTTCCACCTTGGTACATATACATACTTATATAGCCACCAAGTCTTGAGTATAGGAAAAGACATTGAGTATGCTTGAGACTTCATGTAAATCTTCCAAAATGTAGCCCCCAAGGGGCGGCTTGCTTGAAAAGATGAGCCGGGTCTTACAATCATCGCTAAGAACCAATTCCGTAGCCCCCAAGGGCCGGCTTAACTTAACATGACGAGCCGGAACTTATAGTTATTTGAGAGAACCAAAGCCATAGCCCCCAAGGGCCGGCTTATCTGAATAAGATGAGCCGGATCTCATAGATTTGAAATGATGTACATTAGCCCCCAAGTGCCAAGTGTATTGCTTGCAATGCGATTGGAACTTGAACCATTGTATCATAGTAACCCTTGTTCATTGTGTTGTGACCACTGTCTCAATCTCTTATTTCAGGAAGCTTTAAGCCTGAAAGAGGCGCAACTTGGCGACTTAACAAAGAATATAGAACTTCAACAAGCTGAAACTTCCAAGGCCGAGTCAAAGCTGAAAACTTCGATTGAAAAAATCAAGGCGGGTTTTGATGCTAAAAGAACCGCCTGGGAAACTGACAAAGCTGCAATGCAAAAAAGAGCAGAAGATGCTGAGGCTGAGCTTAAACCAGTAACTGAAGAGTTAGCCGGCTTGAAGCTACATATCTCTCAAATGTCAGCCGCCATCTTTGGTATGTTTAATATGCAACTCATCATCTATTTTGATATTTCTCTAACCCGCTTGGCGACTCATAATATATAATCTTTAACCCACCTGGCGACTCTTGTGCAAAAAATTGAACAGGCCCCAGAAGCGCCAGTCTTGGCCAGAACATGCTGCTCACACTACAAAAAAAGTACACTTCTGTGATGATACGTGTTTGTCATAGTAGGTCACGTTTTCTATCATGCATGTACACCCATGACGATTTTATGACAGAATCAAGATAGTCATACCTGTGCTGTCGTAGAAGTGTTCCATGACAATACCAAAATTATCATCATGGAAGTGTCCACTTCCATGACGATAAATGGCGCATCATGGAAGTACTTTCGTCAAGGGTAACTGACACATGGCATCCACCGTAACGGGTCATCGTTAAGCTATCGGGTTCCGGTTTGGATCCGATAACACGTTAACAGCCGGGACCGATGGGGATTTTTCACTTGTAAAATTCTCAGTGGCCAGAGAAACCACGTGTCGGCTCACTGTTGGGACAGATGTCATCCACTCACTGGGCAGGAGGCGCCTACGATACGTCGACACATGGCACGACCCAACAGAGGCCCATTTCGGTGAAAAGGCCGGCCCGTTTGACTTGGTTAAAAGGTAGCGGGCCGGCCCACGGAAAGCCTGTTAACGGCATGTTCGCATATAGCCCATTTACAGCCCACTAACTCACGACCCGTTATGGCCTATCTGAATTAGGCCCAGTAGCGTCATCTGGGCCGTCCAATATGATTCCAGCCCGTTGTAACTTTTGGCCCATGTATGGCCCATGACGTCTTTCGGCCCATACGAGGCCCTTTGTAACTCTGGTCCCATTAAAGGCCCGAGGTGAAACTGGCCCATAATGAACAATGTATCCCTTTATACCCATTAGCGGCCCATTATTCCGTTGGCCGATTCCAGCCCGTGTTAACTTTCGGCCTTCTAAGGGCCCATTTATTCTTGGGCTCATTTCTAGAATTCGGTTACTTACGATCCGTTACTGGCCTATTCCGCTTGTGGGCCAAATTCAGCCCGTGGTTATAGTCGGCCCGTTTGTGGCCCATTAACCTGTTGGGCTGTTTTCATAGCGTCATCAAATACGGCCTATTAACGGCCCGTTATGGTCGGGCCATAAATAGACGATTTCCACTCTAGCCCGTTTACGGCCCATTTTGCGGACCGTTATTGGTCCACGAATAGTATGGCCCATGTTTGGCCAAACAATTATACGGCCCATAGAAGGCCCATTGATTATACGGCCCATAGAAGGCCCATGGATCCTACGGCCCGTAGAAGGCCCATGGATCCTACGGCCGTAGGAGGCCCATGGTCACTACAGCAAGTAGCAGGACCATGGTTACAACGGTCCGTATGTTGCCATGGTTATTGTGGCCTAGTTATAAAAATAGGTTATTGTCGCCACTAGAAAAACGCGGAAAAAGAACTGCAGTGACTACAAGCAAACAACTAAACAAGACAATAAGGAAATAAATAAGCAAGCAACTAACGCTAGGATATTACGGCTATTACACATATTACATCGACTGGGCATCAAAGTTCACCACCAGTGCAAATATTGGGAACAAAGCAACATATTACATACACTGGCCGTCTAAATTGGCCACCAGTGCAAATAAACGCGGCAGCAAAACAAGTCCATAAATGAAACAACTTCAGAAGAGCTCAAGAAACGTTATCCTGGGTATCCACCATGCTTGGAATAAACTTAGCAAGCTTATTAGCTTTCTCCTGTTTGGCGCTAAAATCCTCCAACGCTTGCTATTGCACCAGAAAGTATGCATCTGAATTCTCCAGGGACTTCCACAGTCCTTCGGCTTCTTGTCGCAGCACAGCTGATCGATGTCTTTCAGCTTGTAGTTGAGACTCAATAAACCGAACTGATTCAGATAGTGAGTTGGAATAGCTTGTGCCAGCGGTAGTGGCTAGTAACTCGAACACTACACCAAGATAGGACTTTGGGGTTGTCTCACTGTCTTCAAGATAGTTTTCCTTAGCTGTTTTATCAGCTTTGTTAGAGACCAACAAGGATGTCTCACTATCCTGAACCTTATCTGCATTACTTCCTTTACCATGGCTTAATAAGGTACTCTTCCCCAATATTCTATCAGCATTCTAAAAGAAGAAACAAGCAGACACATAACAGGTTTAGTTCAAATCATATCAGTTCAAGACAAAGCAGCATTGAAAAATACAAAGCGTGGGAAACTACACGGCACAACAAGATTTCAGATGGGTACCACGGGTCTACATGTACAACAACACTATCGGCTCTGTTGTGATGCTAGTAATGAGCATGATATGAGAAGTCAACTGTATACACAATTGAAATTGAAATCAATAGAGCAATTTATAAGAGCAAACATGTTAAACAAACATGCTTAAACATACATGTTGTGCCATAGGAGTTTCGATTGGATCCTTTAATTTAAAAATAAGTTTGTATGAGTAAATACAGTGATACAAGAGCAAAGCAGTATGCACGATAGCAATGGAATCTTAAATGAGAACAGTTGTTCTTCAGGTTTAAGCACTTGTTCTGCACGAATAGAGTACAGTAAGACGCAGGCATATAGTACTTAAAAATAAAAAATGAGCTCATAGACCTTACCACATTCTTGGTTCGGGACCATTACAGAACAAGGCGTTCCAGTCATCATCCCGTAAATGTGTCTCAGGAGAACATAAGGGAATTTGATGAGTTTCTTTGCTAGTGAAGTATGTTTTCTTCAGGTAATTCCGATACTGCCACCAAGCATTCTTGAAGATAGCAGAGGTATTAGCACAGGTTACCTCATCCTGAGTTTCCAAATCCACTACTGGAATCAGAGGATTTGCCATCAGCCACTTCTTTGTCGTCTGCTAGTGGACGACAAAGGAGGTCTTTGCCGTCAGCTTCCAAAAAACAGACGGCAAAGAAGTGGCTGATGGCAAAGATCATATTTGCCATCAGCCACTTCTTTGCTGTCTGCTAGCGGATGACAAAGAAGCTTTGCTGTCAGCTAGCGGACGGCAAAGAGGGAGGTTGGCCCCACTAACGAGCTGACCTAACTGTTGGGAAACGTAGCATGGAAAACAAAAAAAATTCTACGCACACGCAAGATCTATCAAGGAGATGCATAGCAACGAGAGGGGAGAGTGTGTCTACGTACCCTCGTAGACCGTAAGCGGAAGCGTTTCACAACGCGGTTGATGTAGTCGAACTTTCTTCGCGCTCGACCGATCGAGTACCGAACGTACGGCACCTCCGAGTTCTGCACACGTTCAGCTCGGTGACGTCTCTCGCCTTCTTGATCCAGCAAGGTGTCGAGGTAGTAGATGAGTTCCGTCAGCACGACGGCGTGGTGACAGTGATGGTGATGTGATCCGCGCAGGGCTTCGCCTAAGCACCGCGATAATATGACCGCGGTGTAAACTATGGAGGGGGCGCCGCACACGGCTAACAATTGATGTTGTGTTTCTAGGCACCCCCCTCCGCACATATATATAGGTGGGAGGGGAGGAGAGGCAGCCAGGGGGCGCCCCCCTTTTCCTTTTTTCACGGAGGGGGAAGGAGAGAGGGGGGGGGGAGAAGGAAGTGGGAATCCTAATCCACACTTGCCTTTTCTCCCTTCCCCTTTCCTTCTCCATCACTGGCCGGCCCATATGGGGGGAGCACCAGCCCCTTGTGGCTGGTGCGTTTCCCCTCTTGGCCCATAAGGCCCATATCTTTTGTCGGGGGTGCCTGGAACCCCTTCTGGTGACCCGATATGTACCCGGTACCCTCCGGAACACTTCCGGTGTCCGAATACCATCGTCCTATATATCAATCTTTACCTCTTGACCATTTCGAGACTCCTTGTCATGGCCGTGATCTCATCCGGGACTCTGAACAACATTCGGTCACCAAATCACATAACTCATATAATACTAAATCGTCAACGAATGTTAAGCGTGCGGACCCTATGGGTTCGAGAACTATGTAGACATGACCGAGACACCTCTCCGGTCAATAACCAATAGCGGAACCTGGAAGCTCATATTGGCTCCTACATATTGTACGAAGATCTTTATCGGTCGAACCATTATGACAACATATGTAATTCCCTTTGTCCATCGGTATGTTACTTGCCCAAGATTCGATCGTCGGTATCTTCATACTTAGTTCAATCTTGTTACCGGCAAGTCTCTTTACTCGTTTCGTAATACATCACCTCGTGACTAACTCCTTAGTCGTTTGCTTGCAAGCTTATGATGTGTATTACCGAGAGGGCCCAGAGATACCTCTCCGATACTCGGAGTGACAAATCCTAATTTCGATCTATGCCAACTCAACAGACACCTTCGGAGATACCTGTAGAGCATCTTTATGATCACCCAGTTACGTTGTGACGTTTGATAGCACACAAGGCATTCCTCCGGTATCTGGGAGTTGCATAATCTCATAGTCGAAGGAATATGTATTTGATATGAAGAAAGCAATAGCAATAAAACTGAACGATCATTATGCTAAGATAACGGATGGGTCTTGTCTGTCACATCATTCTCCTAATGATGTGATCCCGTTATCAAATGACAACTCATGTCCATGGTTAGGAAACCTTAACCATTTTTGATCAACAAGCTAGTCAAGTAGAGGCTCACCAGGGACAGAGTGTTTGTCTATGTATTCACACATGTATTATGGTTTCCGGTCAATACAATTCTAGCATGAATAATAAACATTTATCATGAATAAGGAAATATAAAATAACAACTTTATTATTGCCTCTAGGGCATATTTCCTTCAGTCTCCCACTTGCACTAGAGTCAATAATCTAGTTCACATCGCCATGTGATTTAACACCAATAGTTCACATCGTCATGTGATTAACACCCATAGTTCACATCGCCATGTGACCAACACCCAAAGGGTTTACTAGAGTCAATAATCTAGTTCACATCGCCATGTGATTAACACCCAAAGAGTACTAAGGTGTGATCATTTTTTGCTTGTGAGAGAAGTTTAGTCAACGGATCTATCACATTCAGATCCGTATGTATATTTGCAAATTTCTATGTCTACAATGCTCTGCATGGTGCTACTCTAGCTAATTGCTCCCACTTTCAATACGTATCCAGATTGAGACTCAGAGTCATCAGGATCGGTAAAAAGCTTGCATCAACGTAACTCTTTACGACGAACTCTTTATCACCTCCATAATCGAGAAATATTTCCTTATTCCTCTAAGGATAATTTTGACCGCTGTCTAGTGGTCTACTCCTGGATCACTATTGTACCCCCTTGCCAAACTCATGGCAAGGTACACAAGAGGTTTGGTACACAGCATGGCATACTTTATAGAACCTATGGCTGTGGCATAGGGAATGACTTTCATTCTCTCTCTATCTTCTGCCGTGGTGTCATGGAATCGTCACGGCAGATGTCCTAGTGTGAGGACTTAGTCGTGGAGCCATCGCAATGAGGTTAGCTTAAAGGGGTTAATCAGGACAAAGGACACGGGGAGTTTATACTGGTTCAGCCCCTTGCGGTGAAGGTGAAAGCCTAATCCAGTTTGAGGTGGTATTGCTAGGGTTTCGATGACCAGGGAGCGAATACGCTTAACTTGGCTCTCAATCTGTTGTCTCTCTTCCCTAAACTGCCGCCGGGTCGTCCCTTTATATACACAGGTTGACGCCCGGCGGTTCACAGAATCCCGGCCGGCTCATAAACGTGTCCGGCTCGGTATCCACTCTTTCCTATCTTACAATACAAGTCATATACTTATGGCGGTTTACATCTATGGGCCCTAACTCGCCTTTGGGCTTTGGGCCTTCTTATTAAGTCTCCTTCGTAAGTCGCCATCTTCTATGTCTTCATGGGCTTCAATACAGGTAAATCACTATGAGCATAACCCAGCCCCTCCTGGGTGGTTTATACTCAATAGTTATATCCACAACATTAGGCCCCAGGTTGATGTGAACTTGTTCATATCAATCTTCAATACTTGACTTAGAAAAAATCCTTCATCATCTGTCCTTATGAAAATTTATAACCCGCCACGACGTCTGCTCACAAAATTGTGCTAACCCGCCATGACGTCATCTTGCATTAATATCGCACGAGGCCCAAATCTCAGCCTCCTTGATTCCCGCGCATGCCATCTATCCACTGCCTTATAAATAGGGACAGGGGTCCTTTTCATTTCCCCCCTTGCCTCCTCGTCTTCATCTTCTTCCTTGCCACGCCACACGCGCCTGAGCTCCGCCGCCGTCGACCTCACGAGCTGCCTCCACTCCGGCCACTGCATCGTCCTGAACGCACCAGAGCACCGCCGCGCGCCACCGCTGTCCAACAGCCCTGGTAAGCCCCCCTCTTTTCCTCACCGCAGATCTCCATTAGGGTTTGCTTGAGTTCTTCAGAGTTCATCTCGGTTCATCTTTGTTCCTCCATAGACCATGTAGTTTTTGATCTAAATATAGTACCAATCTTGTGCGATAGCAGTTTAGCACTCATTTTAAATATCTGAACGCCTCCCCTCCATAGGAGATCTCATCTGAGCACGTGAACTGTCCTATTGCCGCTACTTTAGGTTAGAATTTTTCTTCATTATCTGAACTGCTGTAGATCCAAAATTATAACACCAATCTGTGAAACATGTTTTTCACCACTTAGCCATTTTCCAACTTCAGATCTATGCTTTCAATATCCGTGTAGGCGGTTTAACCTCAGAAAATAATAACCTACCAGGTACCATTAGTCCCCTCTTAAACTGCCAAGTGCTCGTCCTTGTGATTTGATAATGTCACAGTCCGGTTTAACATTTATGCATGCTTCAAGACTTTCTGCCTGTTAAACATGAACCTTAAACCGGCACAAATCTTTTCCAGGTTATCGTACAAATGGCCAAATCCTTTTATTCCTGTAATTGGGTTCAATCCCGGGTAACAGAAGAAGAATTGAACGGGTGGGTTGCAACCGGCGCTTTAGCGAAAAAGGAAGACATCCACTGGAGAGCCCCCGGTCCAGAAAATCCTCCTGAGCCCAAGGATGGGGAAGTGATCATTTTTGTTGATCATCTTAGTCGATGGTTCAGCCCTCCCGGATCAAATTTTTTCCGTGATGTGCTTCACTCCTTCCAACTTCACCCTCAAGATATTAGGCCTAACTCCGTGTCCAATATGTGCAATTTTCAAGTGTTTTGTGAAGCCTACCTGCAAGAAGAGCCCACAGTCGACCTGTTCAGAGATTTCTTCTATTTAAACCGCCGTACTGAATTTACGGATGGGCCTAATACTGAACTTGGCGGGGTTTCAATTCAGAAGAGAAAAGACGTCAGCTTCCCTCACGCTAAGCATCATAGCCATCCCAAAGATTGGAACCAAACTTGGTTCTATTGCCAAGATACATCTCCAGCTGGCGAGAATCCTCTGCCGGGTTACCGTGCTCACCGGCTTACCGATGCACATCCATTCCCCCAAAGATTCAATGCAAAGGAACGGTCCAAATATGCACCACAGCTTTCAAAGCTCAGAGCCTTTATGGCAAATGGTTTGACAGGCATTGATTTTGTCCGTTGCTGGGTATCTTGGAGCATTTTGCCTTTAAGCCGTCGCCCCGGTTTAATGTGTGAGTACAAAGGGGATGTGAAAGACCCTCAACGCCACACTGATATTCAGCTGATTGATGCTGAAATTACTGAATCTGTCAAGAAGATGTTGGATGAACCGGTGACCAACTGTAGCAAAACAGGACTTAGTCCTTTCTGCGCTTCAAATAAACCGCCAGCTGTAAGAATTGCTCCACTCCTGCTTTAATCCATATTCTTAATAGAAAAAAGTCCATTTTACTCCCCTGAACAAAGTGGGTTGTTTGCTTTACCCCCTGATCTATTTTTTGGTTCCTTCTAGACCCCAAACAAAACCAAACCGGACAAAACACCCCCCGGCCGGTTTGTCTCCATTCGATGCTGATGTGGCACAGTCAACGGCGGTTTTGACCGGGGTGGGGCCTACTTGTCAGGTTGGACTGTTAAACGCTGCCGTTCCCCGTTTTGTTCTCGATCAGAAATCCCTTTTCTTCTTCTCCCCCCTGTCGCCGTCGATGGCTTCCTCGGGGCAGCGCTGAACTCCGGGCAGCAACGGTGGTCGGAGTGTTCGTGGCGGCGGCGGCGGCGGTGCAACCCGTGAATCTTCCCCGACTTGTTCCTTCTCCCACGGCCGCTGTCCTCCCCCGTCCTCAAACCCTAGGTCGACGGCTCTGTCGATGCGGCGGCGGCGGCTGCGGTCTGTCTGATTTCGCGGCGGCGCAGACGAACTGAGGTGAGTCCCATCCCTCCCATCCCCTTCCCTTGGTGTACTTGCTCTACTCTAGTTAGCTGATGTATGTAGGTTCTAATTGAAGATTGTTGAATGATGTTTTAATCTGTAGGTTAAGCAATGGATAATCTAGATTGGTTAGGCATCCGTTTCTTTTACAATGGCCAATTTGAGAAGTCAAACAAGCAATTGTCATATGTTGGTGGTAATATACAGCTCACATCTGTTGAGAGGTACAATTTATCCTTAGCTACTGTCAGGGAGCAGTTAGCAGATATAAAGATGGCCTACCATGGTGAAGACCTAACAGAGAAGCACATGCTGTACTGGTTGTTTCCTGGAAAAAATGTTAGAGATGGGCTGAGACGACTGGACACTGATAGAAGTGTGTTGTTCATGGATAGGTGTATTACAGATTGTGGGGTTGTGGATGTGTATGTGAATTATGAAGATGATGTTGATGAAGATGGACAGAACAGTTTGTCTGATATTGGAGAGAAAGAGGAAGAGGAAACTAATGCTGCAATTGAAGAAGAGAAGTCAGAAGAGAAGAGTGACAGTGATTGGGAAGATGAGCATGACAATTGCTCTGCTGAGGATGACCTGGAGCATAGTTCAGAGGAAGATGGGGATGAGCCTGACAAGACTGAGTATGTTGTACAAGATGAATTGGAACCTGAAACTGGAAATGTTCCTTCAGTAGATGTTGCACCAGATGAAATAAGTGATGAATGTGAAGATCTTGATTGGTGCCCTAAAGATGAAGACAGTTCAGGTGAAGATGATGAGGCAGAGGAGCTCAGAAAGCATGCTAAGGAAGTGCTCAGAAAGATCAGAATGAAGTTGCCACTTGATGAAGAGAAGGAAGTGAAAGAAAGTACAGCACAGTTAATTCCTTTTGATGAAATGGATGAAGGAAATGACACTCCATACATGGATTCCACTGAGGAATACAGTTATGATGAGGATGAGCATGGAAATTCAGTTAGGATGAAATCAAGATTTCCAAGATTTGATAGCAAGGCTGCAATTCCAATATTCAGTTTGGGCATGTCATTTAGGGGAAGAAGTCAGTTGAAGAGGGCACTGGTGAAGTATGGCCTTGCTATGAAGAGGCATATTTCCTTTGTAAAAGATGAGGCTGGTAGGATTAGGGCAAAGTGTTCTTGGCCTAATTGTCCTTGGTTGATTTATGGTGCAAAGAGGAGCTCAAATGATTGGTTTCAAGTCATAACACTTGTTGACAACCACATATGCCCATAGAGGAGAGACAACAGATTGGTTACTGCAACTAGAATTGCAGACAAGTATGAGAGAATTATGAAGGCAAATCCAGGATGGAAAGTGAAATCTATTAAGGCCACTGTCAGATTAGAGATGTTTGCAGATGTGCATGTTTCCAAGATAAAAAAAGCAAAAGCAATAGTCAGAAAGAGAGTTAGAGAAGCAATGCATGAAGAATATGCCAGGGTGTTTGATTATCAGCTCGAAATATTGAGGAGCAATCCAGGAAGCACTGTGGCAGTTGTGCTTAATCCAAAAGAAACTGCACCAGTTTTTCAGAGATTGTATGTGTGCTTTCAGGCTTGCAAGAGAGGTTTCATAGAAGGGTGCAGGAAAGTAGTGGGTTTGGATGGCTGCTTCTTTAAGGGGGCTCAAAGTGGAGAGCTACTCTGTGCTCTTGGAAGAGATGCAAATGGGCAAATGTATCCCATTGCTTGGGCAGCAGTTGAGGTGGAAAATAAGGACTCCTGGTTCTGGTTTATGGCATTGTTAAATAATGACTTGGAGATTTCAAATCAAGGTGAAGGCTGGGTGTTTATATCAGATCAGCAGAAAGGTCTAATCAATGCAATTTCAAAGGTTGTACCAAAAGCTGAACACAGAAATTGTGCTAGGCACATTTATGCTAACTGGAAGAAAAAACATAGGGACCAGAAATACCAGAAGAGATTTTGGGCTTGTGCAAAATCTTCTAACAGAGTTCAGTTCAATTTAAACAGGGCAAAGCTTGCTCAGCTCACACCAGAAGGAGCAAGAGACATGATGCAGTCTGGGCCAGAACATTGGTGTAGAGCATGGTTCAAAGAAGGATCATTCTGTGATTCAGTCGACAACAATATGTGTGAAAGTTTTAACAATTGGATAGTGGAATATAGAGGTCTTCCTATTATCAGTATGTTTGAAGCAATCAGAGCAAAGGTGACAGTAAGGATTCAAGTTAATAGAGCTATGCCTGCCAATTGGAATGGAACAATTTGTCCCAAAATCCTCAAAAAGGTGAACAAGTTGATACAACTTACTGAGAAGTGTGAGACAATATGGAATGGAAAAGATGGATATGAGGTGAAGTTAGGACAACATGGATTCAAAGTTGACTTGCAAGCAGGAACATGTTCTTGTAGATACTGGCAATTGTCAGGAATTCCATGTGTTCATGCTCTAGCAGCTTCACAGTGTGGCCCTGATGACATTGATTCACTTATTGCACCTTGCTACAGAATTGAGGCTTACAACAGGACATATGAACATGTCATGATGCCAATGGAGGGCATGCCCAGCTGGCCAATATCTGACAGACCTAGACCATTAGTTCCAAGCTATGTGCAAATGCCTGGGAGGCCCAGGACAGAGAGAATAAGAGGTGGAGATGAGCCTCCTAAGCATGCACACAAACTCTCCAAGATTGGAACTAAGATCAAGTGTAGTTTATGTGGAAATCCTGGGCACAACATGAGGAAATGCAATACTAACCCCAACAAGGGAAAGTACAAGAATAGGAAGAGGAAAAAAGAAACAAAAGTGTGTAATGATTTTTACATGAGTTTGATTTCTATATGTTTTGTACTTGAGAAATTTCAGCAATGTGAAACACCTATCAATTGTTTCTTCTGTGTGTTATGTAGGAAAATCCTCCAAGGACATCTCAAAGAGTAGCAAATGAAACTGCTACAGCCCAGCAGGCATCTCAAACATCACAGCAAGCTACAGGAGGGAGAGCCCAGTCATCACAGCAAGCTACAGGAGGGAGAGCCCAATCTTCACAGCAAGCTACAGGAGGGAGAGGCCAATCTTCACAGCAAGCTATAGGAGGGACAGCACAACCTAGAAGGGGAAGGCCTCCAAAACAAGCAAACAGAACACCTGGTGCTTGTTCTAGTCAGAGAAGGAGATCTACAAGGGTTAGCATGTTTGATGAACTGAGGGGTTAACCAAGAAACTTTCTGTTGTTTAGAGCCTTCAAATTGTTAGTAGGTTGTTGGTGTTGTGCTAGTTTCATGAACTTGTGTTTGATGAACTTGTGTTTGTTACTGTTAAGCTGCAGAATGTGTGTTAAGTTGCAAAATGCTACTGTTTACTATGTTCTCTTTTGAAAGAAATTTCCTTTTGATAGAAGCTTGGCAAAATAATGTTCTCTTTTGGCACAAACAAAGAAGCTCACAATTGTACCATTTCACAACACAACATAGTACCAGCACATTACACAATTTCTTACACAAATATTTGGCACAGTTTTGGCACAAATTTAGGACACAGCAAGCAGTACAGTTGCTTCACCACAACAACCAGCACAAAGTAGAACTTAACACACAGTACAACACTACAGATTCTTAACACATAGTACAACAAACCAAGTGCCAAAGTGCCAAATAACAGGATACAAACTCAAACTCCTTCAGCACCGTCAGTGCCATCGATCTTGCCCAGCACAGTCTTGAAGATATGCTTGCGAGTCAGGTCCTCGCCTTCTCCTGGCAGCCACTCATCAGGCAGTCCTTCAGCAAGCAGAGGACCACGATCGACAACCTCCTTCATGTGGCAAATGACAGGATACAGTAAGCTGTTCTTCTTCCTCGGCGACGATGGTCCGTAGTCACCCAATTCAAATTGCATTGCTTCATACTCATCCATGGACTCGGGTGGCTTGTTTGTCAGCTTCGGCTCAGGTATCTCCACTGTCACCACCTTGCCAACAAAGAAAGGGTCACGAAGCCAAGCCATTACCTCGAGCTCGCGGCGGCAGGATCTCGATCAGCTTGCCACCCAGCTGCTTGAGAACATCTTTCACGGACGCCGTCGTCCAGGCCTGGTTAGGGAGGCCTTCGAAGCCGAGCTTGCTCTTGTACTCCAGAGCACCTAGCTGAGCACGAACCATTCTGCACCAACGCGAAAACTGAATCCAATGCCGGCAACACTTGATCTTCATTGACGAAAGGAGCACCTCAGAGCACTTCTCCTCCGTCGAGAAGGTCAGCCACAGGTCGTGTGGTGGGCACACGACCTCGATGACCACCTCGGACGGCACCACCCCGCAACGCTGCTGCAAGGTCGCCAGCATGGCTGCCGGCGTCACTGTCTGCTCGCCATCTCCGACCGCAGTCGCCAGAAGCACGTACCGCCCGAAGCGCAGCTCCAGCGCATCCATGGCCGGAGTGCGCGAGATCAGGACATGGCTCGCCTCTCGACGGAGCTCCGGCTCTCCCCGCTGCCACACCTCCTGCGGGAACCGCCGGTCCAGCAAGCTACGGCTCGCCTGGGCTGCTGCGACGACCGGGGCCGCGCCTCCATCGCCGGCGGCGCTCAGGACGTCCGGCGACATGGTGCTGGAGCTCACACTGCCGCCGCCCATGGAGAATAGGGTTAGGGATTTGTACTGGGAAGAAAGGGGATTTCTGATAGAGAACACAACGGGGAATGGCAGCGTTTAACATTCCAACCTGACAAGTAGGCCCCACCCCGGTCAAAACCGCCGTTGACTGTGCCACATCAGCATCGAATGGAGACAAACCGGCCGGGGGGGTGTTTTGTCCGGTTTGGTTTTGTTTGGGGTCTAGAAGGAACCAAAAAATAGATCAGGGGGTAAAGCGAACAACCCACTTTGTTCAGGGGAGTAAAATGGACTTTTTTCTTCTTAATACTCCCTTATGATTTCTTCAATCTTTAAACAGGGTGATGATCCGTTCTGGAAGAAGAAACCGCAGGATAAACCGGCCAAACAACCTCGTGTCAAGACCAAGGTCAACAAGAAGTCCGCCAAGAAGAAAAACACTGAGCCTACCGAGTTAAACATTGACGATGATAATCCGGAGTCAGAGGTAGAACTTGATTCACTTGGCTCTTTTTTCATACATCTCATTGACGATGATTTTTATCAAGACGACGCAGAAGCTAGCCGCGCAAATGACGTAGAGGTAACTATTATCTCATCTGGTTCAGAACCTCTGCCCACACAGAAAACCCGACAAGCAAGCCGGAAAATAAGATTTTCTCACCGCCTAGCTTACTTGGGTCCAAACTTTCTTTTGAAGAAGTAGCAACACGAAGCTCGCCGCACAACCCGGCATAGCGGCCATGTGGTCACTTCTTCCGGTTTACCGAACTCGCCAGTTCGTAAATGCCGCCCAGAGGTCTCTTCTATTTCTGACACATCTTATCCCAAGGCGGGTTATTTCCGACAACCTCTTAATCCGTCTGATTCAAACTATCAGGGAACTTCCCATTCATCCTCTGGCGAGTCCACAGGGACACAAATTCCAACCCTCGAAACTGTTCCTGGGTGAGCATTTTTAACTAACCCCTTATACCTTATGCTTGATCATTATACTAACCTGTTATTTGCGTCTCTGTCAGAGCCAAGGCCAGACCTAGTAAAAAGGCCAAATTGAACAAACCGGCTGATGACAGCGCTCCAACTGATCCGGAAAAGAACCCGAAACAGTTTGAAACAAATACTGAAGCTATTCTTGATGATCCGCCACAGCAAGATCATGACACCTTTGTTGAGCAGATGGAAATTGATCCGATGGGTCATGCTGATAAACCGGCAAGCCCAACTAAGGCTGCTGATGATAAAGCTGACGATGTTGTAGTTACCGGTGTCAGGTATATAGCCCCAGGCAACCCCACTGCTCTGTCAAAACATAGTGCCAAAGAAGAATTCCCTGCTGTTGACAAGGGCAAGTGGAAGGCGGACTTAGAAAGCTATGCCCACCTCAGCGCCCAAGATATTCATTCTGGGTTTTTAAACCATTTGTACACAAGCCGTGATTATGAAGCCGGTTTACTGAACATGATGAAGGAGCAATATGAGGTAAATGCTGTTAACTCTGCATAAATACTCTTCCCTTAGCCGCCAAGTTTACTGGACATAAAAGAATAGAATGTTCTGCAAACTTTCAAGAGCCATATAGATCAACTCCACTAGCCCGCAAGGGCCGGTTTATAATGTCAATATGAACCGGGACTTTAGAATAATAACTCTTCAATTTCGCCTGTGTAGCCCCCAAGGGTCGACTTAACAAATATGTTAAGTTGAGACTAATTATGCTGTAAGGCTCAAATTTCTTACTTAGGACCTTTATAATCCGGTTGACCATCAAGCTGCTAGTTGTTATGTGCTTGGGACTTGTATTTTTTTTTTGATAAGAAGCAATAGACATTAGCCCCCAAGTGCCAAGTATATTACTTGTTATGTGCTTGGGACTTTGAATATGCACTGCTCTGTAATTAATTACATGTCTCTTGCAGGCTGATCTTAACAAGAAGGAATCTCAAATCGCCGACCTTCAAGAAAATATCAAGTCGCAACAAGCCGAGACCTCCAAAGCCAAGGAGGAACTGACTAGTGCCTTAACAGCAATGGAGAAACTGAAGGAGAGCTTCAAGAACGAGCGGGCAGGTTGGGATACAGAAAAGTCAACTCTACTGAAGAGGGCGGAGGATGCTGAGGCTGCCCTTAATCCGGTAGCTGAGGAGCTGACTGGCTTGAAACAGCAAATAAATGCCATGACCGCTGCCGTATTTGGTAAATAACTTCTTCATAAGTTTTGAACATGTATTATGTAAGAGACTGCCGGTTTACCGATGTTTTTGATGATGCAGGAACTCGCATTGCTCATCTTGGCTCAGATATGCGGCAAAAACTGAAAGCCGCCTATACACTTATAGAGCAATTATATAACGGCATACAACGGGTTATCTGCACAGCTTCCCATAATAAACCGCCCCCAACCTTGATCAAGGAGACGTTGGAAAGGCTGGCGATGATGCCTGCACGGTTTGAAGAGTTAAAGAAGTCAGCTGCCAGGGCGGGTGCTCTTACTGCACTGACTCGGGCCAAAGCTTGGATATCTGATCTTGATCCGGCCGATGTGGGAAACGGCTACCCGAGCATAAAGGAGGACGGGTCAGAGTTTAATAACGATGACCTCAGAGCCTTAACGAGGGAAATGCGCCCATTGGCTAGCAAATTGGCTGAAGAAACCGATCTTTCACATTATCAGTCGATTTATGATGCCAACAACAAGAGAATTTACGCGCCAACTTATGATGCTCCAAATCTTATTCCTCCAATCCGTAAGCATACCTATGCCCCTGATGTTGACCCCTCCACACTTATAAGTGATGAAGCTGTATTCAAGGCCTTAACTGGGATTGATTGGACCACCATTGACTTCCAGCCACTGGGTAGAGAGGAGGAAGATGAACCGGCACTGGACGATCCGCAACTTTCAAGTCAGCCAGGCCAGGACTCGTAAACCGGGGGCCGGTTTAACAGCTGCTTTCTTTAAGACTTGTTAAAACAATTATTCTTTTGGGCACCAAACGCCTTGTAATAGGCTAGCTTAAACTCTTGTTCTGCTATGCCATCATGCATATTTACTTTGCATGACACTGCTAATCCACCATGTTAAGATCTGCCACTTATGCTTATAATATTAACACTGTGGAATCTGCTCCTGCATGCAACGGATTAAAAGTGTCCTGGCGGTTTACCGCTGGACGGGTCATAACGCCTAATATAAAACCATGGAAACTAACATAGCTTATACCCAAGGCTGGACTTTAAGAATAACCAAATTTGAAATATATCATAACTGTGATATTTGATCACACTGTTGGTTTATCAAACCGGTGTAGTAAGGGGGAGAACCCAAATTTTGAGCGCTGGTAATTATCATAGATTGCTTGGCTTATGAACAAAACCAGGCCGGGTTAATAAACACCAGATATTATCTTATCTCATACTGGCGACTTATAGTCAAAAGATAGGCCAGGTTAATAAACACCGAATGTTATCTTATCTCATACTGGCGACTTATAGTCAAAAAACCAGGCCGGGTTAATAAACACCGGATGAATTATGATCATAAAGCATTATAAGCCTCATCAAATAAACCTCAAAAAACTATGGAATAAAACAAATGAAAAAATGAGGCTTTTCATGGGCTGCCAGGCTGAAAATCAAGTGCTTTCACAGGTCGCACAACCACTGAGTTAAACCTATATACACACCTTATAAGATGGACCTCACATAACCAATCGTTGTTTTAACTTTGACAAGTTCAGGGTCTGTATAAGATTGACTTGTCAAACGTTCGGCGGGTCATTCCAGGAATACCTGGGCGGAGTGGCTTACTTAAAAAGGCAGGATAACCCGGGGTTTTAGGTGAATACACCTGGCTTCCAAGCCTGGCTTTTAAGCCTATTACAAGGGTTATACAAACTCTTTGTTCTTTAGAATCAAGGAGCCCCCAAGTAATATTTTTGAGCTGTGCTCAAGGGGCACCTATGTTTGAGCTGGGATTTTGCAACAGACTCTCTTTGGTACCTTTAACCTGGGTAGCAAGCCCCCAAGTTTTTTTTTCAGTTGGCTTATAAGCCGGTTCAAAGGGTAATCATAACTTCGCTCATAAGCCGGAAGCCCCCAAGTAACCTGGCGTGTTAAAGAGGTTCCTCGCCTCGTAAACCGATGGCAGGCGAGACTGATGCCTCCTCCTCATGACTTCGTTTGAAGCGTTCTGATCTAGCATGAGCCGGTAAGACTCCGACTAAATCCGCTGCGCCTGAGCATCCAACGTAACCCGCTCCGCAGCCATCCTGGCAACTTCAGCTGCCAGGTCTTCCTTAGCTTGAGCTATCTGATCTCGCAATTTTCATGACTTCCGCGTTATGCTGATCTTGATTATCCGGGTTAACCTCCGTCGTCAGCAGTGTTGCCAAGGCGTCTAGTAAACCGGACAAGACTTGAGCCGGCGGGCGCGCAGGGCCTCCTGCCCTAGCTGCCTTCGCTGCTGCTGACCCGGAAATCAATGCCGCTGCAGTTGAAGAGTGCTGCACTGGCCGCGTACCGGCCATGAAGATTGCAACCCGGTTCGGCGGCTCGTAGGGGTCCGGAATACTATCGCCATCGGAACAGCCCCCAAGCCGACCGTCTTGCAGTTGGTACAATGACTCGGTTTCACCGGTGGATGACTCGCCATCAGAATAGACAACTGTCTCATGTCAAATACCGATTTATCCTCAGATCCCGCACCATTGATGAATCCCACGAAGGCATGACTTATGGCGGGCTGAACTCGGGCGGGTTTTGCACGCTGAGCCGTCTCGATGATGTCGGTGCAGGTGTCCGGCTCAGGGCCCGGTTCGCCGATCTTGCCAATGAAGACGTGAATTCACCGAAGGGGACCCGGTACCCGTACTCAATTGAGCCGGCCTCGGGGCCCCAGCCTTCGTCGTCGATGTAGAGCTTGCCGCGACGACTCTTGGTCATCCGGCCCACAGCGTATCCCTTGATCCCTTCGAAGTTGCCCTTCAAGAACTCAAAACCACCGTGCGCTGGCCCCACGGTGGGCGCTAACTGTCATGGAATCGTCACGGCAGATGTCCTAGTGTGAGGACTTAGTCGTGGAGCCATCGCAATGAGGTTAGCTTAAAGGGGTTAATCAGGACAAAGGACACGGGGAGTTTATACTGGTTCGGCCCCTTGCATTGAAGGTGAAAGCCTAATCCAGTTTGAGGTGGTATTGCTAGGGTTTCGATGACCAGGGAGCGAATACGCTTAACCCGGCTCTCGATCTGTTGTCTCTCTTCCCTAAACCGCCGCCGGGTCGTCCCTTTATATACACAGGTTGACGTCCGACGGTTCACAAAATCCCGGCCGGCTCATAAACATGTCCGGCTCGGTATCCACTCTTTCCTATCTTACAATACAAGTCATATACTTATGACGGTTTACATCTATGGGCCCTAACTCGCCTTTGGGCTTTGGGCCTTCTTATTAAGTCTCCTTCGTAAGTCGCCATCTTCTATGTCTTCATGGGCTTCAATACAGGTAAATCACTATGAGCATAACCCGGCCCCTCCTGGGAGGTTTATACTCAATAGTTATATCCCCAACAGCCGTGGTCGGGCTTTGAGTCTTACTCAATTTCACACCTTGAATACAGGCAAGAACCCTTTCTTTGACTGATCCATTTTGAACTCCTTCATTACTTTGTCAAGGTATGTGCTTTGTGAAAGTCCTATTAAGCGTCTCGATCTATCCCTATAGATCTTGAAGCTCAATACGTAAGCAGCTTCACCGAGGTCTTTCATTGAAAAACTCTTATGCAAGTATCCTTTTATGCTATTCAGAATTTCTACATCATTTCCAATCAACAATATGTCATCCACATATAATATTAGAAATGCTACAGAGCTCCCACTCACTTTCTTGTAAATACAGGCTTCTCAGTCCATAGATGGATCGCTGGAGCTTGCACACTTTGTTAGCACCTTTAGGATCGACAAAACCTTCTGGTTGCATCATATACAACTCTTCTTTAAGAAATCCATTAAGGAATGCAGTTTTGACATCCATTTGCCAGATTTCATAATCATAAAATGCGGCAATTGCTAACATGATTCGGACGGACTTAAGCATCGCTACGGGTGAGAAAGTCTCATCGTAGTCAACTCCTTGAACTTGTCAAAAACCTTTTGCGACAAGTCGAGCTTTGTAGATAGTAACATTACCATCAGCGTCAGTCCTCTTCTTGAAGATCCATTTATTCTCTATGGCTCGCCGATCATCGGGCAAGTCCAGCAAAGTCCACACTTTGTTCTCATACATGGATCCTATCTCAGATTTCATGGCCTCAAGCCATCTATCGGAATCTGGGCTCATCACAACTTCTTCATAGTTCGTAGGTTCGCCTTGGTCTAGTAACATGACTTCCAGTACAGGATTCCCGTACCACTCTGGTGCGGATCATGTTTTGGTTGACCTACGAAGTTCTATAGTAACTTGATCTGAAGTTTCATGATCATCATCATTAGCTTCCTCTCTAGTTGGTGTAGGCATCACGGGAACGGTTTTCTCTGATGAACTACTTTCCAATTCGAGAGAAGGTACAATTACCTCATCAAGTTCTACTTTCCTCCCACTCACTTCTTTCGAGAGAAACTCCTTCTCTAGAAAGGACCCAAACTTAGCAACAAAAGACCTTGCCTTCGGATATGTGGTAGAAGGTGTACCCAATTGTTTCCTTAGGGTATCCTACGAAGACGCACTTCTCCGATTTGGGTTCGAACTTATCAGGATGAAGCCTTTTAACATAAGTGTCGTAACCCCAAACTTTCAGAAATGACATCTTAGGTTTCTTGCCAAACCACAGTTCATACGGTGTCGTCTCAACGGATTTAGACATTTCCCTATTAACGTGAATGCAACTGTCTCTTAATGCATAACCCCAAAACGATAGTGGTAAATTGGTAAGAGACATCATAGAACGCACCATATCCAATAAAGTACGATTACGACGTTCGGACACACCATTACGCTGTGGTGTTCCAGGTGGCGTGAATTGTGAAACTATTCCACATTGTTTTAAATGAAGGCCAAACTCGTAACTCAAATATTCGCCTCCGCGATCAGATCGTAGAAACTTTATTTTCTTGTTACGATGATTCTACACTTCACTCTGAAATTCTTTGACCTTTTCAAATGTTTCAGACTTGTGCTTCATCAAGTAGATATATCCATACCTACTTAAATCATCTGTGAAGGTTAGAAAATAACGATACCCGCCGCGTGCTTCAACACTCATCGGACCGCATACATTGGTATATATTATTTCCAATAAGTCATTAGCTCGCTCCATTGTTCCGGAGAACGAAGTTTTAGTCATCTTGCCCATGAGGCATGGTTCACAAATATCAGATGATTCATAATCAAGTGATTCCAAAAGCCCATCTGCATGGAGTTTCTTCATGCGCTTTACACAAATATGACCTAAACGGCAGTGCCATAAATATGTTGCACTATCATTATCAACTTTCCATCTTTTGGCATCAATATTATGAATATGTGTATCACCACGATCGAGATTCAAAAAAAAATAGACGACTCTTCAAGGGTGCATGACCATAATAACAATTATTCAGGTCTAAAACTAATCCCGAAGGTAGATGTAGAGGTAGCGTGCCGACGGCGATCACATCGACCTTGGAACCATTCCTGACGCGCCGTCACCTCGTCCTTAGCCAATCTTCGTTTAATTCGTAGCTCCTGTTTTGAGTTACAAATATGAGCAACCGAACCAGTATCAAATACCCAGGTGCTACTACGAGCATTAGTAAGGTACACATCAATAACATGTATATCAAATATACCTTTTTTCACTTTGCCATCCTTCTTATCCGCCAAATACTTGGGGCAGTTCCGCTTCCAGTGACCAGTCCCTTTGCAGTAGAAGCACTTAGTTTCAGGCTTGGGTCCAGCTTTGGGCTTCTTCCCGGGAGTGGCAACTTGCTTTCCATTCTTCTTGAAGTTACCCTTCTTTCCCTTGCCCTTTTTCTTGAAACTAGTGGTCTTGTTAACCATCAACACTTGATGCTCCTTCTCGATTTCAACCTCCGCAGCTTTGAGCTTTGCGAAGAGCTCAGGAATTGTCTTCTCCATCCCTTGCATATTATAGTTCATCACAAAGTTCTAGTAGCTTAGTGATAGTGACTAGAGAACTTTGTCAATCACTATCTTATCTGGAAGATTACATCCCACTTGATTCAAGCGATTGTAGTACTCAGACATTCTGAACACATGCTCACTTGCTGAGCTATTCTCCTCCATCTTGTAGGCAAATTACTTGTCAGAGGTCTCATACCTCTTGACACGGGCATGAGTCTAAAATACCAATTTCAGCTCTTGGAACATCTCATATGCTCTGTGGCATTCAAAACGTTTTTGAAGTCCCAGTTCTAAGCCGTAAAGCATGGCGCACTAAACTATCAAGTAGTCATCATATCGAGCTTGCCAAATGTTCATAACATCTACATTTGCTCCTGCAATAGGTCTGTCACCTAGCGGTGCATTAAGGACATAATTCTTCTGTGCAGCAATGAGGATAATCTTCAGATCACGGACCCAGTCCACATCATTGCTACTATCATCTTTCAACTTAGTTTTCTCTGGGAACATATCAAAATAAAACAGGGGAGCTATACGCGAGCTATTGATCTACAACATAGATATGCAAATCATATCAGGACTATGTTCATGATAAATTAAGTTCAATTAATCAAATTCCTTAAAAACTCCCACTTAAATAGACATCCCTCAAGTCATCTAAGTGATACGTGATCCAAATCAACTAACCCATGTCCGATCATCACGTGAGATGGGGTAGTCATCAATGGTGAACATCTCTATGTTGATCATATCTACTATATGATTCATGTTCGACCTTTCGGTCTCCAGTGTTCTGAGGCCATGTCTGTACATGCTAGGCTTGTCAAGTTTAACCCAAGTATTCCGCATGTGCAAAACTCTCTTGCACCCGTTGTATGTGAACGTAGAGTCTATCACACCCGATCATCATGTGGTGTCTCAACACGACGAACTGTCGCAACATGCATACTCAGGGAGAACACTTATACCTTGAAATTTAGTGAAGGGATCATCTTATAATGCTACCGTCGTATTAAGCAAAATAAGATGCATAAAAGATAAACATCACATGCAATCAAAATATGTGACATGATATGGCCATCATCATCTTGTGCTTTTGACCTCCATCTCCAAAGCATCGTCATGATCTCCATCATCACCGGCTTGACACCTTGATCTCCATCATTGCGTCGTGGTCGTCTCGCCAACTATTGCTTCTACAACTATCGCTAACGCATAGTGATAAAGTAAAGCAATTACATGGCGTGTGCATTTCATACAATAAAGAGACAACCATAAGGCTCCTGCCGGTTGCCGATAACTTTTACAAAACATGATCATCTCATACAATAACATATATCACATCATGTCTTGACCTTATCACATCACAACATGCCCTGCAAAAACAAGTTAGATGTCCTCTACTTTGTTGTTGCAAGTTTTACGTGTCTGCTACGGGCTTCTAGCAAGAACCGTTCTTACCTACGCATCAAAACCACAATGGTGTTTCATCAAGTTTGCTGTTTCAACCTTCTTCAAGGACCGGCCACAGTCAAATTCGACTCAACTAAAGTAGGGGAAACAGACACCCGCCAGCCACCTTTATGCAAAACTAGTTGCATGTCTGTCGGTGGAACCGGTCTCATGTGCATGGACATGTAAGGTTGGTCCGGGCTGCTTCATCCCACAATACCGCCGAATCAAAATAAGACGTTGGTGGTAAGCAATATGACTATCACCGCCCACAACTCTTTGTGTTCTACTCGTGCATATCATCTACGCATAAACCTGGTTCTGATACCACTGTTGAGAAACGTAGCATGGAAAACAAAAAAATTTCTACGCACACGCAAGATCTATCAAGGAGATGCATAGCAACGAGAGGGGAGAGTGTGTCTACGTATCCTCGTAGACTGTAAGCGGAAGCGTTTCACAACGCGGTTGATGTAGTCAAACTTTCTTCACGCTCCACCGATCAAGTACCGAACGTATGGCACATCCGAGTTCTGCACATGTTCAGCTCGGTGATGTCTCTCGCCTTCTTGATCTAGCAAGGTGTCGAGGTAGTAGATGAGTTCCGTCAGCACGACGGCGTGGTGACGGTGATGGTGATGTGATCCGCGCAGGGCTTCGCCTAAGCACCGTGAGAATATGACCGGGGTGTAAACTGTGGAGGGGGGCGCCGCACACGGCTAACAATTGATGTTGTGTTTCTAGGCGCCCCCTCCCCACATATATATAGGTGGGAGGGGAGGAGAGGCAGCCAGGGGGCGCCCCCTTTTCCTTTTTTCACGGAGGGGAAAGGAAAGAGGGGGGAGGGGAGAGAGAGAAGGAAGTGGGAATCCTAATCCACACTTGCCTTTTCTCCCTTCCCCTTTCCTTCTCCATCACTGGCCGGCCCATATGGGGGGTGCACCAGCCCCTTGTGGCTGGTGCGTTTCCCCTCTTGGCCCATAAGGCCCATATCTTTTGCCGGGGGTGCCCGGAACCCCTTCCGGTGACCCGATATGTACCCGGTACCCTCCGGAACACTTCCGGTGTCCGAATACCATCGTCCTATATATCAATCTTTACCTCTCGACCATTTAGAGACTCCTCGTCATGTCTGTGATCTCATCCGGGAGTCCGAACAACATTCGGTCACCAAATCACATAACTCATATAATACTAAATCGTCAATGAACGTTAAGCGTGCGGACCCTACGGGTTCGAGAACTATGTAGACATGACCGAGACACCTCTCTAGTCAATAACCAATAGTGGAACCTGGATGCTCGTATTGGCTCCTACATGTTCTACGAAGATTTTTATTGGTCAAACCGTTATGACAACATACGTAATTCCCTTTGTCCATCGGTATGTTACTTGCCCGAGATTCGGTCGTCGGTATCTTCATACCTAGTTCAATCTCGTTACCGGCAAGTCTCTTTACTCGTTCCGTAATACATCACCTCGTGACTAACTCCTTAGTCGTTTGCTTGCAAGCTTATGGTGTGTATTACCGAGAGGGCCCAGAGATACCTCTCCGATACTCGGAGTGACAAATCCTAATTTCGATCTATGCCAACACAACAGACACCTTCGGAGATACCTGTAGAGCATCTTTATGATCACCCAGTTATGTTGTGACGTTTGATAGCACACAAGGCATTCCTCCGGTATCCGGGAGTTGCATAATCTCATAGTCGAAGGAATATGTATTTGACATGAAGAAAGCAGTAGCAATAAAACTGAACGATCATTATGCTAAGCTAACGGATGGGTCTTGTCCGTCACATCATTCTCCTAATGATGTGATCCCATTATCAAATGACAACTCATGTCCATGGTTAGGAAACCTTAACCATCTTTGATCAACGAGCTAGTCAAGTAGAGGCTCACTAGGGACACAGTGTTTGTCTATGTATTCACACATGTATTATGGTTTCCGATCAATACAATTCTAGCATGAATAATAAACATTTATCATGAATAAGGAAATATAAAATAACAACTCTATTATTGCCTCTAGGGCATATTTCCTTCACTAACGGCCCCCCTCTTTGTCGTCTGCTAGCAGACGGCAAAGAGCAAAAAGGCAGAAGGCAAAGGCGGGGTGGATGGCAAACATTTCACTTAACTAACGGCTGCGCCCCACCCTGCCCCCCTCTCTCTCTGTTTCTCTTCCTCTCCTCCCCGACGACCACCGCACATGCGCCGCCGCCCCCACCACACGCCGCGGCCCCGTCGCCCCACCACCCCGCCGCCCCACCGCCCCGGCGCCCCCGGCGCCCTGTCGGCTCGGCACCGCCGCGCCTCGCCCCCCCATGCCCCACCACCCCGTCGCCCCACCGGCCAACCGCCCCGGCGCCACCGCTGCCCCCGGCACCACCGCGGCCCCGTCGCCCCCGCCGCCCTGCCGGCTCGGCGCCGCCGCGCCCCGGCCCCCCCGCGCCCCACCGCCTCGGAGCCCTACGGCCCCCGTCGCCACCGCCGCCCTGCCGCTCCGAAGCCCCGGCCGACGGCCTCTCCGGTGGGCCCATTTTTTCTCTTGTTTTTCTTTCTTTTTTGCTGTTTAAATTGTTAGATTAGATTAGATATGTTAGTGGTAGGTTTAGTGCTAGATTAGATTAGTGCTAGGTTTTATTTAATTAGTCATAATTAAAGGAAGTAAAAAAAGATGAAAAAAGAAGAAGAAGAAGAAAAGAAGAATAAGTAGAAGGGGGAAGAAGAAGAAGAAGAAGAAGAAGAAGAAGAAGAAGAAGAAGAGGAGGAGGAGGAGATGAAGAAGAAGAAGAAGAAGAAGAAGAAGAAGAAGAAGAAGAAGAAGAAGAAGAAGAAGAAGAAGAAGAAGAAGAAGAAGAAGAAGAAGAAGAAGAAAAAGAGGAGAAGATTAGAAGAACAAGAAGAGGAAAAAGGAAAAGAAGGAAGGAGAAAAAGAAGAAGAAGAAGAAGAAGAAGAAGAAGAAGAAGAAGAAGAAGAAGAAGAAGAAGAAGAAGAAGAGGAGGAGGAGAAGGAAAGAAGAAGAAGAAGAAGACACCCCGACCCCGACATGACACCCCGACACTCCGACACCCCGAGACCACGACACCCCCGACACCCCGACCCCGACACGACACCCCGACCCCGACACGACACCCCGACACCACGACACCCAGACACGACACCCCCGACCCCCGACACCTCTTCGGCCTCCTGTTGACCGAAAATGTGCTCTTCGGCCTTCCAGAGGCTGACGGGGTCATGTATTTGTGAATTATGAGTTAGGTCATATATTTTTCGATTTTGTTATAAAAAACATAATATTTGTGTTGATCGGGTGGATATAAATGTGCTGTTGTTTCGTCGCTGCGAGGGTCTGGTGTTCGATGACCTCCCTGTGTGTTCGACGAGCTCCGCCCCTGCGTTCGTGGGTGAGCACAAATGACATCTCCTCCTCCCCCCTTCATTTGCTCTGTTCCGGTCTTCGTGCCGATGAAACTTGCTAGCTATAGGCGTCTTCAATCATCAGTATGCGTGACCACTATGTGTCTCCCGTTCGAAAGGGTTACATCTATAAATATGCATGCATTTGCATATTTATAACCGTGATTCTTTCGAATTGTGCAATGTTATCCATGGACAGCCTGAGTATGTGTAGATTGAGTTCATTTTCCCATATGCTCTGCTCCGGATCCAATGCAGAATTTCGTCAGTGCCTCCCTGTTGTTCTCTGGGTACACATCCTCTCTGCTTATTGCCGAGACATGTATCAGGAGAACAGCGGGGAGGTGCTGCCAAAATTTTGCGTCGGATCCGGAGCAGAGCATGGGAAAATGAACCCAATCTACACATACTCGGGTGGGATTAGGACCTATCTTTACCTATTAGCGTCTAGGTTGCATGAACGTAATAAAACTGACAAACTCCATTAACTGATGAATATGGTTTGCTGAATTATTTATATATTTCTTGTGTGTCCAGTAGCTAGGCAAGATGAGTGATCGTGCGTGGATGTACACCGGTAACACTAGTCAGGAAAACATGACCGATGAATGGTTAACAAAAACCAAGGGGTTTGTGAGAGCTGCATTTGCAAATGGCTAGAGAAAAACCTGGTGCCCCTGTGTCCGGTGCGACAACTATCATAAGAGGACAGAGCTTGAAATGAGTAAACACCTGCAGAAGTGGGGTTTTACGCCTGCTTATACGGTCAAGACATTTCATGGTGAGACTGCCCAATGTGCCAGAGCCGAGGTGGTTCGTCGTCACACCGACGAGCATGGTACCGGGATCGAAGGCATGGTGGAAAACTTTGATGATGCTCGGGATTCGGACGATGAGATGGAGGAATTTGCAAAGGCCTTCAATGATATGTTGGAGTCTTCAAAACGTCCTCTCCATGAGCACACTGAGCTTTGTCAGCTGGATGCCATCGCACAAGTAATGGCTCTGAAGGCTCAATTCAACTTGGGCAGAGAATGCTACGACGCGATGATGACAGTATTTGGACGCTTTCTTCCCAAAGGCTATGTAATGCCTGCAAACCTGTACCAGTCGGACAAAATCCTCCGTGCACTTAAAATGCCTTATGAGAATGGATGTGCCTTATTTAGGCTTGAGTATGCAGACTTGAACTTTTGTCCCATTTGCATGTCTTCCAGGTATGTTGTGGTAGACAACGGTATGGGTGAGAAGAGTCAGACAAAAATCCCAGTTAATGTTCTTCGGTATATGCCAATCATACCAAGACTTCGACGTCTTTTCATGGTTGAAGAGGCGGCCAGACAGATGACATGGCACAAAATGGGCAAAAGAACCGAACTAGATGCAGATGGGAATCAGATGTTGGTACACACATCAGATGGTTCTGCGTGGAAGCACTTCGATGCATTACATCACGAAAAAGCGGCAGATCCAAGGCATCCTCGAGTCACCATCAGCACGGATGGGTTCAATGTGTTTGGTCTGATGGCAACCCAATACAGTTGTTGGCCTGTATTTGTCATTCCACTCAATCTCCCCCCCCGGACAGATTATGCAAAGAAAGAACATTTCCCCGACGTTGATAATTCCAGGGCCCAACTGTCTGTGGAAGAATATGAATGTGTACATGCAGCCACTTAAGGATGAATTGCAAGAAGCTTGGGATAATGGGTTCAAGACATACAATGCAGCTAGCAAACAAAACTTCATAATGCGTGTCTGGTACATGTACTCGATGCAAGACTTGCCGGCGTATGCGCTATTCGTTGGCTGGTGTGTGCATGGAAGGTTCCCGTGCCCCACATGCAAGGCAGCTCTTCAGTTTTGTTGGCTGTAGGCGGGTCAGAAGTATTCTTGCTTTGACTTGCATAGACAGTTACTGGATCCTAGCCATAAGTTCAGAAAAGACAAGAAGAACTTCATCAAAGGTAGAGTTGTCAAAAACTGTGCACCGCCTGCGTTGATAGGCCAACAGACCCTGGATCAGTTAAAAGCTCTCGAGCCAGATCTAGAGCATCCAAGGTATTTCAAGGGGTATAATTTGGAACATGCCTGGACTCACAAGACATGCTTGTGGGATCTGCCTTACTTCAAAGACCTCCTTTGCCCACACAACATCGACGCGATGCACACTGAAAAGAATATCGCCGAGGCCCTTTTTGGTACATTGTTCGGCATAGAGGGGAAGTCAAAGGATAATCCTAAGGCTAGAGTCGATCAGGAGGCTCTATGTTATAGACCGTTACAAAACATGCGACAACCAAAAGGAAAGCAGAACTGGATGAAGCCAAAGGCATGGTTCAATCTTGGAAGGCCAGCTATGAGGGAAATTATATTGTGGGTGAAAATGTAGTTGATGTTCCCCGATGGGTATGCAGCGAATCTAAAGAGGGGAGCGAGTCTTGAAAAATTTAAAATATTTGGTCTCAAGAGTCATGATTGGCACATATGGATTGAGCGGGTAATGCCGGTGATGTTGCATGGCTTTATCCCTGAGGATGAATGGCTAGTACTGGCAGAGCTGAGCTATTTCCTCCGTGTTCTTTGTGTGAAAGAACTATCGCCTGGCATGCTAGATGAAATGGAAGAGTTGGCGCCGGAGTTGATCTGCCAGTTAGAGAAGATATTTCCATCGGGCTTCTTTAATCCAATGCATCATTTGATTTTGCATCTCCCGACCGAGGCACAATTGGGGGGCCCGTGCAAAATCGTTGGTGCTACGCAACTGAGAGGATGCAGAAGACGCTTCGAGCAAAATGTAAAAATAAACGTAGAATTAAAGCATCGATGGCCGAGGCATTCATTACTGAGATGGCAGCAAACTTCGTGACAGCACACTATGAAGCCAAAAATCATCATTTGCATAATCCGAAGCCTCGGTACAATGCTGGCGACCCTAAAAAGGGTGGATCCAACCTCAGCCTATTCAAAGGGAAGCTCGCACCAGCCGGTGCTTCTAATTCCTTATCGTTGGATGTCAAAGAATGGCGGACCATTTCGTTGTATATCTTCAACAACCTAACAGAAGTGCGGCCGTTGAGGGAGTCCTGGATTAGAGGGTCCTCGGGTGTCCGGACTATTCGATATGGGCCGGACTGATGGGCCATGAAGATAAAGCAGAAGTCTATCCCCCATGTCCGGGCAGGACTCCCATATGCGTGGGTGGCAAGTTTTGTGTCCGGTTGTGTTATTTCCTTCCTCTGCGAACCGACTCTGTACAACCTTAGGCCCCTCCGGTGTGTATATAAACCGGGGGGTTTAGTCTGTAGAGGCTATCAGAATAATCATAGGCTAGAGAGCTAGGGTTTAGCCATTATGATCTCGAGGTAGACCAACTCTTGTAACCCCTATACTCATCGAATACAATCAACCAGGACATAGGGTTATACCTCCATTAAGAGGGCCCGAACCTAGGTAAACATCATGTCCCCATTGTCCATTGTTACCATCGATCCTTAGACACACAGCTTGGGACCCCCTACCCGAGATCTGCCGGTTTTGACACCGACATTGGTGCTTTCATTGAGAGTTCCGTTGTGTTGTCGGCAGAAGGATCGATGGCTCGCCTTGTCATCGACAACGACGCTGTTTTCGGGGAGACTTTTCTCCCTGGTCAACTCTTTGTGTTTGGCGGCTTCGTGCTACATGCCAACTTGACCGGTCACCTTGAGTAGGTCGAGAGCTACGCCCCTGGTCACCAGATCAGGTTTGGAAGTTTGAACTACATCACCGATATCCGAGGAGATCTAATCTTCGAGGGGTTCACGGCCTCGGCCGCCGCTCCCCACCCATACAAAGAAGGCCCCTCAGATCCGCTATCAGATCCCGTCCAGGGATCGACTATCATGCCCGCCCTGGCCTTAGATCCGGAGCAGAACACTTCGTTCGAAGACCGGGGGGTGAACCCTGCCGGACTTTCTCCCATTACGGAGCTTCTAGCCAGAGACCCAGATGCAACCATGCCTTCGGCGGACCCGGAGTCAAACGGGACTCTCCCCGTCATCGGGAAGCTGGATTTGCCTCTGGACGTCAACTCCGAACTCTCGAGGTCTGTGTCTATCGGGCTCGGTCAAGTGGTTATTACCGAACCTAGCTCCGTATATCCTCAGACGCCTGTCCAGCTTTCACTCTTAAACGAAACACTGGACCTAATGCAATCTCTCGCCTTCATGGAAGTATCAGCTCTGAACTACGCCTAGCTTGAACTGAGGGTTGAAAGTAGGGAATTTTGCATCCCACCCACCACCCACTTAATAGCCACTGTCGAGGATTAAACCAACATGCTAGATTACGCCTCTGAAGACATCGATGGCATGGACGACGATGTCGGAGTTGAACCAGGCCAAAACCCACCCATCACTGGGCGTTGGACGACCACTTCTACTTATGATGTATACATGGTGGACACGCCTGAAAAGAAGGACGACGATGGCACTGAAGATCCAGATGAGGAGAAGCCCGTCGACGAACCACCAAAACGCCGGCGTCAGCGGCGCCGCTCACGATCGCGTCGGGCACGGGAAAGCAATACCAGCACCGGAGAAAATGACACTCCGGACAACGCCGAAGACTCCGACCACCCCGCTGAGCCTGTGTTTGAGCAGGATGAAAGGGAAGAGGGTCAAGTCAACCCTGACGAACTTGCCGATCACGGGGATTCGGAAGATAATAACTACTTACCTGTCTCCGAAGAGGATATTAGCCTTGGTGACGAAGATTTCGTCGTCCCAGAGGAACCCCTAGAACAAGAACGCTTCAAGCGATGGCTGATCGCCACTGCACGGAGCCTGAAAAGGAAACATCAGCGGATTCAAGCCGAACAGGATACGCTCAATGACAGATGGACTAAGGTCCTGGCCGCCGAAGAGGGGTACGGCTTTGAGCGCCAAACAAAGAGCTATCCTAAGCGCAGGCTACTGCCACAATTTGACGAGGAGGCCTTTGAGCCAATACCATCAAAATACAATCATGCCGATCAACCGGACCGACCACCACATGGACGGGACAAAACGGCCAATTGTGCCGAACATCAGCCCGCGCTCCCTCGCCGTAGTGGCAAGGAGACAGCGGCTCCGGGCTACACGTACGACCTATGTCAGGACCTGACCAATAGAGCCGACCAGACCAAATCAATCTATGGATCGAGAGTACGTGCTCCAGCACGAGCTAACGGCCACTAGGCCTGGAACGACAAACATAACCAAATCCGGGGTCAGCCCCGACTACAGATGTCATCCGAACTCCGTCGCGATGCCGCCCAGTATAGAGGTGCCGCGCACCCCATGTGCTTTACCTATGAGGTAATGCAGCACCAGTTTTCGGACTGGTTTAAACCCGTAAACATCAAGCCATACGATGGAACGACAGATCCCGCTGTATGGATTGAAGATTTTCTTCTCCACATTCACATGGCTCGCGGAGACGATCTCCATGCCATTAAATACTTCCCTCTAAAGCTGAAAGGACCAGCACGGCACTGGTTGAACAGCCTCCCAGAGAACTCCATTGGAAACTGGGAAGACTTAGAGGATGCTTTTCGGGACAACTTTCAGGGCACTTATGTCCGGCCACCGGATGCTGATGACCTGAGTCACATAATTCAGCAACCCGGAGAGTCCGCTCGCAAACTTTGGAATCGGTTCTTAATTAAAAAGAACCAAATCATGGACTGTCCGGACGCCGAGGCCTTAGCGGCATTTAAGCACAGCGTCCGTGACGAATGGCTCATGACCCGCTTCTGTGCGGGCGAAAATAGCTGGTTGGCTCGTAGAAGCAACAATACCAGTGACCCCGGCACTTCTGAGGCCCGGGATGGCAATGGAAGGCCACGACGCAGCAAAAGCAAGCGCCGAAACAACAACGAATAAACAGAGGATACGGCGGTAAACGCCAGATTCAGTGGCTCTAAACCCGGTCAGCGGAAGAAGCCATTCAAAGGTACTAGGGACGGTCCACCCAACTTGGACAAGATACTGGATCGACCCTGCCAGATTCATGGCACCCCTGACAAGCCTGCCAACCACACCAACAGAAACTGCTGTGTTTTCAAACAGGCCGGTAAATTAAACACCAAACATAAGGGGAAAGGACCTCCAAGCGAGGACGATGATGAGCCTCACCCACCGCGCACCAGGGGACAGAAACAGTTTCCCCCCGAGGTAAAAATGGTGAACATGATCTACGTCACCCACATCCCCAAGAGGGAGCGCAAACGCGCGTTAAGGGCCATCTACGCCGTAGAGCCTGTCGCCCCAAAATTTAACCCATGGTCGGCTTGTCCGATCACCTTTGATCGCAGGGACCACCCAACCAGTATCCGTCACGGAGGTTCGGCGGCCCTGGTACTCGATCCTATCATTGACGGATACCATCTTACTAGAGTCCTTAAGGACGGCGACAGCAGCCTCAACTTGCTGTACCAGGATACTGTCCGTAAGATGGGTATCGACCCGTCAAGAATCAAACCTAGCAACACTACCTTTAAAGGAGTGATACCTGGCGTGGAGGCCCGCTGCACTGGCTCCTTAACACTGGAAGTCATATTCGGCTCTCCAGATAACTTCCAAAGCGAAGACTTGATCTTCGACATCGTCCCTTTTCGCAGTGGTTATCATGCACTATTCGGACAAATGGCCCTCGCCCGCTTTAATGCGGTCCCGCACTATGCTTATCTGAAGCTCAAAATGCCTGGACCTCGTGGCGTCATCAAAGTAAATGGGAATATGGAGCACTCCCTCCGTACTGAGGAGCATACTGCGGCCCTAGCAGCCAAAGTACAGGGTGGCCTCATCAAGCCGGACAACCCATAGGTCATCAAGACCCACGACTCTCCTAAGCGAGTCCGATCCGCACTACAATGCGATAGCCCGGTGGAGCCGGAGCTTAAATAGCAGTTTAGCCTCCGCCGACCGCCCCATAAGGTTGCGGCATACGTACCGCACGTACATAACTACGCACTTAAAATACCTTGGGCAATGCCGGAGGCACACTGCGGAAAATGTCCATAGTACGGTTTGACCCTATTTGGACCTCAACTATTTTTTCCACTATAGGTTCGTTAAAAAACCTACCTGATCTACGGAGGCTCTTTTCCAGGTCCCTCTTTCTTACAGACGACCATCACCTCCTCCTCTTAAAGGATTTCCCACCAAGGAGAAACGGCGCAGACGTGCGGCAGGTCACCATTGGGATCTTCAAATCACTACTTTTAGGCCCTGTGTAAACCTTTTCCTTGTGTAAACTTTTGGCACGTAAAATAGCCTCGATATTTATGGCATTATCTATAATAACACGGCTCGACGTACTCATCAGGGTATAAAGGAAGCAGTTGATCACCACTTTTGTTTGGCACTCATTTATTTTTGTCATCTGTATGCCCTCCCTACTTCAGACTGCCACACGTGCTTTAAGTCCAGCCTTAACACCGGGGGCTGTATTCGGTCCTATACATTTCAAAGTCCAAACACCTATAGGGTACTCTTCGGTGTCCCGGATATTGCATTATATGCATCGGCTCCGAATCATGTCTTTGGTCTATAGTTGGGTTCCTGGCTCCTGTGCTTGCCACCTTACGTTCCGCTCGTTCGGCTAAGGTAGTAAAGGGAGAAATACTGCAATTGTATTTCTGGTTCATCCGATCAAGTACCTCAGTAGAGAAAGCCGAAAACTGACTGTCATGATAAGCGTGAGCTGGTCGGCGATTCGGCGACTTAGTATTATACTACAAATCGTTAGCGATTCACTCCGTGTTATACGAGGGGCTGGTCTTTGTCCAGCCGCGTGGAAAAGGAACCGTAGTCCGGATAGCCGCACACACACCAGGGGCTAGTACTTAGCTCCATAGTCAAACTCCTATAGCTAAGTGAAAGTAATAAAGCCGCATAGTCTGATTGCCTGGTTAACCACGCTGACACCTCCTTTACGCCGAACACCCCTGTAGCATCTACATGGGGGCTGAAGTCGACGACTGGCAACTTTCAGAAATAAAACAATAAATGGCCACACAGGAGGAAAAATCGCTTGAAACAAAAGGCGAAAACATAGATATATAAACAGCATGGGTTCATCACATTGTTTGTACAACCCGAACACACTCAATCAAATATTACATCCTTAGAGCATTGACCCTCTATCACTCGGGCTCCTTCTAGCACGTCATCGAAGTACCTCTCCGGCTTCCGGTGATCTTTGCCTTCGGGCGGGCCTGTGGTTGCCACTTTGGTGGCCTTCATCTCTGCCCATTGCATCTTGACGCAGGCGAAGGCCATCCGGGCACCCTCTATGCAGGCCGAGCGCTTCAATGCATCAATCCGAGGCCGCGCGTCGACATGCCGCTTCACCAAACCGAAGTAGCTACTAGGGATTGGCTCGGCCGGCCAGAGCTGGACTATCAGGTCCTTCATGGCCAAACCTGCCACCCTATGCAGCTCTGTTAGCTGCTTCAGCTGGTCGTTCAGAGGCGTCGGGTGTTTCGGCGCAAGAAATTGCGACCAGAACAGCTTCTCGGTCGAGTTCCCCTCCTGGGCTTGGAAGAACTGTGCGTCATCGGCGGCACTCCTCGGAAGATCCGCAAACGTGCCTGGAGAACTCCATACTCGGGTGAGCAAAGCAAACCTCTGACCTCCAAAGATACTCTGAAAAAGAAATGCCTTACCAGCCGCTATCTGCCTCGCCTGATGGATCTCTTCACGAGCACTCCGGGACTCGATCCGCACCTCTTTGGCATCATGGAGAGCCTTGGCGAGCTCGGCCGACTGGTCCGAAGTCTTCTGCTCCAAAGTTTCGCATTTGCTGATGGCATCCTTCAGCTCCTGCTCTACTTCGGCCACCCGAGCTTCGTGTTGGCGGCGGGCATCTTGCTCGGTCTTCAGTTCGGCAGCCGCCTTGTCAGCGGCTGCCTTATTCGCCTCCACCTCTTTTTTGGCCTGGGCAAGGGCGCCTTTGAGGGTCTCGACCTTGGCTGTGCCAGCTGTGATTATAATGAAGGCATTCCATGAGTTAATCTCTAAATATACATATCACTTCTGATATAAAAAAACTTTTAAAATTATACACATACCTTGCGTCTCATCGAACCGCTTATTAATGCGGTCAATTTCCTCATCGGCCACCTGAAGCTTCCGATTGAGTTCGGAAACTTCTGCGGCCTGGGCGGTTGCCGCCAATAGGGAAGCCTGTTACAATAACAGCACAGCAGGTTAACTCTCCCGAATACTATATGGATCATCTGTCCGGTTTCTTTTAACCAAACAGAGCCTCAGGGGCTACTGTCTGTACACAGGTGTATTCCTCTATATGAAAAGTTTTTAGAACATTACGTCGCATACCTCAAAGCCTATCAGTAGGCTGGTGAAGGCTTCATTCAGTCCGCTCTTAGCAGACTGAACCTTCTCCACCACCGCACTCATCAGGGTGCGGTGCTCCACCACGATGGAAGCACGCTGCAGTGCTTCCTCCAGAGCGTTGGGCGCCTCCGGATTAGTGGAAGTCACCGATGAAGCTGATGCTCCTCCCCCCTCTTTCAAAGGAGGCTGCTTATCCAATCCCGTTGCCGTGTTGGTCTCCGGAATGGTGTCCGGCTGGGGCCTGGATTGTTGGGGGTCCCCACCGTCGGTTGTCATAGGGGTCGCCTCCCCTAGGTCTTCGGCGATCGAGCTATTAACCTCGGGCGCTTTCTCGACGGCCTCGTTCATCCTCCCTCTGCCAAGAGAGGTCCTTCGGGATGACACCTCGGTGTCCTCCATGGTGATAGGCTTGGGGGCTCGCGGCGGCGTGTCACTCTCTGCCATTTCGGGTGGCAGAGAGTTCCCCTCCGATAATGGGGTTTGCGGAAGCTCACGGGGAGGGCTGAAAGGTGAATAACAAAAATAACTTATACAATAACAGCAAGTAGACCGAAGATAAATGAGTAAGTTTCTGAATACTTATGATTCGGCAAGGGGCTTCACCGTGGGAGGTCTCTTGGGGACTAGTTCGGACTCTGAGTCTGAACTGTCCGGGAGGGTCACCTTCCGTCTCTTGGGCGCCTCGCCCTCCGGGTCTTCGGAGGCCGCCCTCTTCTTCCTCTTCTTCCCCTTATGAGGGGAGTCGCTTTCCACCTTATCCTCCTGTTCTTCCTCGTCTTCTTCGTTGGAAGAGAGGGCTTTGGTCTCTCCGGACACTGCGTCCAAAGGACCTTTGTGGCGGGGGCCGCCCTTGGCCTCCTTTCCCTTCTTCTTCTTGGCTTTCTTCTCCGACGCCTGATAGGGCACCGGGACCAGCATCTCCGCTAGCTGGGGTGTGGCCGGGTTCTCAGGCAGCGGTGCCGGACAATTGATCCGCTCCGCCTTTGCCGTCCAGCCCTGTACGGAAGGCAGGCAAGGTAATCTACATTATATCTAAAGTATTGACCGGATAAGTCTTCGGAAAAGTTATGCTCACCATTGAGGCCGGGTTCTTGATGTCAAGTCCAATGTCCTCGGTCTTCTTCGGCCACCTTTTCTGGGCCTTGAAGAGCTGCTTGCATATGTCTTTGTGCATGGTGCCGAAGAAGCGCTTCAGGGTCCGTGGCTCCTCCGGATTGAACTCCCACATGGGGGAGGCCCGGAGTTGGCAGGGAAGAGTGCGGCGGAAGAGCATCACCTGAATCATGTTTGTGAGACCGGTGCTTGCACCTAACATGTTGGAGATGCGCTTTTGTAGCATCTGCACCTCCGGTTTGGACCCCCAATCAAGGCCCTTGGCGGTCCATGAGGTGAGTCTCGTGGGGGGTCCGGATGTGAAGTCAGGCGTGGCCACCCAGTTGGCGTCGTAGGGTTCGGTGATGTAGAACCACTCCTGTTGCCACACCTTGACTGTCTCCACAAATGCCCCTTTGGGCCAGATGGTGTTGGGGAGCTTGCTTACCATGGCCCCGCCACAGCCCGCATGCTGTCCGTCAACCACCTTCGGCTTCAGATTGAAAACCTTGAGCCACAGGCCGAAGTGTGGGGGGATGCAGAGAAGAGCCTCGCACACAATGATGAATGCTGATATGTGGAGGAAGGAATTTGGGGCTAGATCATGGAAATCTAACCGTAGTACAACATGAGGCCTCGGACGAAGCGGCGGAGGGGAAACCCTAGCCCTCGGAGGAAATGGGGGATGAACACGACCCTCTCACCAGGCTCCGGAGTAGGGATAACCTGATCTTTGTCAGGGAGCCTGTGCACCATATCCATGGACAGATAGCCCGCGCTCCGGAGATCCTTGATGTCCTTCTCGGTGATGGAGGAGGCCTCCCACTTGCCCTTGGAACCGGACCCGGCCATTGCTGGGGAGGGTGGCAGCGATGGGAAAGATCGAAGTTGTGGGTGCTGGAGGTTGGAGGTTGGAAGACAGGAGCGAGAAGAAGGCGTGGGGAAAAAGGAGGGATCTTTATCCTCTTATAGATGGTGAAAATACCAAACGTCCCCTTCTCAAGCCATAAACCTCGCTTGTTCCCAACGAGATCGTGCGTAAGGCGCAGTTGGGTTACCCAAACCACATTGATGAGAATCCCGTAATGGACGGGCATGATCTCTGTTTTGACGGGACGTGCCAATGAGGGCAAGACCTTGAAACACGAAACGAGAGGCGTGAAAACGGTCGAAATGTTAAAGAGTCAAGTGTGACGCTTCGCCGAAAAAGTTATCAGTAAAAGACACTGTTCCTATTTTGACATCTTGCCTTCGTGGCTAAGGGTTGTATTAATTGTGCAGAGCCGGATACAGTTCCTCTATGCAGGAAGCTGACTTAAAGTATTCAGGAGAAGGAATCCGCCTTGCAATGCCGAAGATAATCTGTGTGCCGAACACATCGTCATCGAAGACAGGTTTAGGGGCTACTGAGGGAGTCCTGGATTAGGGGGTCCTCGGGTGTCCGGACTATTCGATATGGGCCGGACTGATGGGCCATGAAGATAAAGCAGAAGACTATCCCCCTTGTCCGGGCAGGACTCCCATATGCGTGGGTGGCAAGTTTTGTGTCCGGTTGTGTTATTTCCTTCCTCTGTGAACCGACTCTGTACAACCTTAGGCCCCTCCGGTGTGTATATAAACCGGGGGGTTTAGTCTGTAGAGGCTATCAGAATAATCATAGGCTAGACAGCTAGGGTTTTGCAATTACGATCTCGAGGTAGGTCAACTCTTGTAACCCCTATACTCATCGAATACAATCAAGCAGGACGTAGGGTTTTACCTCCATTAAGAGGGCCCGAACCTGGGTACACATCGTGTCCCCATTGTCCATTCTTACCATCGATCCTTAGACGCACAGCTTGGGACCCCCTACCCGAGATCTGCCGGTTTTGACACCGACAACCGTACATCGAGTAAGTTCTCGGTACATTGTTTCGCAACTTCTAATTCCTTTGAAATGCTCTTATTCCCGGATATTTGATACAGTTGATACATCACCAAATTCTCATATCGAGCGGTGATCCAAAAGGATTCCGTCGAAGAGTATGAGCTTCTGGCAAAGCATGGAGGCGGCTATCCTGGTTTTATCTCTTGGTTCAAACAAACGGTAATTTCCATTAGACCATTTCTTTTCTTCATCTAATTTGCAGCTAATGCAACAATCCTTTCGTATTAAACTTGTAGGCTAATTCAGAGTTCACGGATGCCAAATTGAGACAAGTCGCTAATGGTTTGACTATAAGGTCCGTTCGTTTGACAAATACGGCATCAACGCGTATCGCTTTCATACCTATGGCAAAGAGCTATCTATGGCCGACCGAAAGTCTACAAATTGTTGTGTCTCTGCTATCGGCGAAGGAGATACCGAGTATTATGGAAGAGTTGAAGCAATTTAAGAACTTCTATTCTATGGTGCAAACCCACCAAACATCGTAGTCTTCAAATGTTATTGGTTCCAGCCGAAGGAGACTAGAAGGACTCATGAACATATAGGGCTAGTTGAAATCAAACAAAGCACCCATTTGGATGTTCCCGATGTCTATATTACGGCTCAACAGGCAACCCAAGTTTTCTATCTACCGTGGGCCTGTCAAAGTGATCCAAATCTCAATGGTTGGGATGTCGTTTATGAAGTGTCGCCACATGTTAGACCACCTCCCCCCAATGAAGAGGATTATGAACCTCACATTAACCTAGACACATATGAAGGAGAATTCTTCCAAGAAACACTTCTTTCCAAAAAACATATCAAGAACCGTTCTACTTCACCCTAGAACAGTGAAGTAGACAGCGACAGTGAATCCGACTTCACCCCTGAGCCGGAACAAGAAGAGGTTACTGCTGCGAATGACCTGTCAATGCCTGACCGATTACGTAAAGGAGGCCTTCCACATGTTGATGCATTTATTGATGATGATGATGAGCACGTCATTACTGATAGTGATGATGATGATGCATTTGTTGATCCCGGAGCATTTATAGATGATGAAGATTATTAATTAGTTCATGTTATTAGGTATTCAATTTTTAATTATGTTCATGATGATGATACACTTAAATTATATACATATTATTTTATTCATGTCAGATATTCAATTTTTTTATGTTGTACCAATTTCGTTTACTCTTTGTCATTGTAGGTGTTGACAGATGGTGGGCGCGGGTCCAGAGCGCTCTGAGGCTCCTTCCTCGCGTGTGCTGGGAGGGGTGCTTCCATTCCACCCCAGCACCTCCGGAGAGCGCTGCTAGACAGTATGCGGACACCACCAGCGGGCGCTTCTTCTTCGGCCGGGTGAGGTCGGGGGAAGAAGAGGGGTGCTAGAGGTGGATATGGCAGCAGGAGAGGTCGGAAGGCTGCTACGCCTTCCTCGCCGCCACCCCCAGCTGATTCACCAGACCACAGGACTGCTCCGTCTCAGGTGGACCCGTCTGACATGGACCCATCTCAGACTCCGGTCCACGAGCCTCGGGCCGACGAGCCTAGGGTCACCGAGCCTTCTCCACATGAGACTCCGGTCCCAGAGTCTTCGTCCCACGAGACTCCAGAGCAGAGCAGGGATCATGCTACGTCCCAGAGTGGCCATGATGCTGATGGTGAGGACCGCTTTTCTGATGATACCTATAGCGAGGGCGAGCTGGTTGAGGGGGGCAACGTCTACCAGCGTGGTGGCATGAAGCTCCTGCCCGTGCCGGCGACCCGCGAGCAGAGGTGGTTGATTGCGCCTAATGGGGAGAAGTAAGTGCATTTACTCTTTTTTAACCTTTTGCCTTCATGTTTCTTCAAATTAATATCTAATGCGTTGGCCTTGTCATACTTCAGAGGTTGGAAACACAACCCTGGTGTCCGCAAGCCCAACCAGGTCCTTGGTGTGCTTTGCCGGCAGAACTTCCTAGGGTGGGTCACGTTGCCCAGTGAGGATCAGGTTCGATAGCTAGCACTGAGCTGGGAGCTGTACTTGGCTGCCCCGGCCCCGCCGGAGAAGAGGGTCGACGGTGTCTTGTGCCTAACGGTGGCCGACATTGTGATCTAGATGTTTTGGGTAATTTCTCCTTTACAGAATTAAAAATCAACAGTACCTAGTGATTGTACTAATCAGTGTTGTCTTGTTTGATTGCAGACCTTCTACAAGTGTCTTGAGGGAGAGGAGGAGGCCGCGGCTATGGTTATCGAAGCCGAGTGCAAGCGCCTACTTCAGAACTTACGGTACGAGGCTTGGGTGCAGGCTGTTCGAGACTACTATGCCTCGACTGGTATTAAGAGGTCCAAGATGAAGTGCCGCGGTAAGTTTCTGAGTAAGGAGAAGTACATGAAGGTAATTACCTATTCTTAAGGCCTTGTACTTAGTTTCCTTGATTTGATTCCTAGGCGTAGCGCTGAAATTTCTCTTGACTAACTTAGGTGCCCCCGAGATGGTGTGCGGATAGGATGGACTGTTGGGAGGCGTTGGTGGATGAGTGGTGCTCTCCCCAATGGCTAGCCGTCCACAACAAGGCCAAGGATAAGCGTGCCAAAATGGTTGGTGTGCCACACCATCAAGGGAGCTCCAACCTATATGAGTACGGGGATAACTGGGTATGTGGTTTGCTTCATGATTCATGCAATTTGAGCCCTTAACTAATATTTTGTTCCTCTCTTTTAGGCGACACAACAAGAAGGAGGTTCCAGGGGTGTTCGACCTCTATGCTATGGCCCATACTGCCCCGTACAAGAAGGCCAAGGCATTCTCTGAGTCTGACCTCGATCATCCAGAGAGCTTTACCAACATCTCCTCCCACCACAAGCTCGTGAGGTACAGAGATGAGGGCAAGAAGAGGAAAGGGGAGGACTTTAACCCGAGCCAGTGTCCTTTTGATCTAGAGCTGGTGATGATATCTGGTGGCGGGAGGTCCCATGGCTCGATAGCAATTGGGGATGGACTGATACGTTGTCCTAGCACTCTCCCGGAGATCAAGAAGCGCCAGACGAGCTCCGATCCTGAGATAAGGCCTCGTCCACGGCCAATGGAGTTCGCCATCGAGGTTTGTTATACAGACTCAGATACCTTTCCTCCATTACATTGTGTGTGCGGCCGTCGATGATTACAATGCTAACGAGGAGTGGTGTTGCAGGCTGTTCTTGAGAAAGAGAGAGTGAGCACACAGGGGCTTCTGGCGGAGGCAAACAAGTAGGCGGCGGAGAGGGAGAGGGACCTCGAGGAGAGGACGGCTCGGCTGTTGGAGGAGGAGAGGAGCCAGAACGACGCGTCTCACCGGGCCCTATACGAGCTCCTCGTGGTAAGTTTCTCCTGCATATTAGCCAAATCATGCACGTAATGTTCGTTTCATTACTAACTAATATGACTGACTCGTGAAAACCAAATGTGCAGTCCGTGTGCCAGACCAACGGTCAGACCCCTCCGCCGATGCCCTAGATTGCTCCGGCGACCACGGTGAGTTTCATTTGAATGGTCATTAGTTACTAGTATTCACAGTTGAGTTGCATCATGCTAACGAGACATTGCAAATGATCTTTGGTGCAGCGTGCCTCCCAACAAGCATCAATCGATCCTTCTCCGTCTGCCACTGGCGCGACCGGTCCTTCACCTCCGTGATGACGGTAAGTTTTCCCAAGTGTTTTGCTTAACAAATGCATACTTAGCTTAAGAAATGACCTATTTAGCTCCAAAATGACCTATACTTAGCTTATTTTCGTCGAAAATGACATAATAACCTTACTTAGCTGCAAAATTACCTATTTTACCTAGGATAGCTATAAAATGACCTATACTTAGCATCTTTTCCTCCAAAATGACTTAATATGCTTAGTTAGCTAAAAAATGGCATAACTACCTAGGATAGCTCAATAATGACCTATACTTAGCTTAGCTAGTTCATTTATGACATAATTATCTTGCTTAGGTAAAAAAATGGCATAATAACCTTGGTTTAGCTCCAAACTGTCATATACTTAGCTTATTTTCCTCAAAAATGACATAATAACCTTACTTGGCTCCAAAATGACCAATTTTAACTCGGATAGCTCTAAAATGACCTACACTTACCATTTTTTCCTCCAAAATGACTTAATATGCTTAGTTAGCTCAAAAATGGCATAACTACCTAGGTTAACTCAATAATGACCTATACTTAGCTTATTTAGTTCATTTATGACATACTTAGCATATTTAGGTCAAAAATGGCATAATAATCTTGGTTACCTCCAAAATGTCATATACTTAGCTTATTTTCCTCGAAAATGACATAATAACCTTTCTTAGCTCCAAAATGACCTATTTACCTAGGTTAGCTCTAAAATGACCTACACTTAGCATTTTTTCATCCAAAATGACTTAATATGCTTAGTTAGCTAAAAAATGGCATAATTACCTAGGTTACCTTAGTTAGAAGAAGAAGAAGATAAAGAAGAGGAGAAAAAGAAAGAGAAGAAAAATTCTTTTTCTTCTTCTTCTTCTTCTTCTTCTTCTTTTTCTTTTTCTTCTTCTTCTTCTTCTTCTTCTTCTATTTTTCTTCTTCTAACTTTCTTCTTTCCCAATTAGCAGATTTGCTTCAGATCACAAAAGCTTGCGTTGATGGAGTATACTCTTCTCCTTGTCCTTCCTTTTGGTTTTGATTTTGTAGGATGAACAATGTGAAACTTGCTACCTATATATGTATGTATGGATGAAACCATTGTATATGGACTTTTTGCTTAATTGTTGGATATGTTGGCTATATATATGTTGGATATAGACTTCTGATTTGGTATATATATGTGTTGGATGATCATATCCATATGGCAGGGATATGTATGCTTGTTGAAAGTATTTTGAAAAGAATATATATATCTATGAAATTGATTGAATTTAAGAAAAAATAGAATTAACAGGGGTAATACAGGCACTTTGCCTTCTGCCAGCGGACGGCAAAGCTGCCACATGGCAGCTACCTGTGCAACCTAGGGGGGCACCTGGGCTGGCCTATTTGGACACTTTGCCGTTTGCTGGCAGACGGCAAAGACCTTTGCTTCTTTGCTGTCTGGCAGCAGACGGCACAGCACGCCGTTAGCCACCTAATGGACCTAACCCTATCCCTATCCCTCTGCCGTCCATGTCCTTTGCCGTCTGCTTGCTCAGAATTGCTGACGTCAAACTTCTTTGCCGTCCGCTTTATTAAAGCAGACGGCAAAGCAGCCCTTTGCCGAAGTTCATTTAGCCGGACGTGGGGCCGTCTGCTGGCTGACGGCAAAGGACTTTGCCGTCCGCCATGGTAGACGGCAAAGTTCCTGATTCCTGTAGTGATCGGCCCTTCTCTATAGAGAAAAATGGGAACATTTGCTGTATTATAACCATCATGGAGGTAGAATGTATGGGACAAAGCAAAGTAATTGCCATGAATAACATTACTTACACATAACTCCTGGACGAACACCTCCAACTGGCATTTTCCTTCATCTTCAGTATAATGTTTCCATGATGGGAAGATACAAACATAGGATTTAACAACATCAAATGTGATAGATGCTAAACTATGAATGGCTGGTTGTGCTACCTACACAGGAATAGGTGTACTAACTGGTGGAGTTGGGGTTCGCCGTGGTAGTACTGGCGCTTTGGGCACTGGAGCTACCTTACTAATTGCTCTTGTTTGGGAGCTCTATGGTGGAGATGGTGCTGTCTCAATAGGAACTGGGTTACTATCTACTGGGGTTGGGTTAGATTGGGTGAAGCTGGTTCTCTATCCATCGTAGTAGGGGTACAATCTGTGAGAGTCTGGGTTATGTGTGGTAGGGCTGGTTCTCGTGCATGTACAACCGGGGTGCTATCTCCACCAAGAGGTAGCACTGTTTTTTTAAGACCATGTTTTTACTCCGCTAGATACTGCCATCACCCGCTCCAATTCAAATGGCTGATAAACAGGAAACATAGTTGAATGTACATACCTTGTATGAGAGACAGATGCAATAGATAGTGTGGAAAAAAGAGGGCATGAAATACTTCACATGTATATTGTTTAACTAAAAAGGATAGCATGACATATTTTCACATATATGATGTCTATCTAAACTGGATAGCATAGCATGACATAATTCAAAGATATGATGACTAACTAAACATGATGGCATGAGATAATTATATGATGTCTTCAGTAAATAGGTTCGCATGACATAATTCACATACATGTTATCTAAGTAATCAGGATCGCATGATTTAATTCACATATGTGATTTATATACTAAGCAGATGGCATTCACATATATGATGTCTGAACTAAGAACATGGTGTTGAATATTGTGTATATGATGTCTAAACTATGCAATGCAAGACACCATATGCATGATATGAGCATTATAACCGTGCCAAGTTAGAGCATACACCTTGGTGGGGGAATAGGACTGGTCATCTGTCTCTGAATCCATCTTTGAGGAGCTAGCGGGACCCAGCAAGAGATCTGCTTCGATAGGTAGATCTATCTGCTCTGAAGGCCTTGTTTTCACTCCAGATTTTTCCATCACCCACTCAAATGGCTGATTCACAGGAAGAGTAGTTGAATGTACAAACATTGTCGACAAATGGAAATGTAATGAAGAAAAGGATTGGCAATATATCATTCAAATATATGATGCCTGGTTAAACAGGATGGCATTGCATATTTCATATATTTTAAGGCTGGCTAAAAGAGATTAGATTGAATAATTCTCATATATGATATAGAAACTAAATAGGTGGCATTACAGAACATGTCTAAACTAAGCAGATGACATATATGATGTCGAATGTAGGCACTGCAAGGTAACATATGCATGATATGACCAACATCATCATGCCAAGTTAGAGCAAACACCTCGGGGGGTAAATAGGAGTGGTTAGCTGCTTCTGAATCCGCCTCAGAATAGATATCTTCCTCTGGATTAAAATCTGGAGGGGGGCAAGGAGGGTTTGCCATTGAACCCACCATGGAGCGATGTCTGCATGACATTGTATTGACGTGCAAAACTCTTCTCTTTTTATCTACATGTTCAGCATGACTGTGTACAATATTTGACATGCATACAAAAAAAATATAGTGAGATTATGTAAGGAGAGCATGCAGAAATCTAGAGTGATGGTAACAACCAGTGGATGGATCCAAAAATAATGATAGCAGGATGATGATAGCTTTAATTTAATAAAAAGCCAGATGATGATTGCTTTACTATTTGTTTCCCACCCAAGATGAACAACATAGGCATACCCTAGGTGAACCAGATAATAGACAGAGATACTATTCAGTGCTGCTTCGATATGTGCCCCACGAGTAATTTTAAAACTCAAGTTTGAACATTAATTTGGACCTAACTTGGAATCTAAGAGGTGAACAGGACGATAAAGTAGCAGGTAATATTAAGCAATGCATTACATAAGCAGAAACGAAAGAGTGCGACCTCTCTTGTGGACCCGTGTACTCCTCAGGTTCATCTGCTGAGTCGATGATGGTGATGCAGTTGTGGTGGGTGCCAGCGGCAGTGAAGGAGATCTGAGGCGGCGAAAGACGGTCAGGAGTCGTGATGTCTGGTATGGTGGATGCTTCTATCGATGGAGCAGCTCAGGTGAGGTGGACGACGTCGCGGCAGGAGCAAGACAAACCACATAAAGTTTTCTTCGACACCTATCTGTAACTGAAGTAATTCTGTAAGGGCTCCTTTGGCTTGCAGGATTCTAAAAATGCAGGGATAGGAAAAACACCAGAATAGGATCAGAATGCACGTGGGAAACAGAGCATTTCTAAACACAGGATTTCTGTCAACTTGGGTGTTTGGTTCATAGGAGTTGGAAGAGCAGAGGAATGCAAAGAAACATGGCCAAATTAAAGTGAAACCATATGAAAGTGTGTACAGTTAGACTGTTATTCTGCCACTAACGCACTTAGTCTTGTTTTCATGCATAGGATTTTGAAAAGTAGGTCCAGGTGGATGTTTTGCTCCATTCCTTTCAAGGAAATGCATGAATAATTGAATAGTAGAGTGCCATAGGAAAATTTCCTATTGCTATGTTTTTCCTTCACTTTTTCCTTTGAACCAAAATAGCCCTAATGGATCGACATGAATGTAGAGTGATAAGTGATGCGACAAGTGTACAACCTCTTTGGCGTAGCCGTGTCGACCTCAGCATCATTGGGTTGGTTGCTGAAGAAGTTGCATCAGAGGTCGCTGTCAGAGGTGTGGAGGAAGATCCGAGGCATCTGTAGATGGCGTCCAGGGCACTACTCTGTTGTGATGGATGGTTCCGTCATTGGAGCAGCTCCGGCGAGCCGTAAGATGTCGAGGCTGAAGCTGTACAAGACAGACATCGTTAATCTCAAGTGGGATTATAATAGCATCTCCAATAGATGATGTAAAATACATTACCAAAAAGTGATAGATGTAAAATTTACATCACCAAAAAACACCTGACTACAACAGATGAGGTAAAAACTGTTGACTCTGAACTTAACTGTCGAAACTAAAATTTACTATGGAATCTGAATGTTGCTGTCAAAATTGAACGCACTGGTAGCAGAGAGGCACTTCACATGTAGTTTAGCGCTCGAGCACTAGTAGTAGAGAAACAGTGATCTAAATTAGTAGGCGATCGACGAGGAACACAGTAGCAGATAGCAGCCGGAGCAGCAACGCTTGGAGGAGCAGCGCGAACTAGAGCCATAGCAGCAACTCGTGTAGCTGCCCGTGTACCAGCATCAGCAGCATGAGCGAGAGCAAGAGCAGAGCAGCAGCATGAGCGAGGGGGAGAGCAGAGCAGCAGCGCGACCGAGCGAGAGCCAGAGCAGCAACAGCAGCAGCAGTGCGAGCAAGAGAGAGTGGGAGGAGCAGCAGCAGCGCGAGCGAGCGAGCGAGAGCCGGAGCAGCAGCAGCAGATCCGGCTGGTATGGATGCCACCACCGAAGGAGCCTTGCACTGGGGGAGAGCCGCCATGGAGATGTCGCCCGCGGTGCCGGCTTCGAGGTAGCCGCGCCATGGGGGTGCGGGATCGAGCACCGTCGAAGCCGGGAAGTCGAGTTAAGGAGAAGGTGCGATGTGATGAGTGTACAACCTCTTTGGTGGCACCGAGTAGGCCTCGGCTTCATCTGAGGAGTCGGTGAGGATGCTGCGGTTCCGGTGGAGCAGATTAAGGCGGCGCTATGGGGATGGATCTGCCACGATAGACGAGGCGATCGTCGGAGCAGCTCCTTGGAGGTGGAGGATGGGGCGGCTGAACCAGCGGGACGACGAGATCGATGACGGATCCTCGTTCGTGGGGGTGGATGAGGGACATTGTCGGCGTAACAGACCATGGGTCCATTGCACGGACTATGCACAGGCCAGAGACAAGATTACAAGACCAAGATCAGACCAAATAAGGAGGATCAATTCCTTTGAAGGATCCAAGTGCAAGTCGAGAAGGCCAAGGTGAGCCAGAGGAACAAGGCATCGCTAAGGGAAGGACCTACCTTGCCGGACAGGCGAGCCCGGCAGGGTTGGTTTCGCCCCGGAAGCAAGCTCCCAGATCATCCCGGCAGGCCTGCCGGGGCTGGCGAAGGAAAGCCACACCACCGCTCCACCTCACAAGCGATGCAAGTCATTAATCAAAGCGGTGTCGAGCTCCAAGGTGACTAATTGGCTGCTTTTTGCACATGGCAGCCACTTCCTACAGCAAACACCTCCATATGACACCCATCCTGAGACGTGTCAAACGAGCTGGCACGAAGCTGGCAAAACAGCCCAGCAGGGCCTGCAGGGCGGGCTGTGATGTGACACTGAGCGGCGCATTTAATGCGCTCTGTCAGCCTACAGAGTTAGGTATGATAGCACTATTAGCTATCTAATCATTATGCAAAGACTGATTTGCCACTGTGGTGACCCCTTGATCTATAAAAGGAGGCCCACGGCGACCGTAGAAAGTGTTGGCATATTCATACGCTCGTAGCCACTCTCGCCCCCAGAGCGACCTTGCCGGGCGAGTGTGCTACGTCCACCACCATTATCCACCATCAATCCACCAAAGCAGGAGTAGGGTTTTACGCCTCATGGCGGCCTGAACCTGGGTAAATACTGCCCGTGTGATCTCTGCCGTGCTGCGCGACGCTTCTCCGCTCTTTGTGCAACGTGTCCATTCCCCCGCCGAACCAAAAGGGGCTCATGGCCCCATAGGTGGCCGTTGTTTCCCATGACATCTTTGGCGCGCCAGGTAGGGGGATCACTTGTGCAAAACCGAGAGCGTACGCTGCGCGTCATCTTCATTGACATTTTCGTCATCAACGGCGTCATCGACTATGGCGCCCAAGAGGAAGCCCGGAGCTGCAAATCACCGATCCACCTCGAAGGCTCCGCCGCCCGCGACCGCCGACATTGCGGGGAATGCGGGGGCTCGCGAGGGTGTGGATGCTGTGGGGGACATGGTCGGCGCAGGCGGCGCCGTCACCACCTCCCCCACGGCCGAAGCAGGAACGGGAGGTACCGGGGAAGGACAGCATCAGCAACATCCCAACGGCCATGCCCCACGAGGTACGGATGGAGGGATCATTCCGCCTGAACCCCTTCTCCTCGCCAACGGGCACAGCCGCAGTGATGATGCTCGTTCTGGGGCGAATCGCAACCCTCCGGCTGCCCCCGCTGCGGGCGCGACCACAGGGCATGCGCCACCCCCGCGGCGGGCTGACCCAGCTACTGTGCCCAAAGGAGCCGCTGGCCCTCAGGCGCCTCCACCGCATCACCATGCCGTCCAAACGGCTGGTTCGCAGCAGCAAGGGCGCGGCGCGGTCGCCACCAGCAATGTCAGGAGCCGAGCGATACTACGATCTACACCGTAATCACCTATGCCAAGCACTGCCTCGGAGGCCATGGCGCGAGCCCAACTGCTGTTGAGATTTCCACCGGCGGCAGACCAGATGGATGAGTGGCGAGCCACCATCCAAAGTCTGATTGGTTTTGCCGAGGTGGAAGGATCACAGTGGGCCGGACCGCGACGGCCTTCCCAGGTAGCAACGACGGCTCATGCTGCTGGTCATGCGGGAGGGGCCACCCTCACAGTGCAATCCCCACCACGGCAAGCCGCCCGGGAGCCGTGAAACCAAGCACCTGATGACGTCTCGATGGCCTTGTCAGACCCTCGAGCGCGTCAAGGCCGACAGCGTGCCCCGGAGGGCAGGCGAAGGGAAGGTGCGCGCGTCATCGATGAGCGGCGCCGCGACAACTCCCACCGGTCCAATGGGTGCAATGGCCCCGACGTCGACGAGCCCGTGCTCGGAGATGGCGGGTGCCTGCCTTTCGAGGTTGGGTGCCCTACCTTCACCCATGAGCTGCGGCAAGTCTGTTAGCCATCCACTCGCACGTTCAAGCCAGAGATACCCGAGAAGTATGATGGGAGACTAAACCCGGCAGAGTTCTTGAGCATCTACACCATCGCTGTTCAAGCTGCCGGGGGAAGAGATGAGAAGGTGTTCGCCAACTACTTCCCTTTGGCCCTCAAGTCAAATGTGAGGTCTTGGCTGATGCACCTGCCGGAGAACTCCATTTCGACCTGGGTTGACCTGTGCCACAAGTTCATTGGTGCCTTCACAGGCGGCCATCAAGAACCAGGGTGGCCCAGCGACTTGCAGCTTCTCCAGCAGAGAGAGGGAGAAACTCTAGGGAAGTACTTGCAAAGATTCAACCGAGTCCACAGAAATATCCCAGATATCCACCCAGCTGCCATGATAGCTACCTTCAAATCCAACATGCGCAACCGCATGATACGTTCCAAGATGAATGTTCGGTTGCCCAAGACTGTGAAGGAGCTCTACACTTTGGTGGACAAATGTGCTCAGGTGGAGGAGGGGAGGAAACTTCCTGGAGAGGAAGATTGCGTCGACATCGACTCAGAAGATGACGACGAGACCATCAGTAAGAAGAAGAAGAACAAGAAGCACAACAAGAAGCGCAAGGATAAGACAGTGATGACTGTTGAGGGGTCAGGCACGCCTAGTACCGGCAAGAAAGCCAAGGCTGAAGCCCGCGGCAAGGAGGCTACCGCATGCGCTGACTGCCGGGAGGCGGCGGCTGCCGAGAAAGCTGGGAAAAGTGACAGGCCGTACTGTAAGATTCATCGGACCAAGGGCCATGATCTCCAGGAGTGTCATCAGGTTGAGCATCTCGTCAAGAGGCAGAAGGCTGAGTATGAGAAGCGCGATAAGGAAAAGGTCAGAATGGTGCTGGCGGGAAGGGTCGGGGTGGTGAAGCAAATCGCCCTGGCAAGGCTCCTCGGAAACCAAGGGAAACCCGCCAAGGGCCAAGAGAAGGAGGATTGCAGTAATGACAGTGATGGAGGGAATGAAGAGGAAACCAGCGAACTGGAATTCCAGAAGGCCACTGACGCCCTGTGCATTGACGGGGGTGCATCTTTGCACTCCTCTCACCGCCAACTTAAACAGTGGGCGCGTGAAGTTAATGCCGTGGAGCCAGCGGCAGATTCTCGAAAGCCGCTCAAGTGGTCACGCACGCCCATCATCTTTGATAAAGAGGACCACCCCGACCGCATTACTACGGTAGGGTGCTTGCCGTTGTTGGCCTCACCAACAATTCGTAACCTCAAGGTCACAAAGATGCTGGTTGATGGCGGCGCCGGGTTGAATCTGATTTCCCCAGAGGTTATCAGCAAACTCCAGATAGCAGAGGAAGAACTTAAGGCCACATGCACGTTTCAAGGAGTCAATCCCGGCAGGAGCCATCCTAAGGGAAAGGTTACGTTGCCAGTGACATTTGGAGGAGAGTTGAACTACAGGACTGAGAAAGTTGTGTTTGATGTGGTCGGCCTCCCCCTGCCGTACAATGGGATCCTTGGGCGCCCGGCCCTGGCCAAATTCATGGTAGCATCCCACTATGCCTACAACACCTTGAACATGCCAGAGCCGATGGGCATCATTTCTATTCCGTCAGACAAGAAAGGCGCAATTATTTGTGTGGATAATATGTACCGGGACGCGGTCGCGACAGAGGTCGCGGAGGCCATAGTTCCCGCCAAGGGAAAGCATAGCAAAGGCACTGGCAAGGAATCCGGGAAGCGTACCTCTACGGAATGTGCCGCGCCTGTTGATGACATGCTAGAGAGTTCAAACAGCAAGAGATCCAAGGCTGCTCCACCCCAAGTGAAAAAGGTCACGGCAGGGCTGGCTGGCGCTGATGGTACTTTCATTATCAGCGCCCCCTTGATGACAAATAGGAAAGCGCACTCATTGCCTTCCTGCGGGCAAATATCGATGTGTTTGCCTGGCAACCGTCTGATATCCCCGGTGTACCCAGGGAGGTAATCGAGCACCACCTTGCTGTCTGCCCACATGCCAGGCCCGTCAAGCAGAAGGTTCGGAAGCAGGCCTTGGAGCGGCAGCAGTTTATTGCCGAGGAAATCAAGAAACTTGAAGCAGCTGGTTTGGTCAGAGGAGTACTGCATCCAACATGGTTAGCAAACCCAGTGGTTGTGCGCAAGGCTAATGGAAAATGGAGGCTTTGCATAGATTTCACGGATCTGAACAAGGCATGCCCAAAGGAACCATTTCCCTTGCGGCGCATCGACCAGATCGTGGATTCTACTTCAGGATGTGAGTTGCTCTCTTTTCTGGATGCATACTCTGGATACCATCAGATTTTTATGTCCAAGGAAGATGAAGAAAAGTCCTCATTCATCACCCCATGCGGCACATACTGCTTTGTGCGCATGCATTTCGGGTTGAAGAGTGTCGGGTCCACTTTTGCAAGAGCAGTCCAGATTGGCTTTGAACCACAGTTGCACAGGAACATTGAAGCCTATATGGATGATATTGTGGTGAAGACCAAGGACAGATCAACCCTCATCCAGGATTTAGAAGAGACATTTGCTAATCTGCGCAAGATCAACTTGAAACTGAATCCAGAGAAGTGCGTGTTTGGCGTTCCCTCCGGCAAGCTACTTGGTTTCTTTGTGTCCCACCATAGGATAGAGGCCAACCCCGATAAGATCAGGGCCATTGAGCAGATACAAGCACCCAAGACAGTTAAGGATGTGAGGTGTTTGACAGGATGCGTTGCCGTGCTTAGCAAATTCATCTCCAAGTCTGCCGAGCGCGCCTTGTCATTCTTCAAGATTTTGAAGAGGGAAGGACCCATGAAGTGGACCCCGGAAGCAGATGCAGCGCTGCAGGATTTGAAGGCCTACTTGTCTTCTGTGCCTACTTTGGTCGCACCCAAACCACAAGAGCCGTTGCTGCTATATCTGGCGGCAACTAATCAAGTGGTTAGTGCGGCCCTAGTAGCGCAGTGGGAAGTAGAAGAAGCAGCCACCTCAGCAAGTGTCCCGCTCGGGGACGAGAAAGGGAGCGGCCCGGCAAGGCCAAATACGGATCAGGACAAAGAGGAGCATGGCAGCGGAAGCAACCCCAAGGACACATCAAGGAAGAAGGTGGTGCAGCGCCCAGTATACTTCGTCAGCTCCCTGTTGCATGGGGCTAGATCCAGGTATTCTGGCGTGCAAAAATTGATCTTTGGCCTTGTCATGGCCTCAAGGAAACTGCGCCACTACTTCCAAGCCCATGAGACCACTGTTGTCACCCGCTTCCCGTTGCAAAGGATACTTCGAAACCCAGAGGCCACCGGCAGGATAGTGGAGTGGGCATTGGAGTTGTCCAGCTTTAGCCTGAAGTTTGAAAGCACATCAACAATCCAGAGCAGGGCGTTGGCAGAGTTTATTGCAGAATGGACATCAACCCCTGATGAAGAAGTACTGGAAACAGTTATCCCCAGCAAGGAAGTGCCCCAAGAATGGATCATGTATTTCGATGGTGCCTTCTCCCTACAAGGTGCAGGAGCTGGCATGCGTCTCGTGGCTCCTACTGGAGAGCACCTGAGGTACGTCGTCCAGATGCACTTTCCCCGGGAGGAGGCGACCAACAATACAACAGAATATGAAGGGCTTCTTGCCGGGCTCAGGATTGCCACAGAATTGGGAATCAAGAAGCTTATCATTCGAGGAGATTCACAACTGGTGGTGAGACAAGTCAACAAGGATTACCAAAGCCCATTGATGGAGGCATACGTCGAGGAAGTGAGAAGATTGGAGGAGCGCTTTGACGGGTTGCAAACAGAGCACGTACCCCGTGTGGAAAACAGCATTGCTGATCACCTGTCAAAGTGCGCTGCGCAGAAGCTTCCTGTGGAACCAGGAACTTTTGTTCTCCATCTTACTCAGCCCTCTATATCCCTGACAACAATGGCCCAAAAGAGGAGGAAATTGGACTCTGGTAAGCCTCTCCCGGTAGAGCCTTTCGGGGCTCCTGGTAGGGACCCTGCTGAAACAACTCCCCTTCGATTGTCGGGTTGCACCCTCCTGCCGGGCCACTAGTCCCCACAGGCGAGGGATGCGCCCCCACGAATGAGGAGGTAACGCTAGTCCTTGTTCCCGAGCCTCAGGCTCCAACTTGGGCAAGGCATATAGTCCATTTCATCCAAACCAGAGAACTTCCCAAAGAGCAAGAATAAGCTGAAAGAGTAGCCCGGAGGGCCAGTATGTATCAGTTTGTTGATGACACACTATACAGAAGAAGGCCCAACGGTGTGAAATTGAAGTGCATTTGCGGGGAAGGAGGAAAGGAACTACTGGCAGAGATACACAAAGGCATGTGCGGCTCCCACATTGGATCAAGGGCTTTGGTTGGGAAAGCATTCCGGCAAGGATTCTATTGGCCCACAGCCCTCCAAGATGCGGTTGAGCTCGTCACCAAGTGTGAAGCATGTCAGTTCCATTCCAATAATATCCATCTGCCTGCCCAAGCACTCTAGCCAATCCCTTTGACATGGCCGTTTTCGGTCTGGGGGCTCGATATCCTCGGCCCTTTCCCCCGAGCTGCCGGGGGCTTTGAATTCTTGTTCGTTGCAATCGACAAGTTTACAAAGTGGCCGGAAGTAGATGCCATGAGAAAGGTTACTGCTCAGTCAGCTATCATGTTCTTGAAAGGATTGGCGTGCCGGTCCGGGGTCCCTGCCCGGATCATCAGCGACAACGGCACCCAGTTCACGAGCCGCGCCTTCATGCAATATGTTCATGCCCTCGGAAGCAAGATCTCATTTGCCTCTGTCGCACATCCCAGAAGCAATGGACAAGCTGAGGGGCGAACGCTGAAGTGCTGCGAGGACTCAAGACAAGAACGTTTGATAAGCTGCAGAAGCACGGCAGGCGATGGATCGATGAGCTACCGGTGGTTCTTTGGTCCCTCAGAACGACACCAAACCGAGCTACCGAGCAGACTCCCTTCTCCCTAGTCTATGGGGCAGAAGCAGTTATCCCCAGGGAACTCATTTACGGGTCACCTCGAGTGCTTGTCTACGATGAAGTAGCACAGAAACAGCACATGCGTGATGACGCCGTGCTTCTTAAGGAGAACCATCTCTGGGCTGCTACGCGTGCTGCACGCTATCAGCAAGCCCTGCATCGCTATCATAGCCGCAGGGTTCATGCCCGGTGTTTTGAGGAAGGTGACCTTTTCCTTAGGCACGTTCAGTCCGCCAAGGGTACAAACAAGCTGTTGCCGAAGTGGGAAGGCCCTTATCGGGTAGTACGAGTCACCAGACCTGGCGCAGTCCATCTGGAGACCGGAGATGGCATTCAATTGTAAAACTCATGGAATATTCAGCATCTCCGCAAGTTCTACCCGTAAGGCACGGCTGTCGGGCCCTGCCCGGCAGCCACCCTTTTGTACAGGCCTTGCCTTAGCTGCATGTAACCCCTTGTACAAAGCCAGGCGCAGACCCTGAGCAACAGAGAAATAAATGAAGCACTGGGGGCCCCCGACAAGTTCCATGCATGCATAAGCATATCATAAGCATCGCATGATTCATGTAGATATGTTGCATGATCATGTAGATAGATTGCATCTGGCATCATCTTCATTTGCATAAACTGCAGGCTCCTGCCGTGGACTTAGTCCTAGGAAGAGGATGCGAAGACAAGCCAGCACTGCGGTCTCCGGTAAGCCAAACAGATAAGTTCCGTCTCTTATCCATACATGTTACATGAGTAGGACTTGTGCATATGAAAACCTCGCCGCCTCGGAAACAAAGGTACTCCCATCTACTGACACGAACGCTGCTTCGGTCAGGATGGTCGTAGTGGCCTTTGGCTGAAAGGGGTTGGCGGGGGGCTGGTCTCTCCCAATGGGTTCTGCGCCCGGCAGGCTCAGCCTCATGGCAGTAGTCCTATGGGGTGCTGGCAAGGTTGCTTACTGGGATCTACTTGTTTACATGAAAGTATGGAGGCATTTCACCTCTGCATGGATATTGTATATGCACAAGTGCCCGGCAAAGCTTATCTTTTTCATTAATATGCTAATCAACAAGTACAAATCTCACAGAACATAAACATGGATACGAGAGATTACATTATTTGAACTAAAATTTGGCAAGTGCCTACAGATTTAAGATTAAAAAAAGATAAGTGCCCCGTAAACTCCTCTCCATGTCCCTTTTATCCCAGGTAGTGCGGTGTGAAGAGGAGAGCTCAGGAGGACTGCTCGAGTAGGAGCCCACCCCGGTCCCGTCATGGCCTGCCGGGTGCAGCCTGACAAGATCGGGAGTGGCGAGGCTGCGAAGGAGGGGGACAGAAGGAGCAGCTCGGCGGTGCCCTGGTCACCACCTCTAGGACCAGTCAAAAGCCCCAGCGCAAGCGCCGATAGGGAAGGCCATTGGAGCTCAGCTGGAAGACCGCTGGAGCTCGTGATAGAAAATGGGCTTTTCATCCTGGGCGGGCCGGGGACGCACCTGCATGACATTCTTTGGGCCGTCCATGACAGAAAAAATCATGGTAGAAGCGAGGGCGAGGAAAATATCGGGGAGTTCCTAGTTACGGTCAGTGGTGCATCAAGAGCCCCGGACACCCCGCCAACAGGGTGGCGACCCCTGGCGACGCGCGGCACCAGATGAGACTCACTCCCCAAGCATCTGCACGAGCATTTGACATCGTCAGTAACTCCAAGCTAGGACCTGGGGCCTGACCCCGAGCTCTTCCCTTTCAGGATGCTCAGAAGAAGCAGAAGGCGGAGGAGCAGAGGAATGTGGAAGAATGCCTTCGCTCCTCCCCTGCTCCTCCCTTATATAGGCGAGCTGGGGCTGGGGGCTGATTCCCCGGCGAGTAACCGCCGTCCTCCTCCACCAATCCAAGAAGATCGGGCCCCTGCCTTGATGCTCTCCCGCACCACGCGCCTCCATTACCTACCCCACTCAATGCATGCAGCATACATGGCTAAGGATAAGGGCGCGGTGGGAAGATTGAATTGACAGTTATCCGCCCATGTGTTAAAGTCATTCACGGGCCATTACAAGAATGGCCCCACCACAATTGGCATTGCACGACATGCGGGAAGATCGAAAACTGACCCAAGCTCAGGTTAGTGAAGAAGCGAAGAAGATCTCAAAGGGCGGAGCCACCCTTACATTTCTGCCTATGCACTGGTTGGGGCCTACCCTGACAACGCCCAGCGGCGCATTCGTGCCAGGCCCGGGGGCTCCTGTCGATGCAATAGACCCTGGGTCCATTGCACGGACTGTGCATAGGCCAGAGACAAGATTACAAGACCAAGATCAGACCAACCAAGGAGGATCAATTCCTTTGAAGGATCCAAGTGCAAGTCGAGAAGGCCAAGGTTAGCCAGAGGAACAAGGCATCGCTAAGGGAAGGACCTACCTTGCCGGGCAGGCGAGCCCGGCAGGGTTGGTTTTTCCCCGGAAGCAAGCTCCCAGATCATCTCGGCAGGCCTGCCGGGGCTGGCGGAGGCAAGCCACTCCACCGCTCCACCCCACAAGCGACGCAAGTCATTAATCAAAGTGGTGTCGAGCTCCAAGGTGACTAAGTGGTTGCTTTTTGCCACATGGCAGCCACTTCCTACAGCAAACACCTCCATATGACACCCGTCCTGAGATGTGTCAAACGAGCAGGCGCGAAGCTGGCAAAACAGCCCGGCAGGGCCTACCGGGCGGGCTGTGATGTGACACTAAGTGGCGCATTTAATGTGCTCTGTCAGTCTACAGAGTTAGGTATGATAGCACTGTTAGCTATCTAATCAGTACGCAAAGACTGATTTGCCACTGTGGTGACCCCTTAATCTATAAAAGGAGGCCCATGGCGACCGTAGAAAGGGTTGGCATATTCATACGCTCGTAGCCACTCTCGCCCCCAGAGCGACCTTGCCGGGCGAGTGTGCTACGTCCATCACCATTATCCACCATCAATCCACCAAAGCAGGAGTAGGGTTTTACGCCTCACGGCGGCCCGAACCTGGGTAAAGACTGCTCGTGTGATCTCTGTCGTGCTGCGCGACGCTTCTCCGCTCTTTGTGCAACGTGCCCATCCCCTCGCCAACCAAAAGGGGCTCATGGCCCCATAGGTGGCCGTGGTTTCCCACGACAGACGTTGAGCTGTTGCGGTGGACGATGTCGTCGGGGAAGAGGCTCCGGCTGGGCAGCGCTGGGATGGCAGACGGAGGAGGGTGGGGTTTCGTGGCTGGAGCAGAGAGGTTATGGCGGCCTAGGATTTCGAATGGCGAAAAGGACATGATGGGAAGGGGAGGGGACCATGACTTAGGGACGCACTTGTCCAAAATGTAGGGTGTGTTACAAAAGTACCCCCACCGATTTGAACTAGCGGCCCTTTCGGCTCAGGGTTAGAAGGGGGATTTCGCGTGTCGGGATTTGGCAGCTGGAGGAAGTTTTCGCGCGCGTTGTAATTTCGGGATAGCAAGGCGCGAGTTGTGAAGGCGCGAGTTTTGGGAGCACGATATCTAAATTTTCAGGATAACAAAGCGCGGGTTGAATTTTAGGGATAAGCCTAACATGTAATTATGTACGTACGAAATCAATTCACACTTCCCTCAACGAAAAAATCGAAAAAAATAAAACTTTTCGCACCACACAAAGAGAGAGTCTTGTCCCGTTTTACTATACAAATGCTATTCAAAGCTATGAATCCATATTATGTCCAATTAAATTTTTTCGTTGGCTGTATAATGCATGTAACCTACTCATACGAACATTTTAGTGCATTCCAAATGTCTATACTACCGCTGCAATTCGAACTAAATTTGAATTCGTTTCTCTATTTGAATAAGAATCTACAATCATGATTCTTGCCAACTTAAACCATCATTCGTATATTATCTTAAAAACACACCACATGATTACTATAGAGATAGATATGAACTATGTGTACTATATGAACTCGAATTCAAAACTTTGAATACACTTGATGTTGATTCCAAATAATAGTACATTTGATGTACTAACTAGATCTTCATAATCTAAACCATGTTTCATACGTACACTGTGTTTATCACACAAAGTATAGTGCCCCGCCCCCTACATTATGACAAGTTTTTAGGCCTGAGCTGCAAAAGCCACACATTATCACAAATTCAAATAAATGTTTTATATATTATATGTAGTATAACATGTTCATAACCACGCCATGCGTATCACCATTATATATATTCATGCATGCTTCGGTTTAAAACACTATGATATCTTCTTCAAATATCCGAATCCACTTTTTATAATGAATTATGATCTCTGTTCATCTTTTACACCCACACAATCCTCTTCTCTTTGTAGCTAGCGCTAACTTTCTCTCGTGCATGCACACGCCCACCGCCTCACACCCTCCCTCAGCGTCCCCTTCATCACGCACATTCGTTATTTCTCTTTAGGTCATTCACCCACGGTGTGTGTAGGCCCCCCGGCTCCTTCTTTCTGGCACACACCGGTCGATATACCTCTCTAGCCAAGTGTGCCTACCACAAACACACACTTTCCCTCTTCTCTTCTCACCGTCCACGCCCCCTATGTCCAATACGGTTCCACGCAGGTGCACACTCCCGCCCCTCTTTTCATCGATCTCATACTCGCACACTCCTCCCCCCTCGATATAGTAGGCCTCTCGCACCACCTCCTAGCCGCATCCCTCTCCCCCTGTCCGTCTCTCCGGACCTTATTTGCTTCTAACACATGCATGCATGTATACCTAGATCTCCCTACATATAGCTAGGTTGACTATAAGTCTTTTTCCCCACGCACCGATCGATCTACCTCACTAGTTATGTCTCTCCCTTTCTCCGACACACGGCGATTGATCTTCCTATGTAGTTACGTCTGCTTACCACAACCATATCGTCCCCCCTCATCATCCTTGCATACCTGCCGACCCGTCTCTCACACGCACGTGCATAGACAGGCAGACATCCCCTCTCTTATTTATATTGCACTCGTACCCTCCGTTTGTCTAGCAGGCCTCTCCCACCATTTGTGAGAAGCAACTCCACCACCAACCCTCCGACACTCTACCTTTGTCTCTCTCCCAACCTTATTCCTCTGCTACACATATGCATGGATGCCGATTGATCTCCCTCAATACATAGCTAGGTCTCTCTCCTTCTCCACACATATACCAGTCGATCTACCTCTCTATAGTTAGGTCTCTGCCCCCTCCCCCCCCCCCACACACACCGATAGTCAAACATTGTAGGTAGGTATCCATGCCATAGAGACAAACTGCACCTCTGCCCTCTCACATTCCAGTAGGCTAGCCGCCCTGTATCTTTGACGTGGGTAAACACAAATTCGATGGCACTCTTTATCGGTCGCGCACCCACACACTTCATCCCTGTTTTCGATTCTATCGATATCTCACGCCGATGATCCCTCCACTCTCTTCTCGTGGATCACTCCCTCTATATATGATATATCCATGACTCTGTTTCACACACATTGCATATGTTACATTTTTTGTTTGACATATCATCGACACATTGCCTCTGTTTCGCACAAACCATCTCTCTCACACCCACCAATGTACGTACCTGCACGTAAAGAAGAGGTGCACGCACGATGCACGTACTCACGTCTCATTCCCGGCCACACCCGCGCAGGTACACGGTGGAGTTCATTTCTGTATGAAAAGGCAGCCCACGTGATAATTTGACGTGTGTAGCAGTTGTTTACTCGAAGGAGGGCCGTGTACCACGCGTACACGGAACAAAGTTTGATTTGACACGTTAGTATTAAATAAAGTTAAATTCCTCAATGGCACGTGCAGAATATAAAATGATTGTCATCGGGAAAAAAGAAATCCGCTCCACTATATACAATGGAGCCTGCCTGCCGGGGTTTGTCTCTCGTCACACTATCTCACACAAGGCGGTGGTGGCCTCTCTCTCTCACCGTTGGTCACTGATCCGGCCGCATCTCATCCGCCGGTGGAAAGGGAGGATGTGCATCGTTTCTCCGTTCGACGGCGTTGAGGCAGCATGTCTCGATCTGTGGTACCCGCCGTTCTCTCTGACCAAGCTCCGGCGCGGTAGGGCCTTCGCCACTTGCTCGCTGCTGTAGTATGGGTAGATCCCGTCCGCCGGCGCCCTCCTAGTTACATCCCGACGACCCTCAGGTACAGCTTCCTCTGGCCTTGCTCCACTGCCAATCTTCCCACGTTGCTGCATATGGAAAATCCTGCATGTGGATCTTCTTTAGTTCTTTGCTTAAAACGTATCTCGGCCGGTGTACTTTCCATCTTGGAACCTCATCCTCAAACTGTTTTTGATAAACCACCATGCAGCTATCTTTCCCTTATGACATGGAATATGCTTCTTTTTTGTCGGCGTATGTGTCTTCAACTCCTGTTATTGGGCAGTAATTGTTTCCTTTCTACCTCTTTTTGCAAACAGGGCTATCCATTTCACCTCGTTGCTATTGTGATCTTTTGGTGAACTGCACAAATCACTTTTTTTCTTCTTAAGAGTGTTTTGTGTAGTTCCGCCAAAATGTCACATGGGCAACGTTTTTACATTTATGTGGGAGTGCAGAAAGGGAGATTGGTTTTGCTATCCTCCTCATCCAACTCCATGCCTAATCTTCTCCAACAAGTAGTTAGTCCTAAAGAGAGATCGCAGAGGTGATCGGCTTCTATTTGTGTGTGTTATGTTTCATCATCTAGTTCCACTATTATTGTAATCACACTGACTGAATATCTTTGCAAACAGGGATGATCAACTCGATTTTAGTGGAACTGCACAAAATGATCGGATTGTGATCCATACACCTCTTTCTTGGCAACAGAGCTACGTGAAACTAGCTGCCAACCAATGAACACCGTGCCCAGGAAATGGAGCCATGCCTACGAACAACATCGATCAATTATATATTTTTCTTTATTTGTACACCTTCTCACAACTTTGTCTTGAGCTATGATGTGAATATTGGCGCTGATCTGCGAACCATTGAGATGCATTAGCAGCCATGGTAGTTTCATTTGTATTTGATGGAATGTTGTAACGAGACAATCTTGAGGCAAGAGGACACATGAATCCTAAGTTGAAACCTTTTTTTTCAGCGGGAACCAAAGTTGAAACCTTCATAGCATTACAGTACAATTTCATTATGCTGGAAAATTATATGTACATATAAACAAATCCTGAAAGATTGATAGCAATGCCAGAAACAATTCAACTTCGTTTCGCCGACATGTGGGACATCCTTCATCCGGCTCCACCTGCCATGCAGTAATATTGAGTGCACAACTGCAGGGGAGATTCACCCCGGGCGTTGCGCCGCAGTAATAATGGCTAGTGAGCAGTCAAATCACAGAGCCCCACCTTCGCCATAGTAAGTTGCTCGGACGAAGCAACCATCATTTCTCTCTTCGTTGAATCCGCTGGTACTCCAATATTCCCAGAGTAATAAGTTGCTCGGGCGAAGCAACCATCACTTCACCTTTCCCACAGTAAGTACTACCTCCTTTTTTTATTCTAGAAACCACCACACACGAATATTGGACGGTAGCAGCACAGCAAAGTGTACTAGCACTACTCAATTTAAAAATCGAAACCAACCAATGAACTACTACTAATTAATGGTGAGCGTTTGCTAGTATCATGTACTCCGTTTGTCCATGTATATAGGGCTTAATGCGTTTTCCGAGACTAACTTTGGCCCTGTTTGGATCCATGGGTTAGAGTTAGTTTGAGCTAGTTGGGGCTCAAATAGCCCTAAAGTATCCAAACATGAGGGTTAGATTGGAGCAAGTTGCACCTAACCCACCAAAAACAACTATCCCACCCAAGAGGTGCTAATTGGAGCTAGTTCTCATTGGGCCCACTGAAAAAATTACTTTTCTCTCTCTATCCCGCCAGCCAAGTCGTGCTAATTGGAGCTAGTTCTCATGGGGCCCACTGAAAAATCACTTATCTCTCTCCATCAAGTGCATTTATTGTCAATCTAACCCTGTCATCCAAACACCTGTTTGGCTAGAGTTAGTTCAGGGTTAGTCATGAGTTAGTCTAACCTCTAGCTAAGTTAGAGTATCCAAACAGGAGCAGTATAGGACATGCAAGTTGCTCAAAGCATACCGTCAATTTCGTACGTGAAAGGATCTTCGAATGATATAATTTTCAAATTATATAAAATCTTATCAATAGTCAAAGGCAACCTCGAAGAATACATTAGGCCCTATATATACGTATGGATGAAGGGAGTAGTACTAATCGCAACACATGCATGCGTGTGGAGTACTACAGTACTTAACAAGAATGTTTTACATGCATTGGTTAATTATATCTTAGTTATGGCACTTAACAATTTAATGCACAAAACAAGAACGGTTGATGGGATTAGCAGAAAGCAAAGCGCCTTTTTAGCGGGGATTTTCATCATTCTATGAAGGTGCAAAACCAAGTGTTACTACGACACCAAACAAGTTCAAAACGAGAAACTGGACCCACTCATGGCATGGCACGCCTGTCTCGTTTGGTCCGTCGGTCAAAGCGCTTCCTCTTCTTGGCATAACAATAGAGTACAGTAATTTTTTTAGAATGCTCTTGGCATGTCGCTAACATGTGGGAGTGAGTGATGAGTTAACCGACCTCAATAGACGGCAAAATCGCCAGCCCGCCGCACTTTTAGAGAGACGAGGAGTGAGAAGCGATACGGGCTGGTGGATTACTAGAGCTAGGTGTCGCACGGAGGCCAATAAATATGGTGATACCATGGGTGGGCCATGTATGATGTAACTACATTGGGCTGCCGTGTTTCGGACTCTTCCAGTCTACTGTGGAGAAGATTGGGTAGATTTTATATCGCTGAATAAGAATATTAAGAGTCCAGACGCTCCACCGCGAGGTTTCTTGCTCCTTCTCAGTCGTCGGAAAGCGTTCTTCTAAGTTTTGGTGACACATGGGACATCCAGCATCCAGGTCCACATGTCATGCAAGAAAATGGAGTTAAGTATAGCAGGAGATACTCACCAACGGTCACGAACGTAGGTGGAGTACGTGCACAAATCACTCAAAAAAAAGGAATACGAGCACGAAGAGAAGAGGTGCAGGCACCGACGCAGGTACTCTTTGCCTCTTTCCCTAATACTCACGCGCGGGTACACGGTCAGCTAATTTCTGTACGAAGAGGCAACTCACGTGATAATTTGGTGAGTGGAGTAGTTGTTCATGGGAACCACGCGTGGACGAATCAAAGTTCGATCATGACGTGGTGGCGCGTTTTTTTTTAAATTAATTTATTCTATTCGATGGCACATATACGCAACATTATTTTCTCAATGGAACGTGAATCGTGCACGCACTGAATGACGGAGCACGGGATGGTAGCCATGGAAATGGTCAGCCCTTTTTGGAGACTAATACACTACTTTTGATGTGTCCCATCAACTCGCAAACGAGCAGAAGCTTTGCTTACTACTATAGTACGACCTCTCCTCGCTCACGCGCGCGCACGGTGGCTCGTAGGACGAGGAGAAGCTTTTGCTTTACGGTAGTGCGTTTAATACAGGGGATGGACGTGCAGCAGTTCATTCACTGTCAGATTGCCAGAAGTATATATACTGTAGTACCATCATCATTGTTCGACTTCCAGAAGAGGCGAAGCGCCAAGCGCACGGTCACCTACTCATAGTATAACGGGCCGTGTTTGCATGAATTTTTTTACGTACAATCTGAGTGGATTGCTCCAGTGGTCATCACATGTGAGCCAATCGATTCGCACCCTTCCGCACTCCATTTTGTCTTGTGTTCCTTCCTCCGTCCGGCACGCTGACAAGTGGGCCCCATGCTCATGTATGCCAATGTGGTAGTCAATTATTTTGTCAGAGTCAGCTATCACACCCTGTCGATGCCACGTCAACGTACCCACTAGAAACATGTTAGACTTGTTTGATTCAACTGCCTCCCTAGGTGTTTGGAGAGGAATTGGTCGGCGCGAGGTGGTTCTATAGGTGGGTAGGCGGCAAAAAACAGGGGAAATGCGCGAACCAGCTAAACGAGGGAGGGAAGCTTCTACATTCGCGGGGGACATGGCATTGGCCATTGGGCGGCAACGCGTGGTCATCCGGGTACACAATAAAGGATGCGAAGAGGCTTTTTATATCGGCAAGGACCAGCTTCCCTACCGATTGCTCATCTAATAGAACTCCAAAGTTAACTGTGCTGAGGCTGGAGTAGTCATCAGATGGGTGACCGAATGGGAAGTGGATTCGATGTTAAACCTAATGGGATGGGTCACTGTAAATGCTTAATTGGCTTAAATGTATATAGTGCTCCGTCCTATTAGTTGAACCTCGAGGTCTTTGTTTTGTAATTTTTGACATTTTTTGTTTTTTGAACACATGTTAATCGAAGGTCTATCGCGTTACTTTTTGATAATTTTTGTTTTTGGAACATATGTTAATTGGCTTGAAAGAAGGTCTATCGTGTTACTTCACGACATCTTTCCAAAAAAAGTGATATGACTTCTGTCAACCTATAAGGCATGTTTGTCAAATTAACCTCGAGGTACTTGTTCTCAAATTAACCTCTAGGCCTTGCAGGAGTGCTGCAATGTGTCAACGTCAATTGCAAGATGAGCCAGCAAGCTAGTAGTGGAGTTGCCAACATGCTCAAAGTGCATGCAACATTGAGTAGAAAGAAGCATGCCCAGGAAATTAATGCGTGCTTAGGGAGGCCTTTTCTCAAAGAGCAAGTATACATAAGGTACAGTCGGCAGGCTATACGGACGAGGAGTGAGAAGCGATACAGGCTGCTGGATATACTATAACTAGGTGTCCCACGGAGGTAACATTACAACCAACTTACGAAAATAATGCTAACCGGTTTTACGTGTTTATAATGGTATTATCATTGGACTGCCACTTAGGATAAATGATGAGATGGATGAGAGAGACCATAATAAAATGCATGTCTTCTATTGATTAATAGATGATCTATTAGCAACAATATGCCTCACCAAATATTTATCGTGTTATCAAAGATAAGACTAAAAATAACAAACTGCAACATATTTTGATGTCTCCTGTAGATTACGTGACGGGCTTAAGATAAAACTGTCTTACCAAGCACTGTGCATGCTCTAAATAGTAACAAATTAACATTTGGGTAGTCGACAATAACATGTGAGATTATGAATATATCTTTTTGCAAATATATCAAAACAAAATGTTCTTTTTTTTGCCGGTAGAAAAGAATGTTCAATGTGACTGATTACCTCCATGCTGGTTTTGACTATTTTAATTTAAAAATGAACCACGTGTTTTCTTTGGTAACACAAAATTAGTAACTAAATGTTGATTGGACACCATGTCCTACCACGTACGTATGCTCAGCAAGCAAGATTTATTCATGTATACAGGGCAGGCTTGTATTCCCTATAAGAGTGTTTAGATCACTACTACTTTAGTGATCTAAACACTCTTATATTAGTTTACAGAGGGAGTACTTCTGACTGAAAAGTAAAGAAAAGAAATGGGGAAGCTGACTACGATAGCATGTGAAGTTGTGAACCCACATGTTGTATGAGCACGTGCCATGCAAGTCTCCACGGCTTCGCATGAATGTTCCGGATGGTTCATAGATAGCGCGGTAGTTTCTGCGTTCTAGCAGGATGTGCAAGGTGGCAACAATCTGAGTGCTAAAGAGTTGATCCAATGGCTGGTTTTGTTTGGATTTTCCAACTATTGACCATTGGATAGAGTGAATCAATGGCTTACATTCAAAGTTATTCTCACACTATAGAATGGTATAGGAATGTGGAGAGATTTGGTTGATTTTATATTGCTGAATAATATAAATTATTATGAGTGCAGACGCTCCACCGCGAGGTTCCTTGCTCCTTCTCGGTCGTCTGGAATCTATGTTCTTCCATTCTTTTTTTACGTGAGCTTTGTTCATCCTTTTGCCAACACGCGGGACATCTAGCATCAAGGTGCACGTGACATGCAAGAAAATGGAGATAAGCAATGCGTAAGTGAGTCGTGCACTTCGATGGCACGTACTACGCAATATTTTTTCTCCTCGATGGCACGTGAATAGTGCATGTACTCAATGACGGAGCACGGGATGGTAGCCATGGACATGGTCGGCCCTTTTTGGAGAGAGTACTAAATAACTTTGATGTGTCCCATCAACTCACAGAATGATGAGAAGCTTTCTTACTACGCCTTCTCCCTCGCCCACGCGCGCGCGGTGGCTCGCAGCACTAGGAGAAACTTTTGCTTACAAGCGGTGGACATGTAGCAGTTCATTTGGTGTCAGATTGCCAGAAGTACTACTGTAGTACCATCATAATTGTTAATTAATATAGTCGGCTCTGTCGTACTAACCTATAGTGCAATACTATAGCCAAAGTTGGTCACCTACTAACCTATAGTACAAGGTCACCTAATATAGTCGGCTCCGTCAAGCGAAGAGCCAAGTGCAAGGTGTTGGCAATAAGCCATGCTCACAGGCGGTGCCAACCGGTGTAAGTGCATCCAGATCGAGTCCGTGGCAGACATGGACGCGTGTGTGCCATCGGGCGGGTTGGTGATGGCCGAGTCGTCCGCGAGGAGCTGGCAATGAGCAGCAGCGTCAGGCATGCAGTAGTTGGGCAGCCGTGCAGTGCGGACATGTGGACATGCATGCTGTTAGTTAGTTAGCCAGCTGGGTGGACAGCCCGGTCGTGTGGCCGTTGTGGGAATAGCTGATGGATTAGTGGGCATGCGTGTACGTAGTGGCGCCGAGTTATGTGGCTTGCTCGTGTGTGTGCCGGAGCTAGTCTGGGTATAAAAAGCCCCCTCGTGTACTGCTTGTAGTTGCGCCGGTCTGTTGCCACGCCACGGTGATGGTATGTGCCGAGCCGAGGGGGAGGGGCCTAAGGCAGATGTAGTCTCTGTCGGGACCGTGGTATGCGCCCAGTCGATGTGAGAGTTCTTCTAGGGTTGTGCTGCGTGTGTGCGTGTGTACCTCCATGTATGTGTGTTTGAGTAGTTGAGTTAAATAGAAGCCAACATACAGGCCGTTCGGCGACCGGGGCATTCGTCGCCGGGAAATTCTGTTCATCTTCTTCTACCTTCGTCCGGCGTTCGTTGCCGGAGGGCGGTTCAGCGTATGTCGCCGGTGGGTTTGTCCCAACATTTGGTATCATGAGCTGGTTCATCTTGGGTGTCGTACTCCTTGTTGGAGGCGTGCCGGCGGTGGCGGAGTTTGCCAGCGGCAGCGCGATGCTCCGGGCCGTGTGTCGGCCATTGGAGGTGCGCGTCGCCGCGGTGGCGTGGCAAGGAGGCCGCGGCAGCACGACGAGAAGGCCGCGGAGGACCTGCGTGGAGGATCGGAGGTGTGGCACAGCGCGGAGGCGTGGAGGCCGCGGCGGCCGCGGAACGGCGACCATGGAGGCGTGGCTGCATGTAGAGGCGCACGGTGGCGTCACACAGAGGCGTTCAAGGTGACGACGACGATGACGACGAGAGCTGCAGCAACTCCATCAACGACGAGCCCATCATGTAGCAAGGTCATGGCTTAGGTGATGAGTGTTGGCAATAAGCCATGCTCACAGGCGGTGGCAACCGGTGTAAGCGCGTCCAGATCGAGTCCGTGGCAGACATGGACGTGTGTGTACCATCGGGCTGGTTGGTGATGGCTGAGTCGTCCGCGAGGAGCTGGTAATGAGCCGCTTCGTCAGGCATGTAGTATTTGGTCAGCCGTGCAGTGCGGACGTGTGGACGTGCATGTTGTTAGTTAGTTAGCCAGCTGGGTGGACAGCCCGGTCGTGTGGCCGTTGTGGGAATAGCTGATGGATTAGTGGGCATGCGTGTATGTAGTGGCGCCGAGTTGTGTGGCTGGCTCGTGTGTGTGCCGGAGCTAGTCTGGGTATAAAAAGCCCCCTCATGTACTGCTTGTAGTTGCGCCGGTCTGTTGCCGCGCCACGGTGACGGTATGTGCCGAGCCGAGGGGGAGGGGCCTAAGGAAGATGTAGTCTCCGTCGGGACCGTGGTATGCGCCCGGTCGATATGAGAGTTCTTCCAGGGTTGTGCTACGTGTGTGCGTGTGTACCTCCATGTATGTGTGTTTGAGTAGTTGAGTTGAATAGAAGCTAACATACAGGCCGTTCGGCGGCCGAGGCGTTCGTCGCCGGAAAATTCTGTTCATCTTCTTCTACCTTCGTCCGGCGTTCGTCGCCGGAGGGCGGTTCGGCGTATGTCGCCGGTGGGTTTGTCCCAACATAAGGTCACCTACTAACCTATAGTACAATACTATAGCCAAAGCTGGTCCACCGTTTTAGAGCATGGTTAATTAATATAGTCGGCTCTTGCAGCGGCACATCATTTAGAGCAAGTACTCTCTCCGTTTCTTTTCTTTCATTCGTAGGAACTTAAAACGCAGGAATAGGAAAAATAAAGGATTGGAGTGGCATGTCCACTTGAAACCCATAGCATTAACACAGTGTTCCCCTAAAAAAACACCAGAGTGTTTGACACAGGAAAAACAAAGGAAGTGAAAAAAAAGTTGGAGTGGATGCTAGATTGCCAATTAACACATGATTTCATAGAAAAAAAAATCCTATAGCATTCTATCCTATGAATCAAACGACCAATGTAGGAAAATTATGAGGGGGGTCTCTCCAACAGTGTTCCTCGGCTCGCACCTAGCATCATGGGGGTCGAACTTGGAGTCATTCATCTGGTACACGTGGCATCTCAGATCTGGACACAAGGTGACGTACACCGTCAAGGTCCATTAAGGATAATGTTGTCCTCAAAGCCGGACGTACACGGTCAAGGTCCACGGCCAAGGGCGTCAGGGCGGACGCGACCTCTCACTGCGTCCGCCATTGATGCGGCGCGCCGGCCGAGGGCGCCGCACACTGCACTCCCAGCTGTACCCGCCTCCTCGCCGCATTCAAACACCTACATTTAAACCCGCATGGAATGCGAGAAACCCACTCCGGCCACACACGTCCGTTCAGGAGTGGGACGCCGGGCAAGCTCCTCCTTCCACCATTTTCTCCACTCTTTCGGCTGCATCCGACGAGCAGGAAGAGCAGTTCTCCGGCATAAAAGCTGTCTGGGTGGCCCGCCGAGCTCGGCAGTTACGAGCGAGGTAGCTCGCTGCTCCACCTACCTCGCCTAGCCCGTCGGAGCCAGTTCCCGCACTTAGCCAGTGCGTGGTTCCATAGCTGGCCACTCCAATACAGCTCGAGGAAGAGTGCGGACTTGCTCCACACCGGCTTGTCGGGGAGCACGGCGGCACGGGCATCGTCGCTGCCCTCGATGCCACCGCGTCGTACAGCGCCTCCAGTGCCTACGACAGCACCATCCGCCGTTGACCCGCCCGTAGCCGCTCCATGCAGGCAGAGAAAGAAGCCGCCGCGGATGTCGACAAGGTGACGCGGCTACGCGGATGTCGACGAGGTGACGGCTAGCACATGCCCACCCACCGCCATCATCGAGGAGAAGTAGAACACGGGAGGCCGCCGCCGATTGTATGCCATGAAGGCCACCGCCGAGGCGACACCGGCGAAAACAGCCGGTGTCTTGCACGATTCTTCTTCAGCCGGATGCTGGAGGAGGACAAAGAGATCGGCCGGTGACCATTTAGATTAGGTATATCTTTGTTGAAAAAAATTTAGATGAGGTATATTAATTCTACCTTTAGCTCCGGACTAGCACAACTTATTTAATGTAAATGTAATGAAATCCGTCATGTTTATATAAAATACAGCCGTGTTTGCACGAATTTGCTTCCACGTTCACGCTCTCGGGCGAGCACTGTCCGTCGCTAGAGTGGGACGGCGGACTCAATCTCTGACAACCCCGCAAAGTGCGTCACCACCTTTGTGATGGCCAGGACGCGGCGAAAGAACGACGTCCTTCATACCGCACGCTCGTCTAGACAGCTCGGTAGCTCATGAAGCAGCACCAACAACATGCCTTGTGCGTCTAGTACTCCATTGCAGTCATTGTTGCTGCATGCGCAACTCGGGTTGCAGTTGCAGGTGAGCACGGCGATGCTACATGGCCATCCATCAATAGTGGCCGGTATGAGGATGACATCGCCATGTGCATCCTATTTGTACTAAAAATCATGAATGAAGAGTATAAACATGTTTACGTACAACCTGAGTGGATTGCTCCAGTGGTCATCACACGTGTAGTATCATGCAAAGCTTCATTTATTAGGTTATAGAGTCATTTTGTTTTGGTATGTGTGATGTTACTCATCATAGAATGAGTAACTAGCTATAAGTTACTCAATTTACCTCTCTCCTCATTAACTAGTTGCCACACAGGCTAATTTGCTGAGTTGGACCCGATGTTACTCTTGAAGTTACTCCCACTGTGGTTAGTCTTAGGCCTTGTTCGGTTCAACCTCCTCCCGAGGGGTTTGGAGAGGAATGGAGGGGAATTTGGCTTGTACATGATTTAATCCCCCACAATCCCTGTTAATCCCCGTTAAAACCCCTTGAGCCGCACATGCCCTTAAGGTTAAAAATGACCGGGATTACAGATGACAGGTTACAAACTTCAAGGATTTAAAGGTGAGGGTTTGTTTCCGACTAGCTCTACAACCTCGAGGTTTATAAATCGGACTTGACTCTCCCCTCTTGCACACGCCGGGGTACATTCACGGTGGAGCGCATTTGCACACGAAAAGGCAGGTAACGTGACAATTTGAGACATCTAGTCGTCCACTTAATGTGGGGTCTGGGACCAAATGTCAGCCATACCAAGTGCAACCTGAACGTGGTGGCGTGGTTATTGATCGAGTTTCTTTTTACTGGTACGTTAAATGAAAAAAAGATGGCTCCGCGCGTATTCAATTTAAAATGATCGCTACGGAGAAAAAACAATTACTACACCACTAGTCCACTTCGGGACTTGCTTGCTAGGGTTGTTCTCTTCTTCTCACTCTCTCACCCTCTCCAGATCTAAACAAGACCGCAGTGTCCACTCTCTTTGTCTCTCTCTCTCTCTCTTCTCTCCGGTTGATACAGATCCGGCCGGATACCTTCTGCTGGTGGTCGCCAGTGGCGAGGGAGGAAGCCGATGTGCGCCGTCTTCTCTTACCTAGCGCCAGCATGGGAGGTCCTCCTCACCCTTGCTCCCCATCGTCGAGTTGGCAGATCCCGCCGCCTGCCTCACCACATCCCGCCGACCGGAGGTATAACTTATTTTAGAACCGGCCTTGTACTAATGGCCCAGCTCCCCACATCGCTGCATCCCTTTTTTCATCAAGTTAGGATTGCTCCCCGCGTCACTGCATCCTGCATGTGGATATTCTTCTAGTATTACAAAGCTCCCCATGTAGCTAGCTCCGTCGGCTTGTCGAACACTCGAACACCACCTAAATTTTTACTATTAGAGGAAAAAAGGTACTGCAGATACTGGCTAACGAACTGATCTCTTGGTTGGAAAGGGAAATAAAGATGCTGGCCTGACCGGTCTCTTGGTCGAAAAAGGACAGAAAGTGGGGGGTGTTGGGTCGACAATGCAACCGAGAATGAGCACGTCTAGATTTCTTGTGGTCACATAGGAAAGGTCACTGACGAGAACAAAAAATGCACAAATCCAGACACTCGGCAACACCTCTGCCTCACCACTTTATGCCTCGGTGGATGTAAAACGTGCTTGTGCCTCCCCTGTCCCTATGCCCTTACTGCTGCCGTTAATCTAACATTACAGGTAAAATGAAACAATGCCCCTGTTAATGTGATGTCGCTGTTAAGTAATGCTGCTGTCAATCTATTGCCATTGGTAAAATGAATTAATGCCACCACCATTTTATGAAATGCTTCTATCTTGCTTTATTTCTCATAAAGAGTGTTTTGGGCCGTTACAATAAACTCTGACAACGGTAACATAGCTGCATCTCCGTTGAACTGCACAAAATTTAATTGCACAATGCTTGACACGACGATGTGTTTCTCCTTTCCGTATGACCCTTTGTTTGAACGATCGTTTCCGTATCACGGTGCTCCAGGTATTCCTACATTCGTAACTAGGTAGAATGACCAACGCAAGATGAAATAAACTTATTTGTATGTTGACTTGCTTTTTGTAGTGTGGAACGAGCCTGTCATGTGTGGATGACCAAACAAGCACTGCAGCCGCGCCGTCAACGCAAGTAAAAGAGACCGAGTCATTGATGGCCTGGCCGGCAAGTAGGGGTCGTGCAAACAGCGGTGCATTATTTTAGTGAAAATGCACAAAAAAGATATTGGGGTTAGTCGGACAAAGTTTCTAAAGCCACACGGAAGGAATTGCACTCATCGATTGCATAGAATTTCCTCCGTGCCATCATAGGAGATCCCAAGGTGGAAATCAACTAACCACCTATAAAATTATGCATAATCTTCCTCACATAGGTCAGTATCCCCTTCGTCCAGATGATCGTGTTTTGTCATGCCGAGCTATTGATATGTGTTACTGTTTTGCGACACCATTTAAGTACAGCGCTTTCCTATATTTTCACATTCAGGACAATGAAGATGATTTCAGTGGAACTGCACAAAATGGTCTGATGTTGAGTGATCTCTATTGCCTCCTCTGTTTGCTGCAATGTGTCAGCGTAAATTGCAAGATGAGCCATCAAGCTAGCTGTGGAGTTGCCAATATGCTCAAAGTGCACGCAACATTGAGCAGAAAGAAGCAGGCCCAGGAAATTAATGCGTGCGTAGGGAGGCCCTTTGCTCAGAGAAGCATCGATCATTTTTTCTTTATTTCTACACCTTCTCACAACTTTGTCTTGGTTATAGTCTTGTGAATCATTTAGATGCGTAAACATGCTGAACTTAAGTGCTTGTGAATGTTAGCTAGTATGCATACCGTACCTTGTGAAGCTTAGTTGAGTGTGAATGTTGACTAGCGTGTCAACCTTTACAATCTATGTATATTGTGGGCATGTTATTTGACCCCTCATTTTGCCACGCTATGACCAATGTGAGTGTCTGCATGCAGTACAACATCCTCTAATTTGGTGGATGCCAAGTTGGCCCGTGAAGGAGCTATATCTTTTTTTCAAGTTGAAAAATGTTACCGATGAGGAGCCATAATTAAGCTGGAGGTGTCTTTTTTTTTCTTTCGAATGGGCAATAAGCTGGAGAGCTGGAGAGTGTCTCTAATGGGATGCATCTAGTGTTAAGGCCCTCCAGTATGAAACACACGGGCAGCCGACTAGGCCGATACAAAAGCCTATCCATCTTAAAGCCCATTTATTTTTGCTTTTTGCGAGGAAAAGCCCATTTTTCTTGAAGAGGGGGCGATCCCAGAAAAACCCTCCTTCCTCCTCGCTTCCACTTATACTGCAGCTCGCTAGACTCTCTCGCTTCCATCTCCTCCCAATTCCCCCCCCCCCCGCTCCCCATCTACATCACTCGTACAGAAAACCCCCGCTCACCTTTCTTCCTCACTCATACAGAAAACGCCTGCTCCTCTTCTTCCTCACTCCTATAGAAAACCCCAGCCCTCCTTCTTCCCCACTCGCACTGCCACTAGGCGTGTCTCTTGCTACTCTGCTCAAACCCGTGAGCTCGGCGTGACGCCCGCAAGGAAAATTGAGTCGGCTGGACCCAGCGCCAAGAAGATGAGGCTCCCGCCAGCGGCGACGCCGGTTGTAGATCCCGCACCCGGCAGCACGGGGAGAAGCGGCAAGCCCCCCAACGGTTCTGAGGAACCCGTAGAATCTCGGGTGGACCGCATCAGCGATCTCCCGGACGTCGTCCTTGGGGAGATCATCTCGCTTCTCCCCACCAAGGATTGCTGCCGCACCCAAGTCCTCTCAACTCGGTGGCGCCCTCTATGGCGCGCCACGCCCCTTAATCTCAACTATCGTCAGTTATCTGTCGTTCCTGATTTTGAACTCCTCAGAGCCATCATCTCCTCTCACTAGGGCTCCGTTCAATGCCTCTGCATCCCAACATGCTACCTGCTATCCATACCCTGCACGGTGGGCACCTGGCTGGCATCCCCTGAATTCGAAAAACTCCAGCAGTTTGAGTTCTACCATTACCACAAAAATTACATACCACGAACCGAAGGCCAAGAATTTGTGCCCACACCACCGTTGTCCATCTCGTGGTTTTCCTCCTCCTTCCACACTGCCACCTTTGCCCTGTAACATCTACCATGGTACAAATGCTTCGACTCCCACTGCTAAAAACACTTTCGCTTGTGGTGGTTTATCTGTCGAAGGCCTCACTGCACAACATCATCCACTCCAGTTGCCCTGCCCTAGAGCGCTTGCTGATTGTTTTGGGAATAGAAATCCCTATCAGTTGTCTCCAAATAAAGTCGCCTCACCTTAAAAGCATTGGAATTTGTTTTTAAGGACAGCAGCTCATCATCGAAGATGCCCCTTCACTTCAAAGGTTGCTCCTTCATTCTTGTTATATACCTTCACAAATAACTGTCGTCTCTGCGCCTAAACTGGAGACCTTGGGTGTAATTCCTGATCCGTTTAATTATCACAAGTTGGTGTTTGGCTCCACACTTATTCAGGTACCGTATATTATCATCTACACATTTGTAATCATAAGCTGCATTTTTCATTTGTGCGCATAAGTTTTATATCATCTTGGAGTACACTTTGGGTACTAATATTATGTTATATGCTCAATGAAGAGTTCGTCCAAGGATAGCCTATCAATGGTGCTGGATTCTGTCAAGATCTTATATATCGGAATGTTTAGTTATGATCTGAACACAATTATTGGCTTGCTGTGATGCTTTCCATGTCTGGAGAATTTGTATATAAAGGTGATGATTTCATGCACATTGAAAGCCCATATATATAGTGTTGGGTAACGTTGCATGGAAAACAAAAAAAATTCTACGCACATGCAAGATCTATCAAGGAGATGCATAACAACGACAGGGGAGAGTGTGTCTACATACCCTCATAGAACGTAAGTGGAAGCGTTTCACAACGCGGTTGATGTAGTCAAACTTTCTTCGCGATCCAACCGATCTAGTACCGAACATACGGCACCTCCGCGTTCAGCACACGTTTAGCTCGGTGACGTCCTCCGCCTTCTCGATCCAGCAAGACGGCGAGGTAGTAGATGAGTTCCGTCAGCACGACAGTGTGGTGACGGTGATGGTGAAGTGATCTCCACAGGGCTTCGCCTAAGCACTATGAAAATATGACCGGGGTGTAAACGGTGGAGGGGGGCGCCGCACACGGCTAACAATTGATCTGTTGTGTGCTAGGCGCCCCCTTCCGACATATATATAGGTGGGAGGGAGGGAGGAGCAACCAAAGGAGGCGCCCAAGTAGGAGGAATCCTACTTGGAGTCCCTCCCAAGCCGCGCCACCCCTTTCCTTATTTGGAATTTGGGGAAAGGCAGGGGAGGGTGGCACCCCCCCTTTCCTTTCTGCCATGAGAGGGAAAGGCAGGAGGAGCTAGCTCTCCCCCTTTTCCTTCCCTAGGGCTGGCCAAACAAGGGAGGAGGCGCACAAGCCCCCTTGTGGGCTGGTCTGTCCCCTCCTTTGGCCCATAAGGCCCATAACTTGCCGGGGGGTGCCTAGAACCCCTTCCGGTGACCCGATTCCTTTTCGGTACGTCCCGAAACACTTCCGGTGTCCAAATACCATCGTCCTATATATCAATATTTACCTCTCGACCATTTCGAGACTCCTCGTCATGTCTGTGATCTCATTCGGGACTCCGAACAACATTCGGTCACCAAAACATATAACTCATATAACACTATATCGTCAACGAACGTTAAGCATGCGGACCCTACGGGTTCGAGAACTATGTAGACATGACCAAGACACCTCTCCGGTCAATAACCAATAGCGGAACCTGGATGCCCATATTGGCTCCTACATATTGTATGAAGATCTTTATCGGTCGAACCGTTATGACAACATACGTAATTCCCTTTGTCCATCGGTATGTTACTTGCCCGAGATTCGATCGTCGGTATCTCTATACATAGTTCAATCTCGTTACTGGCAAGTCTCTTTACTTGTTCCATAATACATCACCTTGTAACTAACTACTTAGTCATTTGCTTGCAAGCTTATGATGTGTATTACCGAGAGGGCCCAGAGATACCTCTCCGATACTCGGAGTGACAAATCCTAATCTTGATCTATGCCAACTCAACAAACACCTTTGGAGATACCTGTAGAGCATCTTTACGATCACCCAGTTATGTTGTGACATTTGATAGCACACAAGGTATTCCTCCGACATCCAGGAGTTGCATAATATCATAGTCGAAGGAATAAGTATTTGACATGAAGAAAGCAATAGCAATAAACTGAATGATCATTATGCTAAGCTAACGGATGGGTCTTGTCCATCACATCATTCTCCTAATGATGTGATACCATTATCAAATTACAACACATTTCTATGGTTAGGAAACCTTAACCATCTTTGATCAACAAGCTAGTCTAGTAGAGGCTTACTATGGACATGGTATTTGTTTATGTATTCACACATGTATTTAAGTTTCCGATCAATACAATTCTAGCATGAATATTAAACCTTTATCAAGAATAAGGAAATATAAAATAACAACTTTATTATTGCCTCTAGGGAATATTTCCTTCAGTCCCCCACTTGTACTAGAGTCAATAATCTAGTTCACATCACCATGTGATTTAACACCGATAGTTCACATCGCCAAGTGACCAACACCAAAAGAGTTTACTAGAGTCAATAATCCAGTTCACATCGCCATGTGATGAACACCCAAAGAGTACTAAGGAGTGATTATGTTTTGCTTGTGAGAGAAATTTAGTCAACGGGTCTGCCACATTCAGATCCATATGTATTTTTGTAAATTTCTATGTCAACAATGTTCTGCATGGAGCTACTCTAGCTAATTGCTCCCACTTTCAATACGTATCCAGATTGAGACTCAGAGTCATCCGGATTAGTGTTAAAGCTTGCATCGATGTAAATCTTTACGACGAACTCTTTATCACCTCCATAACCGAGAAACATTTCCTTAGTCCTCTTTAGGTACCTAAGGATAATTTTTGACCGCTGTCCAGTGATCTACTCCTGGATCACTATTGTACCCCCTCGCCAAACTCATGGCAAGGTACACAATAGGTCTGGTACACAGCATGGCATACTTTATAGAACCTATGGCTGAGGCATAGGGAATGACTTTCCTTCTCTCTCTATCTTCTGTCGTGGTCAGGCTTTGGGTCTTACTCAACTTCACACCTTGCAACACAGGCAAGAACCCTTTCTTTGACTGATCCATTTTGAACTTCTTCAAAACTTTGTCAAGGTATGTGCTTTGTGAAAGTCCTATTAAGCGTCTCGATCTATCCCTATAGATCTTGATGCCTAATATATAAGTAGCTTCACCAAGGCCTTTCATTAAAAAATTCTAATTCAAGTATCCTTTTATGCTATCCAGAAATTCTATATCATTTCCAATCAATAATATGTCATCCACATATAATACTAGAAATGCTACAGAGCTCCCACTCACTTTCTTGTAAATACAGGCTTCACCGTAAGTCTGTATAAAACCATATGCTTTGATCACTTCATCAAAGCGTATATTCCAACTCCGAGATGCTTGCACCAGTCCATAGATGGATCGCTGGAGCTTGCACACTTTGTTAGCACCTTTAGGAACGACAAAACCTTCTGGTTGCATCATATACAACTCTTCCTTAAGAAATCCATTGAGGAATGCAGTTTTGACATCCATTTGCCAGATTTCATAATCATAAAATGCAGCAATTGCTAACATGATTTGGACAGACTTAAGCATCGCTACGGGTGAGAAAGTCTCATCGTAGTCAACTCCTTGAACTTGTCGAAAACCTTTTGTGACAAGTCGAGCTTTGTAGATAGTATACCATCAGCGTGAGTCTTCTTCTTGAAGATCCATTTATTTTCTATGGCTTGCCGATCATCGGGCAAATCCACAAAACTCCACACTTTGTTCTCATACATGGATCCTATCTCAGATTTCATGGCCTCAAGCCATTTGTCGGAATCTGGGCTCATCATAGCTTCTTCATAGTTCGTAGGTTCGCCTTGATCTAGTAACATGACTTCCAGAACAAGATTACCGTACCACTCTGGTGCGGATCGTGCTCTGGTTGACCTACGAGGTTCTGTAGTAACTTGATCCAAAGTTTCATGATCATCATCATTAGCTTCCTCTCTAGTTTGTGTAGGCATCACGGGAACGGTTTTCTCTGATGTGCTACTTTCTAATTCGAGTGAAGGTACAATTACCTCATCAAGTTCTACTTTCCTCCCACTCACTTCTTTCAAAAGAAACGCTTTCTCTAGAAAGGATCCAAACTTAGCAACAAAAATCTTGCCTTCAGATTTGTGGTAGAAGGTGTACCCAATATTTTCCTTTGGGTATCCTATGAAGACGCATTTTTCCGATTTAGTTTCAAGCTTATCAGGCTGAAGCCTTTTGACAAAAGCTTCGCATCCCCAAACTTTAAGAAACGACAGCTTAGGTTTCTTGCCAAACCACAGTTCATACGGTGTTATCTCAACGGATTTAGACGGTACCCTATTTAACGTGAATGCAGCTGTCTCTAATGCATAACCCCAAAACGATAGTGGTAAATCGGTAAGAGACATCATAGATCGCACCATATCTAATAAAGTACGGTTACGACGTTTGGACACACCATTGCGCTGTGGTGTTCCAGGTGGCGTGAGTTGTGAAACTATTCCACATTGTTTTAAATGAAGGCCAAACTCGTAACTCAAATATTCGCCTCCACGATCAGATCATAGAAACTTTATTTTCTTGTTACGATGATTCTCCACTTCACTCTGAAATTCTTTGAACTTTTCAAATGTTTCAGACTCGTGTTTCATCAAGTAGATATACCCATACCTACTCAAATCATCTGTGAAGGTCACAAAATAACGATACCCACCGCGTGCTTCAACACTCATCAGGTCGCATACATCGATATGTATTATATCCAATAAGTCATCAGCTCGCTCCATTGTTCCGGAAAACGGAGTTTTAGTCATCTTGCCCATGAGGCATGGTTCGCAAGTATCAAATGATTCATAATCAAGTGATTCCAAAAGCCCATCTGCATGGAGTTTCTTTATGCGCTTTACACCAAGATGACCTAAACGGCAGTGCCACTAGTATGTTGCACTATCATTTTCAACTTTGCATCTTTTGGCATCAATATTATGAATATGTGTATCACTATGATCGAGATTCAACAAACCATTTATATTGAGTGTGTGACCATAGAAGGTTTTATTCATGTAAACAGAACAACAATTATTCTTTGACTTAAATGAATAACCGTATTGCAATAAACATGATCCAATCATATTCATGCTCAACGCAAACCCTAAATAACATTTATTTAGGTTCAACACTAATCTCGAAGCTAAATGGAGTGTGCGATGGTGATCTTATCAACCTTGGAATCACTTCCAACACACATCGTCACCTTGCCTTTAACTAGTCTCTGTTCATTTTGCAACTCCTGTTTTGAGTTACTAATCTTAGCAACTGAACCGGTATCAAATACCCAGGGGCTACTATGAACACTAGTAAAGTACACATCAATAACATGTATATCAAATATACCTTTGTTTACTTTGCCATCCTTCTTGTACGCCAAGTTTTTGGGGCAGTTCCGCTTCCAGAGACCATTTCCTTTGTAGTAGAAGCACTCAGTTTCTGGTTTGGGTCTAGCTTTGGGCTTTTTCATGGGAGCGGGAACTTGTTTGTTGTTCTTCTTTAAGTTCCCGTTCTATCCCTTGCCCTTTTTCTTGAAACTAGTGGTTTTGTTAACCATCAACATTTGATGCTCTTTCTTGATTTCTACCTTCGTCAATTTCAGCATCGCGAAGAGCTTGGGAATCGTTTTTGTCATCCCTTGCATATTATAGTTCATCACGAAGTTCTAGTAGCTTGGTAATAGTGACTAGAGAACCCTTGTCAATCACTATCTTATCTGGAAGATTAACTCCCACTTGATTCAAACGATTGTAGTCCCCAGACATTCTGAGCACATGCTCACTAGCTGAGCTATTCTCCTCCATCTTGTAGGCAAAGTATTTGTCAGAGGTCTCATACCTCTCGACTTGGACATGAGTCTGAAATACCAATTTCAGTTCTTGGAACATCTCATATGCTCCGTGGCGTTCAAAACTTTTTTGAAGCCCCGGTTCTAAGCCGTAAAGTATGGCGCAATAAACTATTAAGTAGTCATCATATCGAGCTTGCCAAACGTTCATAACGTCTACATCTGCTCCTGCAATAGGTCTGTCACCTAGCGGTGCATCAAGGAGATAATTCTTCTGTGCAGCAATGAGGATAATCCTCAGATCACGGACCCAGTCCGCATCATTGCTACTATCATCTTTCAAATTAGTTTTTTTCTAGGAACATATCAAAAATAGGGGAACTACATCGTGAGTTATTGATCTACAACATATATTTGCAAATACTATCAGGACTAAGTTCATGATAAATTAAGTTCAATTAATCAAATTACTAATGAACTCCTGCTTAAATAAACATCCCTCAAGTTATCTAAGTGATACGTGATCCAAATCAACTAACCCATGTACGATCATCACGTGAGATGGGGTAGTCATCAATGGTGAACATCTCTATGTTGATCATATCTACTATAGGACTCACGTTCGACCTTTCGGTCTCCAGTGTTCCGAGACCATGTCTGTAAATGCTAGGCTCGTCAAGTTTAACCCAAGTATTCTGCATGTGCAAAACTGTCTTACACCCATTGTATGTGAACGTAGAGTCTATCACACCCGATCATCACGTGGTGTCTCGAAACGTCGAACTTTCGCAATGGTGCATACTCGGGGAGAACACTTATATCTTGAAATTTAGTGAAGGGATCATCTTATAATGCTACCGTCGTTCTAAGCAAAATAAGATGCATAAAAGATAAACATCACATGAAATCAAAATATGTGAGATGATATGGCCATCATCATCTCGTGCTTTTGATCTCCATCTCCAAAGTATCGTCATGCTCACCATCGTCACCGGCTCAACACCTTGATCTCCATCATTGCGTCGTGGTCATCTCGCCAACTATTGCTTCTACAACTATTGCTAACGCATAGCGATAAATTAAAGCAATTACATGGTGTTTGCATTTCATACAATGAAGAGACAACCATAAGGCTCCTGCCGGTTGCCGATAACTTTACAAAACATGATCATCTCATACAATAACGTATATCACATCATGTCTTGACCTTATCACATCACAACATACCCTGCAAAAACAAGTTAGACATCCTCTACTTTGTTGTTGCAAGTTTTACGTGGCTGCTACAGGTTTCTAGCAAGAACAGCTCTTACCTATGGCAAAAACCACAACGGTGATTCATCAAGTTTGCTGTTTTAACCTTCTTCAAGGACCGGCCATAGTCAAATTCGATTCAACCAAAGTAGGAGAAACAAACACCCGCCAACCACCTTTATGCAAAACTAGTTGCATGTCAGTCGGTGGAACCAGTCTCATGTACGTGGACATGTAAGGTTGGTCCGGGCCGCTTCATCCCACAATGCCGCCGAATCAAAATAAGACGTTGGTGGTAAGCAGTATGAACATCACCGCCCACAACTTCTTTGTGTTCTACTCGTGCATATCATCTACGCATAGACCTAGCTCATGATGCCATTGTTGGGTAACGTTGCATGGAAAACAAAAAAATTCTACGCACACGCAAGATCTATCATGGAGATGCATAGCAACGATAGGGGAGAGTGTGTCTATGTACCCTCGTAGACCGTAAGCGGAAGCGTTTCACAATGCGGTTGATGTAGTCGAACTTTCTTCGCGATCTAACCGATCTAGTACCAAACGTACGGCACCTCCGCGTTCAGCACATGTTCAGCTCGGTGGCGTCCTCCTCCTTCTTGATCCAGCAAGACGGTGAGGTAGTAGATGAGTTCCGTCAGCACGACAGCGTGGTGAGGTGATGGTGAAGTGATCTCCGCAGGGCTACGCCTAAGCACTATGAAAATATGACCGGGGTGTAAACGGTGGAGGGGGGCGCCGCACATGGCTAACAATTGATCTGTTGTGTGCTAGGCGCACCCTTCCCACATATATATAGGTGGGAGGGAGGGAGGAGCAGCCAAAGGAGGCGCCCAAGTAGGAGGAATCCTACTTGGAGTCCCTCCCAAGCCATGCCCCCCCCCCCTTTCCTTATTTGGAGCGCGGGGAAAGGCAGGGGAGGGTGGCACCTCCGCTTTCCATTCTCCCATGAGAGGGAAAGGCAGGAGGGGCTAACCCTCCACCTTTTCCTTCCCTAGGGCTGGAAAAACAAGGGAGGAAGTGCACCAACCCCTTTGTGGGCTGGTCTGTCCCCTCCTTTGGCCCATAAGGCCATACTTGCCGGGGGGTGCCCGGAACCCCTTCCGGTGACCCGATTCCTTTCCGGTACGTCCCAAAACACTTTCGGTGTCCAAATACCATCGTCCTATATATCAATCTTTACCTCTCGACCATTTCGAGACTCCTCGTCATGTCCGTGATCTCATCCGGGACTCCGAACAACATTCGGTCACCAAAATATATAACTCATATAAAACTATATCGTCAACGAACGTTAAGCGTGCGGACCCTACGGGTTCGAGAACTATGTAGAGATGACTGAGACACCTCTCCAGTCAATAACCAATAGCGGAACCTGGATGCCCATATTGGCTCCTACATATTCTACGAAGATCTTTATCGGTCGAACCGTTATGACAACATACGTAATTCCCTTTGTCCATCGGTATGTTACTTGCCCGAGATTCGATCGTCGGTATCTCTATACCTAGTTCAATCTCGTTACCGGCAAGTCTCTTTAATCGTTCCGTAATACATCACCTTGTAACTAACTCCTTAGTGATTTGCTTGCAAGCTTATGATGTGTATTACCGAGAGGTCCCAGAGATACCTCTCCGATACTCGGAGTGACAAATCCTAATCTTGATCTATGCTAACTCAACAAACACCTTCGGAGATACCTATAGAGCATCTTTATGATCACCCAGTTATGTTGTGATGTTTGATAGCACACAAGGTATTCCTCCGGCATCCGGGAGTTGCATAATCTCATAGTCGAAGGAATAAGTATTTGACATGAAGAAAGCAATAGCAATAAACTGAATGATCATTATGCTAAGCTAACAGATGGGTCTTGTCCATCACATCATTCTCCTAATGATGTGATCCCGTTATCAAATGACAACACATGTCTATGGTTAGGAAACCTTAACCATCTTTGGTCAACGACTAGTCTAGTAGAGGCTTACTAGGGACACGGTATTTGTTTATGTATTCACACATGTATTTAAGTTTTCGATCAATATAATTCTAGCATGAATAATAAACCTTTATCATGAATAAGGAAATATAAAATAACAACTTTATTATTGCCTCTAGGGCATATTTCCTTCATATTGTACTAGAATTAACCGTTCAGCTGTCGCTCTTTCGACATACTCTTTTTTTAGACCTTAACTGTTTTCAATCTTCATGTCTACTTAGGCACTAACACAGGGAGAAAAACATATAACCAATCGGTGGCATAATAAGCATCGGGATTTTCTCAGTTCTCATGACATTCGTTTGAGGACAATAACGATGGAAGGATATGCATCCAACCAGGCAAACAGAAGCTTTGTCACATTCTTCCTGTTGAATGCGAGGTTACTATTGTCCATGAGGCTTAAGTTTTTCAACAAGAAATTTCTCACGGATGGATATGTTGAACAGCAAAAAAAGAAGTTTCAGGTGGACAAATGGGCTTCTGAACGTGCTCGGCTTCTATTTACAACAACTTGTTGTCATGTTCCAGTAAACTTTTTCGCACAGGATGTTGATTTTATGAATCAGACCGATCCATTTGTTTGTGACTGCCAAAAACAGTGGTTGGGTTAGATGTTATTGCCATGTTCAATCTGGGTTTTGTCTAAATTTGATGGACAATTAATCCTATGGCTTTTATACTGTTTGTAAGCTTGAGTTAGATGTTGTTGCCCTTTTTAACTTGCCTGTGACTGTCATATTTTCATTGAAACAAGGCAAATGGCTTGCCATTTCCTTTATTAAAGAGAGAAATACTGTAACAACAGGGAGCCAACAGCTCGCCCAGTTGTTTTTTAGTTTTATCAACTGTGCTGTGCGGGGGCTGTGACCCGTTAGCCCAGGCTTTTATTTAAGCACATGACGAGCCCAGTTGATATCCATTTTCTTTCTGAAAATGGCTAGCCCAGTTCTATTTTTTTGGACAATACCCAACCCAGGACTACTTGCTTTTCTCAGCCCTGCTGGGCTGCAAATCTTTAAATGTGGTGCCCCGGCTCAGAGGAAACCGGAACGCCCCGTATTCCAGCCCAGCGACAAGTCTTCTGGAATACGGCACTGTTGGCATAGAACAAATCAGCTCTTTATTGCTATGGATAAGGTTACAAGGGTACATGGATTACATCGGTGCAGCGATACTATGCCTGCCCAGGGTAGCTCTATGCTAACAGCGGAACAATCCGATGAAGCGGAGTATCCTCGGCAGCGGAACAACGACGGCGGTGGTGAACTCCACTCCGCAGGGCTCTGGCTGGAACATGTATCATAGCTCACAAACTCGGAATCCTCGACAAGCAAGCAATCATGGCATGACCTGCAAACTGGCATGATACGCCAAGTGAGAACTTTGAACATACTCGCAAGCTCACAACAACCAAAGCAATCAAGACAAGCAACAGCATGGCATTTACCGGTTAAACAAGTGTAACCATGACGATGTTAAAACTGTATAATCATGGCATGGCATATGAAGAGGATGCCACTACATGCAACATGTTACAACTATCATGATACAAATTACTCTGTCGGGGTTACCTCGTAACCACCACATGTAGGAACTTACCATCAAGCATGCCACAAGATAGCCTCGGGACCAACCAAACTTGGTATTACAATACCGTAGTGATAACGTGATCACAAGGAGCTTGGTCTTTACCCAAGATCACCACATAACACTATCAACCAAATCTGGTATCCATGATACCACGGTGATCCTCTCATGATCACGATCAACCAACATCGGTATCCTCGATACCATGGTGATCCTCTCGCGATCACATAAAGATCAACCAACTTCTTTTCTCATCGAACGGGGTTGTTATAAGCAAGATTATTATACTGTTGACCCATAGTGTGTCCTACTATGAACTGTGCCCATAACCAAGGACGCGGCTATCGATAGATTATACACTCTGCAGAGGTTAGTACACTGTACCCACACCACGGAACTCATGGCCTCGTGCTCCCATTCGGGTGGACCAACGACGTTCCGACAAAACCCAATCTATTGCATGGAACTCTCCCGGCCACTCCGACAAACTCCCCTTTGGGCTATGTCATGGGTGACCCCTGTGTCCTTCTAACACCTGCCACCGTCGTGGCCAAACAAAACTGTCCCAAACGGGGACCTGAGCTCAATACCAAAACTGGGTTCACAAGGTTATAGCCGCCTACCTGATCAGGGTAGCATGCAGTCATAACCTTCCCTAGTTGGAGGTTCCAGCGAGAGGCATAACAATAGATCGAATTAGGGCTGCCCCATCCCAGCAAGTGTGGTTGCACTGGTGAGCTCGATTCGGTGGCGCACTATGACTCAGCCAACAGGTGTTCAAGTTTGATTAACATCCGGTTTAACTTGAATGATGATATGCTGAGCCATGAGAATAGGATGAACCATAACAACTGATACAGAAACATGCAGACATGTCATCATCCTAGCATGAATTACTGCAAGTATTAACCATGAACATAATGCTACCAACGAGTACTTGATGACTAGCAGGATGTACATGGACAGAATGTAAAGATAAGCATGAAACAGGAGCATATACAGTATTTCTCAAACAGAATAACATGTACATATTAAATAACTATTCAAGTAGGAAACCATAGCTACTACAAATCCGTCATACAAGTGGCTGTCGTGGCTTGCCTGGGGATAAAGGAACCATCGGAAACAAGTGCGGGAAGTCCGCGGAGACGATTGCCAAAAACAGTTCTCTCTCGGAGGGGCTGTTTACGGGCAAGGGCAAAATGGTCATTTCACTATGTGAATACATTATGAAAATGGTACCAACATGACAGGATCAAAGATACGGAGAAGTGGGCTTTGGAATCACCTCAATCGGAGTTACGAGCAAAAAGATGTGATGGTTTTTCTGTCAGGGACCTATCTGTAAAGAAAACATTTACAACGAGGTCCCTAGCAGCTCGGCGGGTCGCGCACTGCAACAGAATGCGTTTTTGAGAGGGGAAGACGTATTCCGAAGAATACGCCTCCACTTAAGTGATGTGGCAGGGGCGGGGTCAGCGGCTGAGTGGCTGACATGTGGGTCCCACGCTGACTCTTTCTCTCTCCTGGCTCCCTTCTCCCTTGCGCCCGACAGAAACAGAGAGAGGATGAGGTAGAGGCGCGGCTGAGCTTGGCCGGGGATGGGCTCGGCGGCTCCGGCCATCTCCGGCAAGGGCACCGGCACTGGAGGGTCCGCCAAGGAGTGCCGTGTCCATCCTGCCCGGACACGGACGAGGAGGAGGAGTGGAACGGTGGCGACTTGAGCTCCCACGGCGAGAAACAGAGGCGCGGCCGGCGATGGTCCCGACGGTGCGGACACCGGTGGCCTCGGGGAGGAGTGCCGCTTCCGCCTGGGCATACTAGGGCCGCCGGGGAGCGATGAGGAGGGCGGGGCATCGATCATGGCGGACGGCGGCGTTGGGCACAGGTGGGCTCGCAGCTAGAGGCCACCGGAGGAGGGTAAGGGGTGCTGGGGTGGCTCCTTGGTATAGGTGGAAGCCTCCGGTGGTGGTGGAAGGGAGGGAAAAGGCAGGGCTCGCCGGAATTCAGGCCAGAGAGGGCGGCGGCCATGGCGGCCAATGGAGGTGAGGAGAGGCTCTCGACCTCGGGGAAGAGGCTCGGGAGGTTGCTGGGAAGGAGAGGAGTCCATGGGTGAGCTTGGAGGGCTCGGGGGAGGCCTATTTATAGGCGGGTAGAGGCGATTGGATGAGCTCGGCCGCGGTGGCGATCTCATCGCCGCACTGGAGCTTGCAGGCGAGCTGGTTGGACGGGAGCGTTGCCGACCTGACGAGCATTCAATGCAACGCGACGGCTCAAGGAGGAAGAAGCCAGGGAGGGAGGTGACAGCTCGGGGTCACGGCCTCATGGGCGAACAGAGCTGTGACGGCGACCGCCATGGCGCAAGGGGGAAGAATCCGGAGGGGGAGATGGATCTAGAGCGAGGGCGACGATGAGGCGAAGCCTCTGGACATGAAGAGGTGGCAAGGGTGCGAGGAAACGGATGAGACTAAGAGGTTCCATCGCCAGAGCGCGCTGGCTGGCATGCCAGCCGCGTGGTCACCGTGTGAACTGGCGCATGCGGTGCATGCTGACCGGCCACATCATGTCCAGTGGGTAGTCCTTCCAATGAATAGTCCCGGGGAGGTGATGGCTCAGAGAAACACACTGTGGTTAGATATGAATGATCCTCTGAAGTGGGCTGCAGCAAACTGTTGCATGATACTGTGGTCAACACGGAAGGGATAAGAGCCAAATGTGATGTCTGGGAGATTTAGGTTAGGAAGGACTATAATGCTGTGAAGTTTGGAATGATTTTGATCAAGATTTAATACAGTTGCTTAACAACTGCCTAATCTGGTCCAGAATACAAATCTTGATGTGGCACTCACCTCAAGTGTTGCCTTGGCTGAAAATGGGTAGGGGATGATGATTTGGTCATATGAGGATGCCATAAAAATTTCATGCCATTTGGACAGGCCAAAATGGTACTTCCTTCACATAGCATCCCACTGGACAGAATGTTAGAAAAATTCTATGGAATTATTGGATAGATCAAATGAGCCCAAATTTACTAGATAGGTGACATATAGGTAGAAGCATGTTCTGGAAATTATTCATGAATTATGGAGCAATAAAAATTATAGTTGCTTCACAACCCAAAATAATTGACAGAAACAAAGATTTGATGCTGTGATCACATAGATAATGGAATGATGCTCAAATTTGGTTGAGAGCCATTATTTGAGCATATGAAGATTCTTGCAATATTTCAACTCATTTGGATATGCCTAGCTTGCACTTCCTTCACAAGGCCTCTATTTGAACAGAAAATTTGAAAAATTGCTCAGGAATATTCACTAGGCAAATGAAGTTGAAATTTGATATGTGCCAATGATATAGATGGGAAAGAGTGCACAAAAAGTTTGAGAGCAAGCAAGCAAAGATAATGGGTACTTGCTTCACAAACTGCCAGCTAGGGCAGAATCAGAAAATGAATATTGGTGGAATATTTTTGATCATGGCAACGAAGGATTTTGACATATCTGAGGAATATTTGACCCAATCAATTTATGGGAATTATTTGGGAATATTTGGAATGATAGAAGTGTGGGTTGCTTCACAACCCAGGGCAGACAGGGTTATTCCTTTAATAAGCAAAAAGAATATTCCCGAGAAAAGAATATTGGGATTGGTCCAAGATGGAAATGGCAAGGTCTTGGGATGGTTTTGAAATTGACAAGCCACTTGGGAGAGGAATCAAAGGTGATCTCTCCAGGTTTCAAGACCACTAAGCCACTGAAAAGCAAAACCAGACCAAAATCGAAAGAAAAAGAAAATGGGCAAAATCCAGGGTGTTACATTAAAGACAAGGAAATGTATTCGGCTTCCCCAGAAAATGGGCTATAAGTAGTAAGAAATAGGCTGTAAATTTTAAAAACACAGAAAACACGCAACTAGATACAAATTTCATTTTTTCAGGATTTCAAGATTTTAAATTTCATTGTTTTTTTGCGGGAAAAATTTCATTGTATTTTAATTTGAAATAAAATTATTTTTAATGTGACTCGAAATTTCATGATTAAAGAGTTCGGACCCCACCGGAATATGCAAAAAAAAATTGAATTTTTTAGCAGTTGCCAGAATATGGTCTGTAATGCTAACAAAAAGAATATGGGCTTCAAAATATGCTTAAGAATTAGCAAATAGGTTGTAAGTTATTAAAAATAATGGCAAATGGGCTGTATGTTGTTTTCCACAAATTTGGAGGCTGACTTCTGGGCCTACTAGGTTGACGATGACGTTGTCCTAATTTTGTTTTTTGACGCGTACGCAAGGCTTTGTCGACTTAGTCAACACAGAGCGGTTGACTGTAGGATGTCCATCCAACCGCCGTCGTGCTTCTTCAATCTCTGATCTTCCTACTCCAGCCGCCCAAACCAGTGCTGGCGTGACTGCCTACTCCCTCCTTCTGTGGCCGGCTGTGCTGCCGCGCAGGCCTCATCGGCCCACCCTACTCCCACCGCTGGCCAGGCCATCCCTCTACCCACCCGCACCTCCTGTTATTTTCTGGCGACGAAAGCCTCAGCCCGCAACCGACCAGTCAGCCCTCGTACTCCCCTCAGCGTGGGCATTGATTGCTGTGGCTTCGCCGGCTCCGGGTCATTCCCTTCCTGGGCCTCGCCGTCGTCCACCGCATTTTTTTACATAGGATCGTCCACCGCGTTGATGCTCTTGGCGCGGCATGGTCAACATGGTCAACAAACGACAACCATCGGAAGAGGGATGTAAGTGGAGAGGCCGAAAGTAGGGACCCACACAAGGAAGTGCCTCCTTATTACACGAAAAAAATGATTGCTCCTGCTAATAGCTGGGACCCACCGGCAAAATCTTCGCATGGAAGGAAGTGCCTCCTTATTATGCGAAAAAATATACCTCACAATGACAGCTGGGACCCGGCAGATTTGGTGGCTAACTTGTGGGCCTACTAAGCTGACGCGTACGCAGGGCATTGTCAACTTAGTCAACAAATGATTCTAGTAGTTGGACTGTTGGATGTTAATCCAACAACCATGCTGCTTCTTCAACCTCTGATCTTCTTGCTCCAGCCGCCCAAATCAGCACCGGCAGGACCGCCTGCTCCTGCCTCCCGTGGGCAGCAGTGCTGCCTTGCAGGCCTCACCACCCCACCCTAATCCCACCGCCGGCCAGGGCTTCCCTCTACTCACCCACACCCCGTGTTATTCTCCGGCGACTGCAGCCTCACACCGTAGCGGAACCAGTGAACCCTCGTACTCCCCTCCGCGTGGGCATCCACTGCCTCGTCTTCCTCGGCTCCGCATTGTTCCCTTAGCAGGCCTCGCTGTTGTCCACCGCCTTGGTGCTCTCGGCGCGGCGTGGTCAACATTGTCAATGAACGACAACCATCGGAAGACGACTGTACACGGTGAGGCTGACAGTTGGACCCACCACCTACATCTTCGCACGCAAGGAAGTGCCTCCTTATTACACGCAAAAAAATGATTCCTCCCCCTGACAGTTGGGACCCACCACATATATCTTCGCATGCAAGGGAGTGCCCCCTTATCCTCCCTGATAGCTGGGACCCACCCGGTCGAACCGTATGTAGGGTTGTCGATCTGGTCGCGAACGTGTACATACATACTGGTCGATCGGTCTCTCTGCAATGATGAACCGTGGCCGAGCAAGCAGCGGCACTTGTAGTAGTAGAGCCCCCGACGTAGCAGTTCAGGCAGTCCCTTCTAAACTGTGTACACGTACGTACAGCCAGATCACAAAAAATATGGCCACGTACGTACATACGGGCGGGGTCTCGAACGCCTACTCGCGCATACGTATGGCCAGGGCTCGTGTACATGGAGAGGCAGCGGACAGCAGTAACGGCGTCGTGTTCATCGGGAGCCAACCGGCTTTGATGAAACAGCCGAAATGAGGTCTGGCTTACCGCAGAATGGAGGAAATGACCTTTCTATTCGACCGCGTATGGTCAAAACGGGGTCCTGTTCATCGGGAAGGGTCCGCCGTACCGCAAAACAGAGGAAACGGACTTCTGTTCGAGTGCCTACGGTCGAAACGGGGTCATGTTGATCAGGAGGGGTGTGACGTACTGCAAAACGGAGGAAATGGACTTCTGTTGGAGCGCCTACAGTCAAACGGGGTCCTGTTCATCCACCGTTTACTGCCTCGCTCCAGCCTCCACGGGTTACTGTTCATTCACCGTCGACTTCCTCCAGCCTCCACCTGCTACTGTTCACCCACAGGCTACTGTTCATCCAAACTCGATTGGCTACTATTCACCCAACCTCCACGGGGTCCTGTTCATCCACCCCCAACCGGCTGGGGTGCGGCGACCTGCTCGGTGTCCTATTCATCCAGCGACAACGGCCTACTACCACGGGGTCCTGTTCATCCAACCCCCACCAGGAGCTGTTCATCCACAGCCAACCAACCGGCTTGACTCACCACATCTCAACTCATTCTACGTACCGCACGCACAGTAGCAACGGTCACTGTTCATCGAGAGGCAACCCAACACCGGCTGGCTACATCTCGCACAGGGCTCGATCGGCTTCAGTAAGCAGCAGCAGTGATCGATTGCTCGGGTTCAGTTAGCAGCAGCAGCGAAGGAATCGCTCGGGTTCAGTCAACAACGAATGAATCGCTCGGGTTCAGTTAACAACCAAGGGATCGATCACTCGGGTTTAATAACGTAGCTAGTGCGATCGCTCGGGTTCAGTTAGCCAACGCCTCGCACACACGCGCGTACACGAGAGAAACGCGCAAACCACAATGCATCACTCGGCCCCGACCACCCACCGTAACCGGGAACTCCCCGATATTTTCCTCGCCCTCGCTTCTACCATGATTTTTTCCATCATGGACGGCCCAAAGAATGTCATGGAGGTGCGTCCCCGGCCCGCCCAGGACGAAAAGCCCATTTTCTGTCATGTTTTTTTGGCATAGAAGTAGGAGCCCACCACATCTATGATGATACGTGCGTTTCTCACAATTATCGTCATAGAAGTGCCATAAGCATGATAGAAAAAAAATCATTCGGCCCAAAATGTCACGGATGTGTCTTTTTTTGTAGTGTCAAATTGAAGGCAGCTTATTCATTGACTGAGCAGTTGTATGCTGGAACACTATGCAGCATTGTAGCTTTATCAGGTGGCAGAAAACCTCCAACTCATATCAAAGCTGTGCTGGATCATCTCTCAACGGTGCCGGCTCAAATTGAGGAGGTTAAATTATCAGCCGCCCGAGCCGGAGCCACTGTTGTTCTAGGCCGGACCAAGGCGTGGCAAGCAGAACTTGACCCAGAAGAAATAGCTACCGGATGCCCATAGTTCAAGGATGACGGGTCGATCTTTGAAGAGAAAGACTTCAACAAATGCGTCAGAGAGGTGTGACCCGTGGCATGCAAACTTAGAGGAGCTGAGTTTGAACAAGTACACGCTGGCTTACGATGACAACAACAATAGAATTAAGCCGCCATCCCATAATGTTGTAGATCTCATTCCGCCAAGGCGTAAGCATATTTTCGCTCCTGATCTTGATCCCTCTGTTATTCTAAATGATGAGGCGTCCTTTGAAGCATTAACCAGCATCGACTAGACATCGGCTACTCTCCAGATGACAGACAAAGGAGAGCCGGCGCAGGGTGACCCGAAGGCCTCAATGTCAAGACGCCAAGATGACAACAACCCGCCAGGCCAAAACCCGGACGGTGCTGACACCGGCTCAATGGAGTAACTTAACTCCGAAAAACACCTGGTCATAAATTATTGGGCTCAGCTGAAGCCTTGTAATAGGTAGCTAAAAAACAAGTATTTTCTCTGACATGCCTTTGAGCATGTTATCTCAACTTTTGATCCAACAGCTGAACTTTATTGCATGTTTGATTTGATCATATATATGAGTCGTTCAATGATTCTGCTCTTCACCTAAAGTCTTGTATATTCTATAAAGACCCATCAATACGTGCACAGGCGACTTATATCCAAGAGCATGTAGAGGGTTAAAAAACTTCAAAGACTCATAATCTCATATAGTAAAAGAAATCATGCCAGTGGTTGTGTAGTCAAAAAACATACTGGTGACTTAAAGTCAAAAACCAGGGTGGATGACGACCCAAATACTCAAACATGAGTAACACAACCCGGAGCCTATATGACCCGGATATTCACAATTTGCACAAAAGAAAAAACTTGAGAACATAAAAACATCTGAAAAATCAAAACAGAAGCATACATGAATCTCAAATATTTGTTAGGCCGGTTTTTAAGACACGACCGAAAAAAAGTTGGCTCACAGGCCTCATGTTTGCTTTCAAGGCCGCATAGCCGTTTTTACCCTGTAAGCCGGCCTCCCATGACATAAATCCGTTGTTTTAACTTTAACAAGTTTAGGGTCTTAAAAAAGATTGACTGTTAAGAGTACGACAGGCCATATAGTGGAGTAGCACTAAACAAACATGTGGGTTTATCCTAGCTCACTGTAAGCCGGCTCTCTCGTGACACAAAACCGCCGTTTTAACCTTGACGAGTTCAGGGTCTTAAAAAAGATTGTCTTGTCAAGAGTTCGGCGGGTCACCTGGCGGAGTAGCAAGTTCCAAACAGGCAGGTTTAACCCATAATGTCGCGTTTCATGCCGGTCAAGAGGGTATGAAAGCTAAACCCGGTGGGTTGGAAGCCCCCAAGTGACCTTATGATCAATTAACAAAGACTCAGATGCACAGAAATGAAACGACAAAGGCCCTAAATTTGAGGGATGTCGGCTTTATTATATTGATCATAAAAAGATATATACATCAACAGAGGTATGTACAATGGGGAGAGCCGATGGCTCAAGTGTAGTAAGGCTGAAGATGAGCAATGTTTCACGGCCTGTGGGTTTCCTTCTCAGACGTGCGGGAATCTTTGTTCTCTCATATGTCAATGAGGTAGTAAGACCCATTATTGAGATTTTTGCTGATCACAAAGGGCCCTTGAGGGAGTCCTGGATTAGGGGGTCCTCAGGTGTCCGGACAGTTCGATATGGGCCGGACTGATGGGCTGTGAAGATAAAGCAGAAGACTATCCCCCGTGTCCGGGTAGGACTCCCATATGCGTGGGTGGGAAGTTTGGTGTCCGATTGTGTTATTTCCTTCCTCTGCAAACCGACTCTGTAGAACCCTAGGCCCCTCTGGTGTGTATATAAACCGGGGGGTTTAGTCTGTAGAGGATATCAGAATAATCATAGGCTAGACAGCTAGGGTTTAGCCATTACGATCTCGAGGTAGATCAACTCTTGTAACCCCTATACTCATCGAATACAATCAAGCAGGACGTAGGGTTTTACCTCCATTAAGAGGGCCCGAACCTGGGTAAACATCGTGTCCCCTTTGTCCATTGTTACCATCAATCCTTAGACACACAGCTTGTGACCCCCTACCCGAGATCTGCCGGTTTTGACACTGACATTGGTGCTTTCATTGAGAGTTCTGTTGTGTTGTTGACAGAAGGATCGATGGCTCGCCTTGTCATCGACGACGACGCTGTTTCCGGGGAGACTTTTCTCCTTGGTCAACTCTTTGTGTTTGGCGGCTTCGTACTATGTGCCAACTCGACCGGTCATCTTGAGCAGGTCGACAGCTACGCCCCTGGTCACCAGATCAGGTTTGGAAGTTTGAACTACATCACCGATATCCGAGGAGATCTAATCTTCAAGGGGTTCACGGCCTCGGCCGCTGCTCCCCACCCATACAAAGAAGGCCCTTCGGATCCGCTATCAGATCCCATCCAGGGATCGACTATCATGCCCGCCCTGGCCTTAGATCCGGAGCGGAACACTTCGTCCGGAGACCGGGTGGTGAACCCCGCCGGACTTTCTGCTATTACGGAGCTTCCATTCGAAGACCCAGATGCAACCATGCCGTCGGCGGACCCGGAGTCAAACGGGACTCTCCCCGTCATCGGGAAGCCGGATTCGCCTCTGGATGTCAACTCCGAACTCTCGAGGGCTGCATCTATCGGGCTCGGTCAAGTGGTTATTACTGAACCTAGCACCGCAGATCCTCAGACGCCTGTCCAGCTTTCACTCTTAAACAAAACACTGGACCTAATGCAATCTCTTGCCATCACGGAAGTATCACCTCTGAACTATGCCCAGCTTGATCTGGGGGCTAAGAGTTGGGAATTTTGCGTCCCACCCACCACCCACTTAATAGCCACTGTCGAGGATTTAACTGACATGCAAGATTACACCTCCGAAGACATCAATGACATGGACGACGATGTCGGAGTTGAACCAGGCCAAAACACCCCATCACTTGGCATTGGACGGCCACTTCCACTTATGATGTATACATGGTGGACGCGCCTGAAAAGAAGGACGACGATGGCACTCAAGATCCAGATGAGGAGAAGCCCGTCGACGAACCACCGAAACGCTGGACTCAGCGGCGCCGCTCATGATCGCGTCGGGCAAGGGAAAGCAATACCAGCACCGGAGATAATGACACTCCGGACAACGCCGAAGACTCCGACCACCCCGCTAAGCCTGCGTTCGAGCAGGATGAGAGGGAAGAAGGTCAAGTCAACCCTAACGAACTTGCCGATCACGGGGATTCGGAAGATAGTAACTACTTACCTGTCTCCGAAGAGGATATTGGCCTCGGTGACGAAGATTTCATCGTCCCAGAGGAACCCCTCGAACAAGAATGCTTCAAGCGACGGCTAATCGCCACTGCATGGAGCCTGAAAAGGAAACAGCAGCAGATTCAGGCTGAACAGGATACGCTCAACGACAGATGGACTAAGGTCCTGGCCGCCGAAGAGGGATACGGCTTTCAGCGCCAAACAAAGAGCTATCCTAAGCACAGGCTCCTGCCACAATTCGACGAGGAGGCCTTTGAGCCAATACCATCAAAATACAATCATACCGATCAACCGGACCGACCACCACATGGACGAGACAAAACGGCCAATTATGCCGAACATCAGCCCGCGCCCCCTCGCCGTAGAGGCAAGGAGACAGCGGCTCCGGGCTACACGTACGACCTACGTCAGGACCTGACCAATAGAGCCAACCAGACCAGATCAATCTATGGATCAAGAGGGCATGCTCCAGCATGAGATAACGGCCACCAGGCCTGGAACGACAAACATAACCAAATTCGGGGTCAGCCCCGAATACAGATGTCATCTGAACTCCGTCGCGATGTCGCCCGGTATAGAGGTGCCGCGCACCCCATGTGCTTTACCGATGAGGTAATGCAGCACCAGTTTCCAGAAGGGTTTAAACCCGTAAACATCGAGCCATACGATGGAACGACAAATCCCGCTGTACAGATTGAAGATTTTCTTCTCCACATTCACATGGCTCGCGGAGATGATCTCCACGCCATTAAATACCTCCCTCTAAAGCTGAAAGGACCAGCACGACACTGGTTGAACAGCCTCCCAGAGAACTCCATTGGAAGCTGGGAAGACTTAGAGGATGCTTTTCGGGACAACTTTCAGGGCACTTATGTCCGGCCACCGGATGCTGATGACCTGAGTCACATAATTCAGCAACCCGGAGAGTCCGCTCGCAAACTTTGGAATCATT